>NC_051165.1:300459209-301039209 GCF_013339725.1 Rhipicephalus microplus
CCTTCCCTGTGTACGTGCGTGGAGTTTCCGAAATGGCCATAGCGGCGATGCAAAAACAAAACGGCCACTCTAAGAAGTGAGCGAGCACCGGGTATACGTACACGCCCGACTGGACGAAGACAAGCAGCCCGCCTGATGCCTCTCAGTGACTGAGGGGAAACGACAATAAATGCCTTCCCCGTTGGTTACACGTTGCCATAAAGGCTGTGTAGATACGTCTGAAAGAGTGCGCAGGACGAAGGATGTCATACACGAAGAGGCGGCGAAGCGAGAAGAAAACGAATCTGCTGTGTCTAGCGATGTCCGGTTGTCAGCCTCACCGAACGGAGGAGACGGGAGCATCGTCCCGTAGATATGTGTACTGGTGACACTCTTGATGAGAAAATGGTCGGGGTATATGCGGAAAGCTTGTGTCGCGTACGCGCGGGTTTTATACAATTACTAGTCATTACTTGCATACACCTGACTATTGCCCCCATAACGATGTTCCAAGTGTGCAATCGGCAAGACTCACCAATATTCTCGTATACAGTCTTCAGCAGAAATTTTTTTTTGCCCTGCCAAATGATTCGACTTCACTCAATCGCCAAGCCATGTTTTTTTTTAAAGACACAGGCCATACCGCTCCAGATACTGTAATATCGAAGGCAGAAAATCGCTCCACAAAAACAGACCACTCGTGCCTGAAAAATGCTGCTTGTGCTACTCGGGCTTTCATTTTTCCAGCCCGCTTTCAATCGCCTCGCACGGCGTTTCACGTCGTCTATAACTTCGAGGTGCACCGCATTCACCGTGTATATGCGGGCTCCTTTTATCTACAAGTATACACTCTCTTCCATGGCTTCCTGCAGGGAAGATATATATGTCACCCGAGGGCGTATATATATAGAGTTGATACATACATGCAACCGCGTTACATACGACCTTGACGAGCTATACGTATAGCGTGATGCCTGCGCGCTAACGACTTTGCGCGTTTCTGAGAGCCCCTGATCTTTCTCCGGAAGGCGCGTCGTTTTCGCGAACGCACACTCTACGGGGCAGGCATAACGATCAAAAACAAGGGGGCTTTCGTTTTTCCCCGGATAAAGTTCGCTGCGCGTCCCAAGTGAGCCGACTGCCTCTCCACTTTGGGCGCTCGTAGAAGGCAAAGTTAGGCAGACTGCGCGAGCTGGGGAGTTCCCTCGAGGATCGCCTGCGAGTGAATATTATATGTACAGCTAATCATGAATATAGGATAACGAGAACAGACGTGCGTAGTGGCGCCGTGCTTACGTTCGCTATACACCTAGTGTAAACGGTGAAATGATGGAGGTGCATTGCCGAGAAAATTGTAATACATATATACAGAACGGTTGTATACGCCGCAGACAAGTAAAAACAAACAAATGTGCTTCGGCGAAACGAATGAGTGCACAGAATTGTGACTGACAATCGTCTGGAGCGAGAATCGAGCTGGGCTGAAAAGAAGACAAAATGGACATAACAGCTTGCCTCTTTTTCGATCAATGTTTCTGTACCGATAGACTGATGCGGTGATTACGTGCCAACTCCCCTGCAGAATGTGTTGTTTTTAAAACCGTGGGACCCGCTATTTTTTTTATCAGTGTTGCTCTGAATGGCGCTCGGCTGTTAATTCGTAAAAAAAACATAGCCCGACCGCTTGTCACGGTTACTAATTAAGCAATAAGGTGCGCAGGAATTCTTCCCAATGAAAGGGCTCTGTCTTTTCGCTATATGAATGCTGGTATTGTTTCTAAAACGTCTTTACTGACTACTAGTTTAGCGGCTAAACAAGCATATATATTTTATGCAAGCTCATTCTTTTACAAGGAAGCATGTAATAATGAAAGGAGCTTTCAAATTACTTTTATGTACTATAACGAACAACTACACACGTATGCGAGCACGCACTGCAAGATCGGGCGAGATATCATCAATGACAACGATTTCTTGAAATTCTGGAACTGTGTGATGACATTATTTATTAAATATTGCGAATTAATCTATTCGAGGCTTCTTTGTTAGGACGCGTGCTTTGTCAGGCTTCATACGAAATTAAGCGTATACGCTAATGTGGGCCCATACTTTGAGACCATCAAAAACCGTGTGCGTAGAAGTTATAAAAAGGTGGAGACGTAAATAACAGATATAAAAGAAATAAAAGCTACATAAAAGACCGAAAGAAATTCTTCTGGAAAGCAACAAGGTCAATATGCTCCGGTTAACTCCGTAACGTCAATCGATGTCATCTACCCTCGATTTGACAACAATATGTTTCCTCCAGTCCAAAGCAGGTATCTAGAAAATATATCCGTCAAGATTAGGATTCTGAACTCTCACCTCTTCTACTACACGTACGCAAATAAAAATGAACTCTAGGGCGTACTGCTGAATGATGCCACCACAGAATATCAGCTTTATTGTAATATTGTATTTCACATAATGAAGACCTAGCATATATATATTTTATGTGATATTATCTGCAGTGATGTAGCTGTGTGGAGCTTCAGTATTTCGATATATACGTTTCTGCATATGCTCCTTCAGCGAATGAATTCTTCATCGTTTCAAACCATCCACAAATACCCTGAATATGAAAACTGCACCTTATTCTGCACGATGAACAGAAGCGAATGCTTAGCTTTCCTTACATCCCTATATGATTACCAAGCTGGCGCTCACATGCGAGCAAAGCGTCGAAACGCCTGACGGTGCTGGTATTCGAAGCCACTGCTCTGCCCCGTGAGACCACGACGGCACGCTCATTTCGATTGTCCACGGAGCCGCTCGTGTTATTCCCAAGCCTTCCCAAAATGAAGGTGGGATCGGTGAGCAGCTTCGCCAAAACAAACCGGAAAACCACGAGAGCTGCTAGTTAAGAAAGCGGCTTGCAGGAAGGGGGAAGGAGGGAGAGGCATTCTCTTTTTCCTCGTCCTGATAGAGAATGCCGCCTAACCCAAACGAGAGATTGGTTAAGCCATCTTCTGCTGAAAACAGCATAATGGCACGCTGCTCGAAGCCGTATCGTCATCGGGCTTCGTGAGACGAGCTCGGTTTCGGGACGACGAGCGAAGGAATTTCCCTCCAAATGAATTTCAGCGCTGACGGCGGGCAGCAATCCGTGGCGCGCAGAAGGGAGAAGGATCAAATGAGGGAAGTGCGGTTGAATGGCGTGCTTTCAACGCCCACGGGATAGTTTAATTGCGAGCTCGGAGAGAATCCTCTGAAGGCGTACGCGGTTCTGGAGACAACGAAGAGCGTGGCAACCGCACGATAACGCCCCTGCTCTGCGGTGTAAGCCGCTTGCAGGGGAAGCGATGAAAAACGGCGCATGGCGCTGCTGCACTAGCTTTACGTCTCTAAACGAATAGTTCCGTCCGGTAGTGTATAATAACAGAATACTGCCCGGTAGCGGCGGTCACATTCTGCTTAATTACTAGTGTAGAGCATTGGTAATGACGCAGCAGTTTGCGTGAATTATTTCTATCATTAGTCATTCATAGTGGCCATTGAACGACAAGATACAAGACAGAAATAAAATGTTGATGCTGTTGTTTCAGGCACTACTTCCGTAGGGAAAGTTCACTAGGTCAATGCCGTACAATTCTTTCATCTACGGCTCGTGTAACTTGGCTGATTAGAGATTAAAATTAGTCTGCGAACATAGGTTTGTCATTCATGTCTAATTAGCGCCCGTGTTCGCCTTTTACGACCACAGCTATGCTTGAATTTTCTGTTCGCAACGAAGGAAACACATTTCCTGGGCGTTTATTTGTTGATTTCCTCTGCTAGTGAGTTGACCGAGATCATCTATGAAGGGCAATTATAGCGTAAGAACATTTTGTGAATACGAGCCATGGAGTAACGTAAAAATACGGCCAAAATAATTATCTAAATAAGAAGGCAAATAACCTATTCGGCACTGAAACCCTCGTCGACTACCCTTTCCGATGCACTTTGAAGAATGACAAGGAAGTATAAGTAAAGCGGAAAGGCAAGATAAGAGCAGAGGGTCTGGATTGAACCGATCAGTGTTACCTTTTAATACCACAGAACGACGTACATCACCCGAGCAACAATGCAGGCGACAAGCGCATGTGTGGTCTCTGTAACCCTTTCAAAAATACCTACAGTACCCCAGCTGTCCTCACTTTGGATAGCTTCTCAGGTCGCCGGTGCGAAATCATTTGCTCTGGCACTAACAGAAGCAAGCTAGAACGATACAGAGTGGTTGTCTATATATGTATACGTATTAGCGAAGTATATATTACAACATGTCGTGAGAGTATATATACTTGGGTAAAGGCACCAAACAGTCTGGGTCTTCTGCACACAACAATTATGACTCATCAAGAAAAAAATATGACGGGATGCGCTGCCATACGTGTAATTCAAAATTATTCTATATTCAAGGAGGTTTGTCGCATATATCGGTCTGTTGGATAGTTAGAATTTAAGTCATTATGCTACTTGTACATTCATTGTGAGGAGCTAGAATCAAAATAAATATCTCGTACGGTACAAGATGCGTTCACAAGCACTGGTTGCGCGATTTCTGTGCACCCTGCAGTTGCTAGTACCTTCCAGTGCGAACAATTATCGCTGCTGAGTTGGATGCGTCGGTGCAAAACTGCACCTGAATATCCCCACCCCTGCCTCCTTCTCTAGCCATGGCGACAAAATCTTACACCTTCGTTGGCTCTTCCAGCATGACGAAATGAAAAGAATTGCAATAAGGAACGTAGACCCCGTAAGGAGCAGTCCCTTTGATGGCTTCGCTTCCAATATATAGGATTTCACGAAATCGTTCCGGCTTGTACAGTGCGGGCCTCTGTATTATATAAGAGCCACAGGTTCCAATATGAGTGGCGTACGAAGCTGCAGCTCGTATAGGTATCGCACCATGATATTTCGCGGTTTTCTCACGGATCCACACCGGACCTTCTTCCTCCTCCCCCCCCCCTCTCTTCTATCTCGAAAGAACGAGAAGCGGCTGGAGAAGCGCGCACCCATCGTCATAGCGTTGACAGCCTAGCCTCACCACGGCGCCGTCGTGGTATTGTGTGGCCGCACCGAAGACCGCGAGCCATCGCTTCGCTTTCTCTAGTTTCGCCTTCATTAAGGAAGCATTCGCGGCGCGAAGGTCTGCATCTTTCATGGGAACGCGCACAAAGGCGAAGCTTCTCCGGTGGCGGCCGACAAAGCGAGCCGGAAACCGCAAGGCGCAGTGCGCCAGTCTCAACGGCCCGCCGTATATACGGCGCAAAAGGGCCGGCAGAATGGCATTAGGGACTCGTTTGCAAGGAGAAAGAAGGAAAAAAGGTCTGGCAACGGCCGGTACGCCAGAAAGCTGAGATGACGCAGGAAACGAAGGACCTGACCGTTAATGAAAGTTTTAAAAGATATAAAAAAATGAGCCCGTGTATTGTGTAGGAGGCATGGACTGAGGATAAAAGGCAGTTTTTTATACACAGCCAAAAGGAAAGCTTTGTTGAACTACATATAAAATAAATAAAGGAAGGTTCATGTTCTCCAAGTAAAACGAAAAAAAAAACGAGGAAAAAAAGAAAGCTTTAGGGAAATTTTTTAAAAAGGAGACCAGACTGGCGGCTAGCTCATTAAAAGTGATTCCAAGTATCCAATGAGAAAATGAGGATGGTTTTTATGAGATATTGCCTTGCCATTAAGACATTCCATGAGTGAAATATGATGCAAGACAAAGAAAAACAGGCATAAAAGAGCGAAGACTACGGTAAAAAAATCAAGTTCGACGAAATGACTGGTGGATGAGAAAAAAGTAAAGTAAATGTAATCGAGAGGCGAGTGTGTGAACAGTCTGAGCGCAGCTAGCTCCGCTCTGGAGTGATACAAAGGTTCTAAGACAAAGGACACGAGTATGGGAAATCGAGAGCTTAAGAGCTTCGGGAACAACGACACCACTCGCAGGCCCACGCGAAGAAAAATGGCAGCTGCCCTCCTTGTCTAGCGATATGAAAGGAAAAACAAAACAAAGTCTGGGAGCGTGAGAGTCTCCCGCGTACACAAAACCAAGCATGTATCTCGGCGTATCAGCCACCGATCGCGACTAGAACCAGTCAAGCGAACGACTAAAGAAACGGCGCTTTTCGCGGGCAGCTGTCGTGGTCATCGTATAGCAGGCTTAAAACAACTGCAGGCATGACAAATCGATTATGAATGCTCCCAGTGGCTCGCACTAGAATGCGGCAACAATGAGTCAACGACGTCGAGTGCTCTCGACAACCGGCTCATTAAACAAGTTGACTGCACTTAACGCCACCAGAGACAAAGTCTGTCTAGAGAAATGCAGGTAGCGTTTAGCCTGACATATATTAGTATAGCCCGGTTTGTCTTCTGCGTGGCACAGATTAAATGAAAAAAAAATGAAGAAAATTCGTGGTTAAAGATGTTGGTGATAACAAGGACAGGAGGAGGTGGTACATCGAAAAGCGATATTACGTGTAGTATATAAACACACAAAGCACGGGAGATGGTTCCTATATATGTCCCGTATTTACAGGTTGCGCTCAACATTTTATCATTATGAACGAAATAACTAAACAGGCTGCTATAACAAGCCACACTCAATCAACGAGACATCTGTGGCACGTCGTTTATTCTATATCAGCATAGAATCCGGCAAACTCGAATTCACTCGTAGCACCAGCGTCATGAGCCAGGTGAGCCACACTCCTTGCTGGTGACGATGATCGCAGTCTCAGATGCCGCACAATGTATTCTCTCAGCGAAGAGATATATGTGTATAACATAGGTATTTAACACAGTTCACGTGCTTTCGTAATATAGACGTGCGGGTAAATCCTCGGCATACATTGAAAGAAACAAAAGGGCAATAAAGTACTATAAAGAAAGCGGGAATGATACGAAATTTTCGCAGACTGGCCCCAAGTGGCCTATAGTGTGCCCCAGGCAGTCCCGACCAAGAATAACTAGCGGTACGACAGGGTGCGAGAGAGTAATTGTCGTTTCCACAGCGTCTGTTAAAAACGAAGTGGCACGTAATTTCTTTGCATGCCTTTCCACGGAATCATTACGTCAGATTTAAATCGACTGGAATGTATCCTCAGGTAACAATTCTGGACTAAACGTATAAGCAAGCGCCCTCTTTCCAAGAGCACACACGCGCGTAATGAAACAGCATGGACGAGAAGTGTGTCCGCAATGACAAAGCAATAACACGGTGTGGGAGCTCCGCAGGCTTTCCGGTTGGCCTTATAGGGAATCCTCGAGCAGCCTGCGCCGCGTACTGCACACAATCTGAGGCGGGGATAATCACGCCAGGCCCGCACAGCTCCCTTAACGCTTGCTACGCGCGGCCCTTTCTTCCACAGCTCGACACAGAAAAAAATAGAGAGAGCGAAGAGAACAACTAAGCCGACGTCGCTGGAAGAGCCAGCCAGCTGTCGCCATATCCGCAGTGGCTCGCCGCCGAGCTTCTTTGATTAAAGGCCGCCACGGCCACGGAGCTGCACCCGGTGTAGTCCATACTGGCGGCGGTAAGCTCGTGTTTCGGCTCTCGCTAGGGAAAGAAAGAGGAGCGTTACAAGATCGGGTGTAGGGAAACCGGGAGAGGGCGAAGGAATGTTACAATAACATTTCAGCCTACAGCTTGCGCTGGTGTGCGAATGGGCACGTCACGAGCACGACACGTAGAGAGAGAGAGAGAGAGCAGAGGATAAGGGCAAGCTAGCACGGGTCTACCAGTGGAGCCGAGAGACGTGTGAGAAAGCGTGTGTGCCACACACAAACATCCGACCGGAGCTAAATTACACGCTTCAGCGACGATAGCAAGTACCATGTATAAGAACCAAACTCGGCTTCAAGCAGTGCGCCTGACATGCCACCTCTGTCGCTCTGTCTCCTGGAGCGGCGTGCGCCGACGTTGGAAGCGCTTTGCGTGTCGCAAGGACCAAAGCTGCTGCAACTTTATACTGCAGGCAAATTTAATTTGCTGCGCTAGAGAGGAATGGAAGGGATGAATGAGGCGTCAGTGGTGCTTTGCGTGTAATTGCGGAGGCTGCGAGCGATTTTTCAAGGAAGGGTCAGGAAGCAAAGGGCTGCCAGTAGCGAAGGAACAGAAAAATATAGGGAGGGCCTTCCAAAATAGGGTGCAGGGGTCGCAGAGACAGAGCCCGCGTTTTGCGAGTGAATTGTACTGCCATGTGTCCAACCGCCCAGATGTCCCGCGGAATTAGACGGCGCATCACTGGCCTCTGCTCTTAGGATGTGAGATATTTTCGCGTGTGCGCCGTCGACAGCGAATGGTGAACTGCACCTCGAGCACGTTGTGATACAGGGAGCTCGTGGGACGTACGGGAAGAAAAATGGGAGCCTTCTCGCTCGCCTGTCCCTCACAGCACCCTCTCCAAATTACTGTCGGGCGCTTAACCCTCCTAGGCGCATCTTTTTATTATTTGTGATGCCCTTAATACAGTGCTCTTTGTCGTCGCCCGTGTTTTCCTCCCGTGTGGACTCACGGTGACTTCAGTTTAATTGAGTTTCGAACGGAGACTTCGCACTCGAGCCTGAACCCGCACAGAATAGCAGCGCTTGCGTGGGAGAATAATCGCGCCATGACATCACTGAGCGCGTCCCTCACATTTATCTTTTGCTTTATGTTTCGGTAATAGGAAGCAACACCGCCTACACCATGCAGGCGCCTCCGCAGGAGTGCGTAATTGGTTCTCGTTGTTCTGCCTCTTTTACTGTCAACAAGTGCGGCGTGCTTTGTTGTAGTAATGTGTGTATGATCATCTTATGCCAGTGGTCTGTATTTCATCGGACACGTGGGCTTTATTCGTGCAATGTGGCTTATTAAAATGATTGCACCAAACGTTTTGACATCTTAATAGACAAACGCATGATGGCTTTTGTCGAAACTTTCAGGGCTACATCATATGCCTGCCCAGGAATAAGCAGTATAGCCAGTTGGTTCGCGATTGCAGGATAATAGCGATGCAAGACGGAACGATACAAGAAACACGTAGACCTACACGGCTGTGGTTGTGGGATTCTTCATTTCTTTTACACTGAGGTACTACACTACATTCTACTAGTAGTAATTATTTGTTCGATTGCATTTCGATTTTTGAGCAATGCCTTTTAAACAATGAACTATCAAGAACGCTCCCAACTTTCAGTCCTGTAACGAGCGTCACCACTTGCGCAGTATATTCTGAGCTTTTTTTCATCCATTCATTCCACAATGAAAATATATACTGGATGATCCTAAACTGGACGCGATAATTACTATACGCAAAAGCACATTTAAAACAGACTGGTACTCGAAATCCTCAGGGATGATTTGTGCGAGAGTAAAAAGCAGCGTATCTGAAATATGTCCTGTCTGCGGACGAAGTGTGCTTGATGTAAGACAGACAGAAGCTGCGAAGCGAAAAGGTATACAACGAAGGTTCCAGAGGGTCATCAGGCATACTCGTATAGGAAGAAAAGAGAAAGGCGCTTGGTTTTACCAGGTTGTTACGGGGACATGCTGCCATCTGTGTACTATGGGTGTTGCCCTCTCATACTCTGTGGCTTCAGGTGATTGCCGTGGCATCGACCTGTTCTATATCTGTAAACAATAGAAGCCGTCGACATACTGAGGCACTTGCGGCGACGTCGCGGCGCGTGTAGGCTCCGAGCGCAGCGCGTCAGGGAGCTTTCCAACGCGCTGTGCTCGGAGGCGGCTTTTTAGTTGCTGCGCCTGTCTTCACGTGATCACAGAGGGTGGTGGCAAACTTTGGGCTGGCCGAAGCCTACTCCCTACGACATCGCTGCAAGCTCCTTAGTGTGTCGATAGCGCCAACTATTGTTAATAATAAAAAAAAGTGCCACCATGCATATCCACGAAGTGAATGATGATGAGTGGGTGAAGCTCCGGAGGTAAACCTGGTAAACCATGAATCCTCCATACATTTTGCCCACTCGATCTTACTACAACGCTCCCCCTAGCGTACGTCACTGCACAAAATCGAACGATTGCCTTCCACCAATGACACGCGCCATATGTGACATCATTCTCACTTTACAACATCTCGCATCTTTCATCAATAACTACAAGTACCACCGTCTAGCTTATAACATCTTGCATCTTTTCATCATCAGTTACAAGTACCACAATCTAGTGAACACTACAAGAACGAAACGAGAAGTGGCTACATACAGCTGACGGTACCACCATCTAGCGAACACTGCATGAACTAAACGAGAGGTGGCTACATACAGGGACGCACAGCCCACGCCTTAAGGAGCATCACCCCTAAAAACATGTAACATGTTCGTAGTGAAGCACGGCAATGCGAGCTGGGTGCCTGTCTTCGCCATCGAGGGGCACGGCCGCAGCTCTCTAGGTAGTTGCTGTGGCAGCTGGCACCATCATGCGCTTTCTGGACCCGGCTTTTGCGGACGTCGGCTGAGTGCGCATTTTCGCAAACTTAACTGAAAAACACTTCAGCGTTGATATGATTGTGAAGTTTGAGCCTAAAGTAAGCGCATAAAACTAGAGAAGCAGACGTAACACACGTGTCTCCCACATTCCATCTTTCTAGGCGTCCGAGTATAGGCGTCAGCTGAACGCTAATGCCTTGCTTTGGCGATGATTAATGTGGGTGCGTGTAAGAACAATATAAAAGTAATTTATAAAGACAATTAGGAAAGGTCTAAAAAGTTCACAGGAAGACAAATTCAACTTTCATGTCTGCGTTTAATGGTATCGCAGCACTGCTTTTTTGTGTTTACCCAAGTTTGGAGCTTATGCTTTCTCTCTTTTTTATATTTCCATTTATGCTTCAAACTTTCCTCTAAACATTCGTAGCTATGATACTGAAAGGTCCACGTCTAGAACAACTCTAGTATTGTTGAAGCCTAGTTTTCTCTCTTTCTTTCTTCATCTCTTCGTTTACAACAAGCATTGAACCTCTCAAATCCTCTTTTTTTCTTTTGGTTTTCTTTTTTTTTTGCTATTGAGCCTTTTTTTTAGAAAGAGTGCCTCTCTTTGCAAGTGCGAGAAGCAAGAGAAGCGAAGTTCTCGACTTGCCACGAAGCGTCAGCGTTATAGCAACGAAAACGCAATAGCCATAAGCGCGTCCTAACCCGGTCTTTTTCACGGAGATTTGACTTAAAGCTCTGCAAGAAGGGCCGCCATTGTGCCCCGATTTTGCAAAAAGACAATAAAAATGGAGAACGAGTGAGACTGGGTAGAGTCCTTCGTGATACAACAATCACATCAACAACAACAACTAAAATTGAAGTTAAAAACAAAAGTCGACCGCAGAACTTTGTTTAGAGTTTCCCTTGGGTATCGTATGACCACCCTTTTCAAGCTACCGGGAGTTTAGCACAAGTAAAGACGCGCGGCTTGGAAAAGTTTGGACAATGCTTCGAAAACAACCATCAGCAAAAAGAGGGTATGCAAAGAGAGACAATGCGCAGACTTTTCTGAACTTCGAGCAACCAAGGGACAGAACGTGAGGACTGAGGGTAAGAACCGGGGGCTGTACAGCGAGAAACTTGGAAATATTTTGTCCCTTTTTTTGTATACGTGGCCTTCTGTCTCATGCCATTCCGGTAGAAAAGGCAGCCAAGCAGCCGTCCTAGCTTCTAAGCTTTATATTTATTTTTACTTCCTTTAGTATACTTTACGGGGCGCGCCATGTCTCGCGCAGCGTGAAGTCGACGGTTGGCTGCGTCGCCCGCGCCGCTAATAGGACGCGCGTGGCGGAGCAGCGTACAAGGCACCGCGAGAAAGGGGGGGGGGGGGGGTATTCACTAATATACGCAGGTACCGGAGAGAAGCACTCGCCAGCGCGACAGCTCTTATAATTAGGCCTAACTAAACGCAGCAGTCTCAGACTGTTTTCTTTGTGTGTTTGTCTTTATACGCTTCCGAGATTCTCCTGTATACAGTGCGCGACATGAGCCTGAGCGGAAGGTATTTCCCAGACTTTTTTTTTTTTTGAGGACTTCAGACAGAGAAAGATAGAGGAATCACATATATCTTCTGCGGAATGAGTTCCCTGTTGTCGCCGTTGTTGTTTTTCACGCTTTCTGCAGTACATTGATCGCACTAAAGTAAGTAACAGACCAAGGTGCAGAGTGAAAAAAAGCTTCCATTGAACGTTAAGTGTCGTGTAAGACTATCTAAACTACATTGTAATGCGAGGTGAGCACCAATTACATCAGTTCCTGAAGCGCTCTCTTACTCCCCCAACCCCTCCCCTTTTTGGCGCTTGAAGATGTTATCACAGTAGGGGTCATTCAAGTTCAATATGCAATGAAGTCAAGCTGCTAAAAGAGATTAAATTGTGTCCGATGACCAAGCTGAAATTTCCTTAGTACGACGCCTGAAATGTTCTCCTATGTATATACACCTAATAAGCCGCGTCTTTGGCGTATAGTCAAACGCATGCTTTACGCAAGGGGGCTCTATGGTATTTGGAGTTACACGTGCTCGAACTGGCATTACGGGCGTGTCAGCATTAGGTTAGGCAACTCCATTCTCGAGGCTACACATTCTCGCGGCGCAAAGGGAGCACGAGCCGCTTTGGACAGATCTCACATTGCCGCAATGCTGGGATGTACTAGATGCTATGTTATTTCTCTATTAGCAGCGTTTAGAAGCCGTTGTGGGAAAGTGAAAAAGGACAGAGACATACTAGCACTCTACAGTTTTGTAAGCGTCAGCGCTCGTGTACACTGTATAAGGAGGATGTATAGCGCAGCAAGCATGCAGAGTATCAGATTTGGCGGCCCGAATCGAAAGCTTTTGTATAATCCGGCTGACCGCTGTTCTTGACCGGGTTGCATGCACGGTAACATGGCAGCGCAGTAATCAGCCGATAGTGGCAAGTAATCCTCCAGCGAGCAGTGGGAGTGGGAAGGGGGTGCTCTCGGATAAGTTAATCTTCTAAGAGGGTGGAAGCCTTGATGAAGCAATCACCGAAGAAACGCCGAACCCGTAAATGGAGTGAAGTAAACCGAGAAACACAAAGGTAAAACGAAAAAAACTAAAAAAACATGCCAGGGCTGCGTATAGGATTCAAGAATGCGAGAAAGCAGGGAAAACCAATGCAGTCGAAATTGTGCAAGCGATACTTTTTTTTTATTCAGACCGAACGAAAGAGGAAAGCGTCAGACGGCGGAAATCCGAGCCGAGCGAGTGGCGGCCGAGGCGCGCACTCGTGTCACATGTGGAAACTCGAAGGCTCGTCCAACTAATGGGATCCGAGGGATTCGCAGGAAATCCCGCGAGCCGATGCAACCACGCCTCGTGGCTCTAGCGGAGCGGCTTCTTTCGGCTTCGGGCGAGTACCCAGTGCGCAATGGAAAAGCTAGAGCTAGAAGAGAAACAGAGTAAAGAGGCCACAACTGCTGCCTCGCAGGCTGTCTGGTTGGTTTCCAAGAGAAGCCGTTCGGAACGGCAGGCGCGGGGCGGGGTGTGTAGCGCAGGGCTGTAAACTCGGGGGCTCCTCTTGATCTCGGTGCTCTTGCGTTACCGACGTGCCCGATTTTTTTTTTTGCTCCCGCAGTGTAACTATTGTTATAAGAGCGCGGAGTTTTACCTCATCTAACTAATTCGTATATAATTCTCAACAGCGTTAAATTCATTCTCAATTTTTGTGCAAGCTCTATACAGCGTTCCTTTTTTCTTTAGTTCTTCTTTTAACGTCGCACATCTCCTTGAGCACTGATTAGTTATGCGATGCAGAGCCTTTTCAAGAAATGAGAAACACTGAAGTTCATCGACGGGCACGTTCCTCGTATGATGCGGGAACGTTCCCTACTTTCCTTTCTCCGCAATGCATACGTTCACAACACTATACGTTTTTTTTTTCTTTGTTTCAGGTGACACTTGCCAGCTCTTATAATAAAGACAAAGCGTTCAACTTGAGCCAAAATCAACGTTGCGCAAGTGAGTCCTCTGTTATTTTCTGGTTACTTTCGTAGCGAAAAAAAAAAAAAGCCCCTTCTGCTAGACGCGACGCGCAGGAGAGGAGAGCCCAGTCTAGTTGCGCTGTAAATAAGAGGCCCAGTCATGAGGCATACTAATTAAAGTGCTTAGAAACTATCATCTCATTCCCTTAAAAGTGAAAGTCAACCCTCTGCGTTACTGCAATTGCTGCAAGAGCACGTGTGCAAGCCGCAAAATATACTTTAAACGCGTAAAGAATTACGTGTATAGAAGCCGTGCTATAATACTTGTAATCGCTTCCACTAGGGGGTAGTAACGCGTTCTCGTAAATAACAGAAAAGCTTTGAGGCTGGCCATTGGCAATACTGCAGCATAAAAAATGATTTGTGTACAATTGATCAGAGTCCGTGCGCGGAATAAAATACATGAAACGATAGGCAGAACCTCATCGCGATATCGATGGCGACCACTAGTACAGGGAAGTGCGTGGAAGGGCTGTTTGCACGACCGGATTATGTGCTCTTGTGGGCGAGGCAGTGATATCGACAATTCGGCGGCCATCCTCGTCAGCGGAGCCTGAAATTAGGAAGATCCGGCAGTGGTTGTTGCACGCCAGTGAGCGGAGCGACGTAATGACAAGATGGCGAGCAACGGCGCAATCAACGATACGAGGCGTTTTTACCTCTATGATACGAGTAACGGTAGAGGCTGCTATCAAAGAGCCCTTCGTGAAGCCGAATATAGCCACGGCACTCAAATGTAAGCGAAATAATCGCACGCTATGGGCGTCATGTTTATCACGATCACATATTGGAGCTTTCTCATGCTTTTCCATTGGGCGAGATTCCATAAAACTTATACCCCGGTAACAAATATACCCCGGTAACAAATATACCCCGTAACATCTCCTGGAAGGTAGCTTGGCAAGAGCCACTTAAATATTAGAAATGTAATGAATAAATGGGAGATATCAAGAGACTAAACGCCTAAGTGGACCGTTATGGTATATTCCAATTAGAAGTTCAATCCAATTTAAATACACCCACGGCTCTTTTTATACAATGAGAATGAGCCTACAGGAAAAAAAACTTCGTTCAGTGGTTTGACGGCCTAGCCAGTTATCGCTGGTTGAATGGTTCTTCTATGATATATAGTCAAAACTATATTGGTCCGAAAACATAAAAAACGACTCGGTTGTTTGACTTGATATCACCCAGCGTTAATCAGACACACCAGAAGCGAGATAGTCTATCGCACCATCACATTCCTCTCGGGAGACGGCGCTAACCAGCTCAGAGCCACAAGAAGAGCGTAGACTGATACAGCGGGCACGTGGAGCGGTGGGAGCCAAACAGGCTCTGCACTGTATGAACTTCACCCTTCGAGGAAGATCACTATCCTTCTACCAATAAAAAGTTTTCCCCCCTCTGTGTCACTCTATCGCATGCACGACACGCACGGATGCGGAAAGCGTCTTCCTTCTCGAGTGCCGATCTAGTGTCTTTAACCCGTCCGCGTAATAGGTTCCTGTCCTCGCGGTGGCCGCCACGTCAAAGCTGGCCCAGGTGAACGAACGGCAGCCGCACGCATTACACGGAGACGCTCTCGGGCATCGGAACGAGGAACGTGCATGACGCTCGGCTTGACCAGTACGAGAAACCGGCCGGCCGACACTCAATGTCAACCCCTTATCGGACGCCGACGGTAGCAGAAGCCCGCGGCGGATGTTATATGCAGGGTGGATTCCCCCCCCCCCCCCTTCTCCCCAAGAACTGGTCCCATTCTCAAACAACCTAAGGCAAAGATAAATAGGCAGGTGCTCCGGCTAAGCGGTGCAACGTGTTCGGGCCTTGGACGAACGGAAAGTTAGGTTCGCACGTAAGACGAGTGATAGAAGGAGCAGGGCAAAACTGGCTTCAGGCTGAAGAGCGAGGAACTGAGAGGAAAGTAGAAGCGTGCCGCTTAGGAAACCTAACACTGGAGCGTCGTTGATATAGAGAGGATGCGGGTGGGGGGCACCACCGAGACGAGAGCATCGTGTGACCTCTATCAATGGAAGCGCCGCGGTCTCTCGGAGGCGATGGCGAGGACCGGGGTACGTTACCCCAGGGATCGGGGCCAGCGTCGGCCTTCGCGTCTCCTATCGTCCGTGGGAGAAGAGGTGGAGGAGGAGGAGACAACGCCTTGCGCGATACAGATGGAAGATGGGCTGCACTGCAGCACCCCGGGGGTTTGCGTGCGTCTCTTCCTCTCACCTCCCCATGTGCAACCCGCCTTTGCGAAAGCGATAGCAGGGCGCACAGTGATAGATCCGGCCAGTTTATTTCATTTTTTTTGTTGCTCGTCTGTTTTTTTCCTTCGGTTTTTTCTTTTTCGTTTGAAGTCTTGGGCTTCGGATGCCCCTTGCGTGAGAAAGCCTCGCCGTGAAATGTGTTTTTTTTTTTTGGTAGGACGGAAGAACAAAAGGCAATACTTTTGAAATAAGGTAGGGGGAAAATACTTGAAGAGGATTGATGCTCGTTCTTTTCGTTCACTCCACACGCGTGTAACCCGGACTCTTGCACCCCATTTGGTTCCACCGTATGCGCGGTTTTTCTCTCTACACCATGGCCGTTTGCAACGAAGGTTATTCACGAGAAAAAAAAAAAAAAAAACCTAGATACACGTGGGAAGAAGAGCAAACTTCCAAACGTGCTGGCAATTCTCTGCAGATGGTGGTTCTGGTGCGCAGAAGAAGCAACTCGCAAGAACCATTTCGAAGAAGCCATGCCGTCACTGATCCGGCAGTTTTATTTCATTTTTTTTTGTTGCTCGTCTGTTTTTTTCCTTCGGTTTTTTCTTTTCGTTTGAAGTCTTGGGCTTCGGATGCCCCTGCGAGGAGAAAGCCTCGCCGTGAAATGTGTTTTTTTTTTTTTGGTAGGACGGAAGAACAAAAGGCAATACTTTTGAAATAAGGTAGGGGGGAACCTACTGAAGAGGATTGATGCTCGTTCTTTTCGTTCACTCCACACGCGTGTAACCGGACTCTTTGCACCCCATTTGGTTCACCGTATGCGCGGTTTTTCTCTCTACACCATGACGTTTGCAACGAAGGTTATTCACGAGAAAAAAAAAAAAAACCTGATTACACGTGGGAAGAAGAGCAAACTTCCAAACGTGCTGGCAATTCTCTGCAGATGGTGGTTCTGGTGCGCAGAAGAAGCAACTCGCAAGAACCATTTCGAAGAAGCCATGCCGTCACTGATGGACCTATATCTATAGGATGTCACAGGCATTTTTTTTTAGATGTTCACAAATGGGCTGTATCAGAAATGTACATCGGAAGCCGTATGACGATGATGATGCGCACGTGTCGCAAGGTGCTGAGTACTACAGTGGTAGTCTATATTGTTCACACGCCCGCTGTTCAATCTGTCATATACAGTTCGAACCTGTACATAGATCAAAGCGAATCAATGTTTACGTCAGTGAGACGGGAACAGCATATTTAGATCTACTAATTAACTCTCGGCGAGCTTGAAATTTATTCTTTTCGGCTATGATCATGAATCACCCTTCAGTGAAATGATGGTAAACCGAACTTTACCGTAACATGTTTAGTGAAGGTCTTTACTAGTGCGGTCTTTATTCCACGAGACATAGCTGATTGCTATTTTTAACATATAAGCCTTAGTCCTCACAATGGAAATTCCATGCACATATTTAAGAAATTGTCGATCACTCGCTTCGTGCTATGCCAACCAACGCCGCGTCACTTCACGTCGGACATTTTCAAAACAAAGAACAATGCTGCAATAACAAGCAGGCAGGCTTCACCTCACTACGCAAAAGCTCAACGGTGAAGCTTAACAAGCATTGAAAAAAATCGGAGAGCAAGTCAAATATTTAGAAGTCATGAGCACGCTTTCCGAAAGTAAAGTGACACGTATGGCACTTGAAGTTACACGTGAATTTATTGTGACGAGCTAACAATCGCAACGCAGATCTAACAATCGTTTCGCGCTGCGTTCTTGTAATGATACCACTGTAAATGCACGAGCACAACCCGTTACTAATTACAGTTCAAGTAAACTTCGACTGCTTGCACTTTGAAAAAAGCGTCAACGTATTTTGCGTATTCAGGAAATGTCACCTCTTCCAAACTAGTTATACTTCAGCAAGGAAATGAAAAGCAAGAAACTGCTTTAATACGTCGATATTTATGCACTTTCTTTATTCAAGGCACGACTCAAATAAAAAGAAAATAAGGTGAGATAGGGGGTCTGTCTACGAAATTTTTATTGAAGCATTCTGATACCTGTGAGAAAGTGAGGGTTCATTAATCAGTGAACTCAAAACACGAGTTCGTCATTGCAGGTACTGCAAGAAAACGGCTTGCAGTGTTCTGAATATTTGCGCATATAAATGAGGCAAATGTGCAGAGAAAGATAGAAGCTTAAAGAGGTGAAGAGTCCTTTAACAAGGGGAGCTTGGAAGAAGACAAAACGACTCTTAGAAACGTAGATGCTAGCGACGGCCCATGTTGATTTTTCGAACAAGTGCACAGTATAAGTATTTGGTAATATCTCCTAGAAAAAAAATTTTCTAAGGAGGAAAGATAACACTCGTTAGATTGTTTTGAGTGTGGTTGTTTTTTGTAGCACAAAAGAATGTCCAATCGCACCGGATCATTTATTTCAGAACTATTTCTGTGACGCCTTGCGTATTCGCAACACATTTAAGTGCACGATAGACCTCAAATCAGTTAAAGCAACAAGAAAAGCAGCAGCAGAGCTTCAATTATCTATCTTCAGAGGGAATATAAAAAATAGCATCAAGAAACAAGAAATACAGCACCCAACCATGTGCGTGCTTAAGGTATTGTCTGCAGCCTCTCATTACTTCAGCGGCGCTTGGACTCCCATCATCTCTATGCACAGTCAGGCAAAATTCTACGGTGAACTTGTTCAACGTGCCACTTTTGCGTTAACAGGGGTGGTGAGTGCAACTCGCCGGCGGCGACATCTGTTGACAGTATCGCGATGAATGTGGTAATTTCTCACTATTGACATACGTGTCAACAACGCCAGATAAGTGCAAACAATTGCCAAGGGCTCGAATGTCTACCTCTCAACTGTCATCTCTCAAAATGCTTCCCGCGGGAACGCAGCCGTGGCATTAAGCGCGGCTCAGATTCACCAGCTCATCTTCGTGAATATCCTCGAAGACGGCCACAAACGTCGTCGACCCGGTGGAGAACCGGCCACTCGCCTTCACCGGCGCAAGCTTTTCCTCGACGACGAACGACCACGTGCGCGCATATTTTGATTTGCAGCCGGGCGAACGCAAAGCAGCGCCCACGCCCCCATCTCTTTCCTGACCGGCTGAGCGGCGTTAGAAACCAGTCGCGGCTGAGCATCGAAGGAAAAGGCTGCTTTCAGAATAGCGACAACACTTACGGCTCGATCCTTTGCCGGTTGTGTATGCCCCCAAACACGTTCCTTGCTTTCCAAAGGCCTCGCACGATGTTGCCGGGTGATGACGACAAAACTCACACACAACACGCAACGCGCGCTCTTCGGCGCCGCAGACGAAAAGAAAAACAGAAGTCCTCCGACGAGTCTACAGAAGGGTGTTTTCTCCGTCAGGTCCCGCGAACAGTCCAAGCCCGCACTGCTCCGGCGTCTGCTCGCCGGTTGACTGTAATAACAAGCCGGGCCGGATGAGAGAGAGAGAGAGATGAGAAGAGGGGGAGGAAGGACGAATCGAATCACGTGACACCCACCGTTGGCCCCAATGGCGGACGTCCCGCCATCGACCGCTGACGTCACGCCGTCGGTGGCGGTAGGATGTAGTGGCTGAGCGTTTGTGAAGCCAAGACCGAAGATAGAAAAATTTACGAAAGAAAAGTCAAGACACGATGCCGGGGAACGACTCTTGCCTACTTTGGCGAGCAACTCTCTGAGAAGCCGTGTCGGTATGCTGTCAAGGCGGTAGAATCTTAAAGAGGTGCCGCGGAGTTCAAAACTTTCACTTCACTTTGATGCGGCGGTTTTAGAGATCTAGATATTTGGGCGCAAGAGCTCTTCGAGCTTCTGCTTTTTTTCGCTTTCGTTTATTCGGGAGCTCGTGTCGGGGCTGGATTCGGACCTGTTAGAATGGCTACTATCAGGGACCTAGCTTTTCTTATTTAGCTTGTTTTTGTTGTTTTTGTTGACGCAAGCAGCATACGCTCTCTTTTGTACGAAATAAATAAAAAAGTAAATAATAGTTTACCGTGGACAAAAAGGTAATTTCACGAGACTCAGGAGACTTTAAATTTAACTACACGCAGCAGTTAAAACAGTGGGTGTATGGCTGATAGGACAGTGAAGGTAGTAGTGAAGCTATGCTTGACTGACTTCAGAAAGAAAGCTGACAGTTTGGTTGAACCTACATTCTCTATTTGTTGGTCTGCAATAATATGTTAATATAAAAATGGTTTAACTTTCACAGAAATATTTTGAAAAGAACTTACGCGCTATATTGAAACAGTGGAGATGGCTCATTTGATACTATAAATATGAGACAGACTGAGAAAAGGAAAAAAAAGGGAGGTTAACTAAATTGCAGTTGTGGTTCGCTACCGTGTGATGTTGTGGAATTTATGAGTTGGAAAGAAAGAAACAGATGACGATTGTGGAAAAGGAAAAACCGTAACGTTGTTCCACTGACAAGCGTTCATACGGACCGGTGGACCGCGAATAAATTGGTGGCGCTTGCACAGCGTTCTCCTGTGGAGTTGAATGTTTCCGTGGTGACATATATTTATTGCTTGCGATAGAAGCTAGTTGTCGTAGTTGCTAGGGATAAAAGGAGAAAAATTTTCCGTGTACTGTCGAGTTAATTTTGGCGCAGGACATGCGTAATAGTTTCTTCGTCGCCGCAGTGACCACAGTTTTCGGTGCGGGTCATCCTTATGGAGTACTCGTAGGTCTGGTAAAACGTGACACACAAGTATAGCGTATGTACAGAGAGATTACGATCTTTCGACAATTTATTTTTCGATCTCAAAAGCTTACAGTGAGTGGAGTCTGAACACGTGGTCTTGTATGTGTGAAGTGCGCTAAGCTCGATTCTGATGATGTGCATTGGCCATGCAATCGTGAGTAGGTTCTTTGAAGCGCCTGTTCTAGACAGTGATTGACATCTGTACACAACGAATAGACGACGTCATGAACATGTTCATTGCGGATCATATCACAGCTCTTGATATGAAAAAATCTTCTTTGGAATTTTTCGACAGTGATGTACTGCTACATCATTGAAATGCTAATTATTTATTTCTTGCAATTTTTTTTTCTGTGAAAGCAAGACAAATTTGATTGTGCGGCACATCATGTGAGGGGGAAGGGCAATCAGGGAGAGTGATTATATGGATGGTTTTCGAGTACGCCGCATATATCTTCAACGGGAAGTCGGGAACCCAGGACAAAGAGAATAACGCACATTTTCCACGTGCTAACTCCAGCCATGAATCTCTACCAGCCCGCCCAATACACCACTTTACGTCGCGAACCCGAAGCAGCGTACACAAGCGTTCTTACGTTTCTCTACTAAATAATGTTCACCATAAGAGAGAAGAAACCAATCACTATTACTTTTATTTTCTAGATAATATAAGCGCACAATACATAAGAAAAACATAAAAAATATTGGTGTGAATACGTGTGGTTTCCACGAGATGTGGAAATTGCAACAAAATAGCAAATAAAAGTGAATGAATAGTACAGTTTGCCTCTAGTGTGTCCTTAAAGCTGTGGAAGTCCTGATTCAGAAAGTCAGGTACTCAAGAACCTGCTGCTCAGCGGATACACCTACTCTCAGGATGTCATATCCTACTATAGGGTGAAATCGTAACACCCCAGTTTGTTCGTTTCCTGTTATTTTCTCTAGCGCTTCTTTATTGTAAAAAAGAAAGAAAGAGGGCACTGAGCGATTCCTACGATAATGTTTAATGCACATGCACATGCATTTGATGAGTTGTATCATTGTGGAGTCAAAGTAAGAATAAATTTGAGAATTCTATCCCCGAAGCGTAAAAAAAGTCGTGCTATAGGAGACTCATTCAGTGCTGCTTTCTCATTTTACCAGTGCTGTTGACCTTCGAGTGCTTTGTTGTACAACGCGAACCTTCAATATGAAAGGACAAGTGATGATCATGATGAAGTGATATTTATTTTCTTACGACTTTCGTGTATGCTAAGTATTCACTGTGAAAGTTGTCGCTGAGGGAAGCTTGCTGGTTCCTTTTCTATATGTGGGGATTTAATGGTTATAATACCGAAATTCATAACTCTATTTCATCATGATTCTCCTAACCTTTCGTTCCTGATGCAAATTATGTTAGTTTCATGGTGGTCTCCCCCTTCCCCCCCACTTTCCTGTATTTCCAAGGCCAACCAATCGGTGATACAAGGGAGATGAACAGAATAGGGAAAGTATACGAAACATTTTGATCTAAGAAAAATCTCGCTCAATTCCAGCATTTATCTCGTAATTTGAAGACCGCTACCGCAGGTACCGACACAGTTATATTTTACTAAAAGCACTATACGTGTTAATAAATTTTATTGCAAAATTAGTGTGTCCGTCAATAGTGCGGAAGATTGAAAAGAGGTGGACTTATGTGAACTTTCCAGTCAAGGTTCTTACAAGAATTCTGCCTTATAATGTCGGCATGTTCCCTTTCTTAATGTCCTTGACATTTTCTATTTAGTTGTAACACAAATATTCCCTTATGCGTTAATCTCTTGCTGCCTATAAAACTCGGGTGACCGCAAATTTACCACAGCAAACCATGCGTAACAAAACAGAACTGTCGACAGCGACCATGCCAGAAATATAGAAGCGTGGCCAAGTGCAACGGAAACCGTGAAAAAGGCGATTCGTGTTTGTTCAGCCATCTCCTTTTAAAGCTATTGCGCTACGGCGAGTTCTCTGTCAGGACAATTTGCCAGGCACGCGGGCCTGTCCGCCGTTGGAGAAAACGCAAGCTGACGTGTCGGCAGCGTTGCGTGCTCGCATACGTTCTCGATGCAACGATGGCCTCCTACAAAACGAGCGTTTTCTGCTGCGCGCAGCCGAGTTCAGGGACATCAGCTGGTTTTTACTGAGCGCCAGTGGAGCATAACCACCCCGTCTCGAGTGGCGGTATGACGCGTCGCTCGCGAAATCAGTCGGTGCTATAGCAGCCGTCGACGACGTGGGAAACGCGGCTTGAGGGAGAGGGTGACCCGGAACGACCGCTGGCGTGGCATGAGCCGGGTAGTCAACGTTCGAGACGACCTATACGTCACGTGTTTTGCTTCCACGTAGACGC
Source organism: Rhipicephalus microplus (assembly GCF_013339725.1). Taxonomy (NCBI): domain Eukaryota; kingdom Metazoa; phylum Arthropoda; class Arachnida; order Ixodida; family Ixodidae; genus Rhipicephalus; species Rhipicephalus microplus. Next base: position 300,482,504 of record NC_051165.1, read on the forward strand.
GCATCTTCTCGTCCCTCGAAGCGACGGCTGCTTGAGGACGCACTCCGATCCGGCGTACGACGTCACACACTTGGCCCCGAAAAGAGTTTGCAGTGTCCTAAGGCGGGACGCGGAGCCTGCCGGATGCGATTGCGCCCGCGCTGGCTGGCAGGCTGACTTCATCGTCGTAACGGTGCAACGTGGGAACGGTACGTGATAGCAAAAACAGCGTGTGGCTTGTCAGCTGGCGACGGCACCGTCTGGAAGATACGCGCTGGAGGGCAGACGTATGCGCGAACCACGATTTGCGTCAAAATGTATTGCCCGGCGATTACTTCTGACAAGAGCAACCTATTCACGCGATCTTGTCTCCGCGTTTGAGAATATGATACAGTGGTCTTTTCCTTGAGCGTGTGAAATAATTTTCTCTAAACCGCGCCCGCAGTTTCTGACTTTTGTCATGATTTATTTTATGCGAAGTCCATCTTAACACGTAGGATGAACTCAAGCATGCGAACCTGCGTCGTGTATAAAATTTAGTGAAGCCATGTTATCATAGTCGTCTTCTCTCGTTTTTCTGACGTTACTGTGTCTGTTTTGGCGGAAACCAACTCTTAGACGGAGGCCGCAGGGAGGATGGAGGATACTTGCTTGCTGCCCATAAGAAAGTTGTCATTTTTTAGAGCCTTCAATTAAAACTAGCACTTCGTGTCTTCAGATAAAACCGAAAAAAAAATCCGATAAGCACTGACCGATGAAATTTTTAAATTACAAATATATCCGATGAACTCCGGTTTTGAGAGAGCCTCGTGAACATTCAAAGGGCCTTTTGAAAGGAGAGATTCCTCACTTGAACGGAGGGAGCATCCTTCAGAGACAGCGACCACGTAAAGTATATACGCTTGCGTCTATTACAACGCGCTTTCAAGTTTTAACACTAACAAACGTACGTGTTTTGTATTCAGGTATTTGTTCTTGTCTGCATATGTCTTTGTGCATTCCAACATTCAACAGCCACTAAAATACCCGTAATGTGCACGTTTTCGTGTTCAGGTATAACTTTGTTTAAGATTTCTCAGTAATGAGAATAATATTATAATAGCTTTTTTATTTTTTATCACGAAGTTGAGAGGAACAAGCAGCTTGCATAGCTCCTGCTGCTCAAAAGTACATTTTAGTGAGGTCATAACCCTGCGGTTCAGTGTTACCGCAGGGCAGTGCAACCTAATTAGTAGGTTAAGCAATGTAAACAGTAAGTAAAAAAAAAAGTTGCAGCATCACCGCAAAGGCGAAGCAATGACTGCGACAGCAACTGATTGGAATGTCAAGCGAAGAATGCATTGGGCAATTTCTTATGCAAAAGTAAACGCCCAATTACACAGAATTCAGTATTCACGAGAAACAAGCTTCTATAGACGCCGAACTTCCTCCGGAAAAATAAACTGCGAAAGACAGCCTCCTAGCTTGAAGGAAAATAAACTCTAAAAAAATTAATTCCTAATTTTAACTCATTTGACAATGCTGCACAAAGCGGCTGTCTACATTCAGTGAACGCGTGTCTTATTGCCTGTCTTTGTCGAAGCTTATAAAAACTCCCGATTAACATTCAACGTCGAAAGGTTGTTATTCTAAATAACCGTTTTAGACGTAGTTCTATTTGTAACGTGAAGTACTGGCTCTTCAATATTTTTATATGCAGCGAAGCATAAACAAATTGTTTCTTTTTCGTACTGATTATGTGCGTTCTTGCCTCATAACCACAATGTGATGCGAAACTAGAACAACTAACCGCTTCATAATTCCCTTTCCCGAGGGTGGTAACAAGTAAATGACACCCGTGTGTTTCTCGAGAATTCTCGAAATTTCAATGTGCTTTCCACCGAAAGCAAACATAAACAATGACGATCTCATCTGCTTCAAGGCTCTATTTGCTTTGTAAAGGAAACTAAAGTGATGACTTACTCAAGTCTAACCGGTGGACTTAACGTACGCCGCCTCCTCAAGCTGACAAGGCTGACAAAAGCCGCGTTAACAGAACGATGCGTCTGGCAGTTCTATCCGTGCATACAATACAGCGTTCGAGTAGAGTTCAAAGCTTTATCTGTATCAGACACAAGGGTTTTATGGAATCGTTAATATGGGCGTATGATCAGTATTATAGGCGTATTATAGGCAACCAGCGCTAACATACTAGGTTCTCCGCAGGCTCCGTGCATCGTGGTTCTCCCACCGACCACGTTCGGGAAGACGACGACGAAGTGTATTTCTGCCGAACGCTGCCTATTTCGTTTGGTGTTTTTTGTGTGAATTTGCGCTCTATCCGAGGATCATCGCTCTCCTGCGGGCAGCGATGGATCCAGACCCCACCGTACGCAATCCGGACTTGGCGTAACCTTCGACGTCAACCTCAAGGAAGCGCAACAGCCGGGAGGACGACAGCACCAGTGACAGCACCGAACTGTACACGGCGAGTAGTGAAGACAGGGACGATGATTTCATTCCTGCTGTGAAGCGTAAAGCTAAAAGAACAATGGTCAGCGCGTCTTCGCCAGCTAGCGTCTCTACCGGGAAGGCGGCGTGCAGTTCTGAACGCCATACCATACTTTTTGTTCCGGTCGACTCTTCGATCAACCTGAAGAACATGAACAGGCAAGTGATATCAGCGCGTCTCGAAGCTATCATGCCTAATGAGATAAAGGATATTAGACTCAACCCACGGAAGAATATCTTGGCCATAGATGTTGAGCACCCGGCTGCGCTACATACCCTGCGAACTGTCACGGAGCTTGGAGGCATCTATATCAGAACTTACATTCCGCAGGATAGTGACACGACGACAGGCGTCATTTATGACGTTGATGTTTTCATACCGAACGCAGACCTTCCTGTTCTGATAAAGCCAGCTACTGGGGCAACGGACATATTGCAAGTATGCCGGCTTGGCAAATCCCGTTGAACCAAGGTGACCATCAGAGGTGATTGCATCTATCACATGTAAAGGTTGGTCATTTTCGTCACGTTGTCTGACCATACATCCCAAGACCACTACAGTGCCACAACTGTCTAAAACTGGGTCATGTTAGTGTTGTGTGTAATAACAAGCAAGCATGCACACGTTGTGCCGGACCACACAAAGCAGAGGCTTGCCAAGACTCTCTTAAAAATGCAGCAACTGCAAAGGGAACCATGAGACCTCCTCCAAAGACTGCCCAGTACTGAAGAAAGAGAGGAGCATTTTGAGACAAATGGTTAAAGACGGATCCTCACAAAAGGAAGCGGTAATGGTTGTTCAACGACGGCGTTCCCGTCGACGGTGGTGCTCGAAGAAAAGAAAAAGCAGTCCTGTGCCGAAATGCCTTCACTAACGCGGCCACCGCCACCACCACAGAGATCTCCCCCGCCCCCGCCACCAGGTGGGGTACGTCCAGAGGTGCCGGAAGACACTGTGGCGCTACAGAGAACATCCGGCTCTGACGGGCCCACTTTACCGCGGGTACACGTGTCTACGGAACCACAATATCAACAGTGAACAACGAATATGCCCCCAGCAGGCAGTCTGTCCGCCCAAGAGGTACAAGTCTTTTCCGTATTGAGGTCGTTCATGAGTGTTATTCGCACTCTATTGGATAGTCTACAGATCCCTGCCGCTAAATGCGCGCTGCAAATCTTGGACACACTAGAACCAGTTCTTGCGGGACTTCAGTAACAAGATGGCGCACCATAGACCGAATCAGCCTTTCCGAGAAACAGTCAAGCGTGCTTCCATAACTCAGTGGAACGCAAGAGGTCTACAGTCAAGAATACCTGAGTTCAGACAATTCATTTTCGAAAATAGGTTTCCCATCATCATCATTTGTGAACCGCATTTTTCAAAAATACCTCGTCTGTCGGGCTATGAATCGTTCGTTTCTTCATCGTGCAATGAGCGAAGTCAAGTTGCTGAGTACATCCGTAAAGAACTCACTTACGTTCTCCAAAGAGTAGAGTCTCACAATGGAAATCACTACGTGTGTCTATATGTTAAAAAGAAGAATTTGTCGTTTACGCTGATAGGCGCATATATAGCGCTGTCAGGTCGACTAGATCAACAGATATTGAATGGTATATTTGCAACGACTCCAGCACCTTGGATATTGATGGGTGACTTCAACGCCCATCATCCATTGTGGGGAAGCATCAGGACAAATCGAAAAGGCACGAACCTAGTTGATCTCGCATCAGAGCACGGGCTTCAGGTGCTGAACGATGGCAGCCCTACTTATCTCCGAGGAGTAACTTACAGCAGTTGCCTGGACTTGACATTAGTGTCGCATATCATTGTCACGAAAGTCCAATGGTTCACAGATATTGAAACACATGGCAGCGACCATATCCCCACGTACGTGACAGTAAGAGGTTTGGACGATTCTCCTTCCTCTGTACATTCAAGACTTATTGACTGGGAAGAGTTTCAGATATCAGTGGAGAGCAAGTGCATGCACGAACCACCGGAATCCATTGAAGAAGTGATTAGTTGTGCAATGGAGACTTCCACGAAGATATGTTCGAAAGAATCAAGACGCACGGCACTCGACCAAGAGTTGGAACAACTTCGAGCGGTCCACCGACGTGTCGAAAGACGATACAGACGCACGAAATCTATCTCTGACCTCAGAGAATCCAGACGCAATCAGGAAAAAATCCAACATCAAATGCACAAACTTCATGAACAACGGTGGAAGAATTTTTGTGACTCGCTAGACCCTCGAAAGCCCTTATCTCCCGTATGGACGACTCTTCGAGGTATTCACTAGCATCCGCAACAGCGTCACCCCTTCGCCGCTATGGCGCTAGATCAATGTCGCTGTCGCTCACAGCTTGATGTTTCTGGGAAATTTTGTGCAAAGATTGCCGGCGACATCCCTATACCGATCGATCTATTGCCACAGGATGTTTCAGTCACACGAGATCAGCAAATGGAGGTTGCATTCACCATGGAAGAACTTCATGCGGCATTGAACACATGCAGACGCTCATCGTCCCTAGGTCCGGATGGAGTGACCTATACTGCCCTACGTCACCTAGGCCCGAAGGCACAGCGCTGTCTCCTGGACAGTTTCAATAAGTCTTGGCATGCTGGAATGGTGCCTGATGAGTGGAAGTGTAGTCGCCTGGTGCCTTTTCTGAAGCCCGGAAAGTCTCCATTCGATTTGGCATCATACTAGCCTATAGCACTAGCAAGCTGCGTTGGCAAGGTCATGGAGAGGATGCTGCTTACACGCATGGAATGGTACCTGGAACATTATAACATCTATCCTGATGCTATGGCTGGTTTTTGACGAGGTCGGTCCTCAGTTGATAGCGTTATTGACTTAGTGACCTCTGTTCAGCATCAGAAAGCTCAGAAGCGGCTGTCGGTAGCTCTGTTCTTAGACGTGAAGGGTGCCTATGACAACGTGACCCACGAGGCTGTTCTCAATACTCTTGAAGCAGCTGAACTTGGAGGTCGTGTCTTTCGATGGTAAGAAGCTACCTCACAAAAAGATCCATGTTCGTTTTAACTGAAGTTGGGTCTACGAATAAGTATTTCACAAGTCGTGGGGTGCCACAAGGTGGTGTTTTGAGTCCAAAACTTTTCAACCTGGTTCTCGTGGGGCTCACCGAAATGCTGCCACAGACGTCTTATATATCTCTCTACGCTGACGATATCTGCATTTGGGCGTCTGGCGTGACACGGCCTCAAGTTCGCGCAAGAATACAGAAAGCGGCAACAATGACATCGACATACCTTCGCCAGCAAGGCTTGACTATCGCCACAGAAAAATGCGCAGCGGTGGCGTTTACACGCAAACCGATGTCTTTCTACTCATTGTGCATCGATGGCAGATCAATCCCATATAAGAGCACTCATAGATTCTTAAGCGTCATCGTAGATCGTGACCTAACCGGGAGCCCGCATGTCACATACCTGAAGAAAAGCTCATTGGCATTGAGAATGTATTCAAGTTCGTCGCTGGAAAATCATGGGGCCCATCCGTGCACTCCATGTTGCAGCTGTACACAGCCCTCTTTCTCGGAACTCTCCAGGACAGCCTTCCTGTCCTGTCCAACACGTGCAAGAATAACATCCGTGCACTGCAGAGCGTTCAAGCCCAAGCACTTCGGACATGTCTTGGCCTTCCAAGATGCTCATCGACAGTGTCAACTATTGTTATTGCACAAGAACAACCGGTCACAACGCACATCATTGTCGAGACGCTGAGAGCGCACATTCGGCATTTATCACGGCTACCGCCACATCATTTAGCGTGTTTGACAGCTCGGAGGCCCCATTCATCCTACTGCGGTATCGTGACAAAACATCAGGACATACTACCGCCTGGCTTCAAACTTGCGATGCATCCAGCAACTGCGCCATGGAGTCTTCGTCAACCTGACGTGCGCTTATCAGTTCCTGGAACCTTTAAGAAGGCACGCATGTCAACGCTAGCCCTGAAGCAATTGACTTTGCGTCTGTTGAACGAAAGGTACTTCGACCGCATACATGTTTACGCCGATGGCTCCACTAATTCCAACAGCTTCACAGGAGCAGTGGTTGTTCCATCTGAAAATGTGTTGCTTCAGTACAAGTTTTCTCACACCACGATGTCGACAGCAGCAGAGCTCGCAGCACTTCAAGGTGGAGTAAAGTACATTCTTCACCAGCAATCTAACCGATGGGCCATCTTTTGCGACTCCAGGTCAGCCTTACAGTCACTACGGTTTGTTATGCAGCACGGGTTACATGAACAATCAGTATACCAGATAAGGCACGACTACCACGAAGCGCTCGCGGAAGGTCACGATATTGAATTTCAGTGGTTGCCGAGTCATTGCGGAATCGTCAGCAATGACCGCGCGGATGAAGCTGCTCGATCGGCTCATGACCAAGACCAGCGCACGCCCATACCAATCTTGAGAACGGACGCTGCAAGGCTACTACAATCACTTGCTCGCTGTATATCTCTCCTACAATGGAATACGCAGGGTTTCTCCAACACGCACCTGTTTTCGATCGACCCAAACTTGCAACTTCGTTTGCCATCCGGGCTCCCACGATGCGCTGAAACTTTAATGTGTCGCATGAGGTTGGGCGTGGCATTTACGAATTCGTACTCTCGTCTCCTTGGAATGGCGAGCACTTCGGCATGCAACATCTGCGCCTGCGAGGAAACGCTTGAGCACAATCTATGTTATTGCCCAGCATACCAGACCGAACGACGTATTATGGAAGCCAAGCTCTGTCGGCTGGAGTCACGGCCGCTTACAGAAGAGGAGATCCTGGGACCTTGGCCGACGGCTTCCCATACGCGCGAAGCCACAAAAGCCCTCTTGTACTTTTTAAGGACCACCAGACTTCACGACCGCTTGTGGAAGAACTGTGCGAGACTGTGCTGTGTAGTCTCGAGCTGACTATTCATGCTTCTCTTTCTTACTCCTCTTCTTTTCTATCTCTTTCCGTTCTATTATTCTCCTTTCCCCCACCGCAAGTGTAGGGTAGCCAACCGAGCCAAGCTTGGTTAACCTCCCTGCCTTTCCTCTCTATTTATCTCTCTCTCTCTCTCTCTCCGTGCATTGTGCGTGCCCCAATGCCATATAGTTCGCCCAGATATGACGGGAGCTTCCCTCCAAGGATAAATATACGCGAACTGCATCTCTTGTATTGGCGAACACAATCGGGTCCTCCGTCTTTGCAACTCACAGTCGATACACGTGTTCTCACCTATAACCTTCTTAATAATTTTGTGAGCTCGTGTTTAGTTTATCTATGGAAAAAAATCACCGGGTTGGAAAAAACGCCACTGCTCTCTCCAGGAGTGCGCTGTTGAAGTCCGTTTTCAGGAGCTCCATAAGCCTTGGCTTTCCGCTAGGCTCTATCAATGAGGTTTTACCGATCCTCCCGCACTCAATTACGAGGCATGGGGAAACTTCCCGTTATAATTAGTCGTTACCCCTAAAACGCCAAATACTTTTCTTGATTTCACTTTCAGTTCAATGCCAAGATGTCAGTCAGCAGTAATGGGCATGAAAACACGCTAAGCATTTGTTAAATTCAACAGTACTTTGTACGAAAGTGCCTAATAGCTACCCATTTCAGAGCTACTATTTTGAATCACTGAAAAAGCCATGAAGCATAGCCAACAGCATTCTAACTTGTCTGCCTTTTTAGGGCACCACTTGAATAAATTCAGGGCAGCCTTTCCTGATGCGCACGCTATCGGCATTGTTTCTCGAGATTAAAAAAGAAAACAGGGCGCAACACTACTTTCATTTTTATCGAAGCACCACATTTACAAGTGCAACGTATAGAAGGATGAACAAGCTTAGGTGCCACATGAGAAACGTTAAAACCCTCGATGATTGGCTTCACGCGTGAAAGCTTCTTCATTTTATACTGCCGCGGCCGCCTCACCAGCAAAGCATAGATCTGCATTTTATTCATTTATTGCCACCAGATTGGCAAACACTTACGTTTCGCCATTTAGAGTTGAACGCAACAGCGATCTCCAGTCCGTAGTGCGAACTTCAACCACTTATAGTGAATACTTATTTATTGTGCGATGTTACTCTGGAAAGTCAAATTTTGAATTACTACATTGCATTCGATTGGAAGTGGTTTGCGTCAGCGAAGCTTTCGCATATGCATACAATCTGTGCAGTGGCTATATCATGCTTTAAACCACGACAGACCATACGCGTGAAATGTCTCCGAGCTTGCTATGAACCACAACGCGGTGTTAAGGGAATACACACCGTTTATGTCTGCCTTTTGTAATGAGTGGCCGGCTTTAAACCACGACGGCCTATGTGGTTTAGAGCGTTAAAGAACTCATCGATAGCGTTAAAGAGCTAATTTAGCAAAACATGCGGCGTTGGTCGCCGGAAATTTCGCGAAATGAGCTCTTAACGCTATCAATTTAAAATTGTTTTGGGATAACGTTTCCTATTTGCTACTGAAGGGACCAGTGAGTGCATGGTTTTTACAGCCGGAAAAACCATATCGCGGGTGAAATCGCCTGATGCCAGGGCATGTAAAACAGCCTTTGCTTCAGCGCGACCATTTGTAGAAAGTTTCAGCCGCAGTCACTTACCCACTTATGTGCTCAAGAATGTTGGAAAACTTCATTTCTTTGTCTGAAGTGCGAAGCATTTTTAGCGAACTGCGGTCACTTTGACAGTTCCTGTCTGTGTATCTATATATCTAGCAGCTTGTGTCTGAGTGCTCTCGTAAACGCCCCTTTAACTTGGTGTTTGCCGAACTTGGTCTACGAGAGGTAGGAGAGTTATATGATTATGACACGAATGACGCGGCAATTCTGGCACGTAAATCATCGAACGCTTGCCTTCGTATACGTGTGGTGCATAAATGCCGTGTACCACGGGCCGCGACACAGGTGTGCGCCACAGGTGATTGACAGGTGATGTACTGCGGAACATCGCAGACAATCATTAGTAACATAAATGTGAGAATGTTAAAACAAACAAACATCGGCAGCGTGGACTCAATGAATGCAAAGTTCAGAAATCCGGTTTTAAGCAGGAATGAAATCAGTTTTAGAAAACGACACTACACTGACGTAACGTCGCGGCTATTTCAACTGGGGTTGCAGTGCTGGCTATGTAATTTTAAACAAAGCAATAATGATTACATATGCAAATCAATGAGGTAGATGTCATACCATGTCATCATAAATTTTGGTTCCCACATCGAATTTTGCACTTCTATAATTTAGCAAGCTATATTCAAGTGTTAAGCAACCCTGTGCAACCTCATAGAAATACGATACAAAAGTTGCGAATTAACATGGTCACATCATGAAGGCATTTCGTTTTGATAATACTGATGTCTGTGCTCCAACGTGAGTGCTGACATTACATCACACCATAAGTTACCCATTGTTCATCAGAAGACTGTAGTGTAAAGGAGGTTCCTCATAATCCCACGATATGCACTGAAGTATTGCGCTTAACGTTGAATAATTTCGCTACCCTTGCCTCTAGGCAGAAAGAAATCAGCAGAGACAATTACTCGTCGGCTAGCTGCTTCGCATGAAACCAATTCTCACGAGGCGTAGGATCTGTCGAACATATTCTTTTGATTTGCAAAAAATTTCGTGTATTAGATATTATGGCTACTATTCGGTACTATCCCATTCGACTTCAGTCGAAATAAAATTTCACTATTCGCACATGCTTACATACAATGAGAAGGAAAAGAAAACAAAAGTAACTTGCTTAGCCGATAAGGGTAAGAACATTTAGCGTGCCCAAAGATATTTGTCTGGCAGTACGGTAATTATCAGGCTCAGTATTAGAGCCCCTGGTGACAAATATGCGCCTACTTCCCCGAAGGGACTCGGGGGAAATGGGAAAGCATTTCTTGCGCCGAGAGGGGGTACCGCTGCCGTCAAACATTCGCCTTCACCGACTTCTGTCATCGCCTTCAGAGGCACCCAGCCAGCGAATGGTCGAGAGTGAGAGGCAGAGGACGGGAGAGGAGGGTGCCAGAGTTCGTGGCTCGGCGATGGCGTTTTGTAGCGGCGTCTCAAGCATAATTTCCGGATGTTCTTAAGAGGCGCCCAGCCAGCGAACGGTCGAGAGTGAGGCTTGAGAGGACGGGAGATTGGGGCGGAGAGAGGAGAGAAAGTGAATGGGGAGATGAGAGGAAAAGGAGAGAGAGAAATAGACTTTATTGGGCTGTCCTGCGTGGGGAGGGTGAGAGCACCGCGCAGGGTTCCGCACCCTCCTGTCTCTTTAGACCTCAACGACGGCAGGCCCAGCGCGAGCTACTAGGAGTTTGCTCCGTTCGCTTTTGCCGAGCCAGGGCCGCGTCAAGCCGCTGGATGGCGTTAAGCTGCGCCTCGTGATCGGGCGAGGCTATGTGGTTGACAATGTCCGGTGGTAGTACGTTGGTGATCACTTCCCCCGTACACGCGTCACACCCCCACAGCACATGTGTCAGCGTTGCCAGTTCTCGCGCACAGATACTGCACTTCGCACTTTCGTAGAGTCCGGGGAACACGTGTCGGGCCAGGGCGGGCGTGAGCACCGTGTCGGTCTGTAGTTGTCTCAGGAGGACCCCCTCGCGCCGCCCTAGCCTCGGGTGAGGCCCGGGAAGCGTTCGGCGGCCCTCACGGTATCACTGAAGGATGCTGCCGTAGTCGAGTAGTGGGTTCGAGTCCGGGGGTACGGCTTTTCCGCGTCCGAGGGGCGGGGAGGCGCCGCACGGTGCGCGAGCTCGCGTGCGACGGCGTCCGCCCTTTCGTTGCGGTTGGCCACTCCGCCCGGGATGGCTCCGACGTGAGCCGGGAACCACCGTAGATGTGTCGTGGTCGACTTGCTTCTCGGCAGCAGGCTTGCTGCTGGGGTTCCGATGCTCCCGCGGCCGAAATTGGCCATGGCCGTGCGGGAGTCGCTCAGGATGGTGGTGACTTGGGGAGTGCCATTTAGCGCCAGGGCGATGGCGGCTTCCTCCGCTTGCTCCGTTGACGTTGCTCGGACGTTGCAGGCGTTAAGCAGTTTGCCGTCCGTGGCTCGGACAACCACTACTACGTAGGTGTGCGGTCGGTATTGATGCTTGGCGGCGTCTACGTACACCACCGTCGAGTCCCTGGCGTGAGTCTCTGCCAGCGCTCTCGCTCTTGCGACCCGTCGCTCTTTGTTGCGTTGCGGGTGGATGTTGCGTGGTAGCGGCAGGACCCCGAGGTGTCTCGCGATGTCTCTTCCGATCTCCGTGCGCTCCGGAGCCTCGTCTCGGTAGGACTCGGCTCTGGGTGGGCGCAGGAAAAGGACTACACCTACCTTCTTCTACACTCTCTCGCACCACATGTTTCCAGTTGCAAGGGGCGAGGATAAGGGCGTGTGCCCGCAGCTGTTGTTGTGAGAGAGGAAGTGACAGCGCAGAGACAACAGCTGTCGGCGCGTGGACACCACTACGAACAACGCTGGATGCCTGACATAGCCCAAGAAATGCACTCGCATTTAATAAATTGCATGCCAAGTATTCATTGTCTTTTCTCAGGAAACAACGTTTGGAACGTCTCATTTGTTTTGTCTGCAATGTCTGCTGCGAACAACCTTTGCGAAGTTCTTGGTGTCGCAAGATGCTAAGTGGGTAACGTGCTTTGTGAAGCACTGCCCTTAATTGGCTCTGTCAGTTTCGTCTTCGCAAAAATAAGGGGGGGGGAGGGTAAACAACAAGAGGGAAAGGCAGGGAGGTTAACCAGGCACATGCCCGGTTTGCTACCCTACGCTGGGGGAATAGGAAGGGGGCATAAAGATGAGAGAGAGACAAGAAAGAGAAGAGAAAGAGAGCGAGAAAAAAAGGAGGATTGTCAGTCAATCGGCTGGCGCGTATGCAGCGGTGGCACTACACAAAAGTTAAAGGTGGTCACTTAGGCCTGTAGTCCACTCTCTGTGCAGATGCTACTGGAACACCGTAATTGCCTTTCGCAAAAATAAAAGATCACCAAACACAATGACTCTGTGCAGTGTCTTCTGTCCTCCCGTTCTCGTCACATAAGCTTTAATTATTATCGAAAAGTTCAAGCCCGTTGTGAAACTCTGTACATCTTATTGTAGAGTCACAGGCCTTATGCAAAAGAGCTCTGCAATGAAAACTATTTTTACACTAATCAGTGCTTTAATGGCAGATATTAGTGGCTTAATTCGAGCAATGCATGCTCGTCATTGCGTTCTCAAGGCATTGTTTGTTAATGGCTTTAACTAGAACAAGAACAAAGGCAAATCACAATATAGAAACAGTGAGAGGGTGTGGTTCAGTATGGGAGCCTGCAGCAAAAATATATCTTGCGGGAACGGGTAGCCCGCTGATATGTATGGATTGAAGACCATCTGTCTCTTTCTTCTCTCTCGCTACATATATGTATATATATATATATATATATATATATATATATATATATATATATATATATATATATATATATATATATATATATATATATATATATATATATATATATATATATATATATATATATATATGCGGGGGAAAGAGAAAGGGAGAGAGACGACTTCAGGTACAACGTAGCAGTATTTGTATTTACACTACAGGAGCACGAGCCAGACAATGAACACCTGGTGAGAGAACACGCTGGCGATCATTACTGTGATTTGTTTGTCTAGGTGTAGATGATGAACTACACAGTCAGCTCTCACGCTATTTGCCCGCTTTGCGAGAGCAGTCATCAAGACGTTCATTTAGTAAATTGACGAGCGCCGGATATAGGGATTCAGGCGAGACACATGGGTGATCTTGGTACCACGACGACGGCGGTCAGAAGCCCAACTAACAGGACTGACATGGAAATTCACTGCAGATGTTCATGCAAGCATGGTGTAAGGACCCGGGTACTTGGGAACGAATTTTCGACAAAGCTCATGTGTGTGAACATGTATCCAGAGGAGCATTTCGTCTCCTGGGTGGAAAGAAACAACTGCACGCCTCGCATCACAACTAACGTTCGTGTTGACTTGAATCGTAGATGTGTTGGCGTGCGTAATTCTCGGTAATACTGGAAGGGAAGCACATGGCACAAAGGGCGTGAAAGACAAGAAGCTTGTGTCCAGAATGAATTACAGTTATATATAGTGATACACAAGCTGCTCGTTGTTTGCAACAAATGTCTGGTTTGAAAGTGCCACGTGAATGTACTTGGTAACTTTGACTAAGACTCATCGACCACACAAAATGGTGGTGCATATACTGGTAAAACTAACGAAAGTTGTACTTTCTTCTTGTTCTACAATGGTTCGCATTATTTGTATGCTATTACGATATATAACATATCGTGAATACGAAGTGTGTTATAGGGTTTTGGAGCAGGGAGTTTGTAGATTAAAAAAAGCTTGCCCGACGAACGGGCGTTGTGCCTGCTCCGTTCAGTGCTATAGAGTAAAATAATACACAAAAGCTAAGGATGAAGTGTACCTAACTATTTCACATCTTATACCTGTGCTTAGCATATACAAAAAAGAGTGTTTTCAAACCGAATACGCAGATATAGTGCCTTTGTCCAAACACACGATAGCGCCACTTTCAACGTTTAACAACTTCACTTAAGCCGAAGATAAAGTGGGCATGACTTAGGTAACCAAAAAGTCGTGGTGACAAGAAGCTGTTTGTGCGCGCGTTTTTTTTTTCAGAGCTGTCAACGTTGATCTGAAAGAGTTGATTTAATTATAGCTTTAAAGTATTGATGTGTGACTGTTTGCCTCATTCGCAGGATTTGACAACTGGTGAACAAAGTTTAACGAGCTGCAGAAGCCATATTGTTGGCTAAACTTATCCGCTCTTATGACGACGTATATGCCTTGTAGAAAGCTATTTGGAGGGCGATTGCCGTTTAATTTTGCCTTTCGTGTTGCTCCAGCCGACCTCGGTAATACGTGGCGCCCTCCTCGCACGCAGGCAAAACATATCACTCGCCCAGGCGCCCGTCGTACACCCCTGACCTGCAAAACCACGAGATACGCCACTTGATGGCCTCGACAATGTATAGTTGGCGAACTTGCTGCTCCGTTATATTTAGAAGGACGCTTTCTTCGCACGTGCGTCTCGACAGCGCAGAGCAATTTCATCGCTAGCTTGCGTGCGTAAGCACATCGGCGACCTGTTGTTCTACAGGATGGCGAAGACGCCGGCTGATGATCGACGCATCGGAAAGATTTGCGACACCACACGCCCGCGCTTGCAAGCTGGCGGCCTGGCGGCTGTAAGCGCACGTAAATTTATAGACAAAGATGCAGGAACTCTACAAGCGTTCCCTTCGACACTTAGCTACGATTGTTCATTGTTTGAGCAATCCGTATGCGGGATTAAGGCAACTAAAAATAAAACAAGTAAGGTTTGCGAAGTCAGGGTTTCCCGGAAAACTTCTACACTGCTGGAAAGAAAAAGACGAAATAGAGTTGCCATTTTAAGACAACTTTATGATTTTAACAGCGTAATTCCCTATGATTCACTAAGGGTGCTGTTTTTGCTGCTGAATGGCTCAAAAAAGAAGTAAAAGATGAAAAGGACAGAGAGAAAAAAATGGCGGATACCATGTACAGTGGGAATCCACAATATGCGAAGCACAAATGAAGACGGTTGATATGTCCCTTTAAAATTAGCACAACGTTACAAGGCACATGGATGTAGTACACAGTAAACACAAATAGAAATGCTATGCGCTCTCAGGTATCTGGATAAGATGCAAGTATGTTGCTTATAGTCGCGTAACGACGGCACCACTAACGTTTGCAATTCATCCCCAACAGTGGTAAGCATGTAAATTATGCCGTACATGACCTCCATGTCATGATTATCATGTTTGCACATCGCATTTCTGTTCTTCGTTCATTCACGTCACGAAATACCAACTTTGCTATATGTGAAAGTAGCGAAACGACCGCGAAAGCGCTATGAGCGCAGCATGTAGTCATGTTTTACATGACATGCATATCACGATTGTTTTGTTTGGACGTGTCATCTACCTTCGTCGTCCATTAACGTCACGTAATACCAAATTTGAACATATGGAGCAAGCAAAACAGCCGCGAGTGCATCACAAGCGTGGTATGCATTCATGTTCCTAAGTTGCACGCATGTCATCAATATCATGTTTGGACGTGTCATTTCTATTCGTCGTCCATTCGCGTCATGTATTACCCATATTTAGTATATGCGAAACAAGCCAAACGCCTACGAGCGCATCATGAGCGTGGCCTGTACTCAAGTTCTTACACGACACGCATTTCTTGATTATTGTGTCTGCATCAGTCATATACCTTCGTCATTCATTCAGGTCACGTAATACCAAATTCGCTATATCTGAAGGTAGCGAAACGACCGCGAGCGCACCATGAGCATATGGCGCGTATTCATGCCCCGCTGTGGTGGTCTAGTGGCTAAGGTACTCTGCTGCTAACTCGCAGGTCGCGGGATCGAATCCTGGCTGCGGCAGCTACGTTTTAAATGGAGGCGAAAATGCGGTCCGCCCGTGTGCTGCGATATGGGTGCACGTTAAAGTCCGGAGCCCTTCACTACGTGTATCATTATCATATGGTGGTTTTGGCACGTTAAAACCCGCATATCACCATCATGGCGTGTATTCATGACTTACATGACCTGCATGTCATGATTTTCACGTTAGGGCATGGCACTTATGTTTGCCATGCAGTCATGTCATACCACACCAGCTTGCACTTTCACGTTAACGAAACCACTCAGGAGCAGCAAGACAATGTCTTGTAAATCGTGACATTCATGACATACGTATCATGATTATCATGCTATGACTAGTCGGTTATGTTCGTCACACAGTCATGTTACGCTTTGTCAACTTTGGTATCGAACCCATCGTCTAAACAGCCAGGAGAGCTATAGGTCGTATGTATAGATAGATAGATAAATAGATCGATAAATAGATAGATAGATAGATAGATAGATAGATAGATAGATAGATAGATAGATAGATAGATAGATAGATAGATAGATAGACAGATAGATAGATAGATAGATACGCTCAAAGTCGCCAAAGTTTGCTTAGAGATGGTTCGGAATTAATAGATTGACTTGCATAAGCTCACTAAGTTGTGTTGTGACAAATTTAAAGTCTGAAGCCGTGAATCGTAAAAAAAGAATTATGCTTTTCTTGCTGACTTTGATCGTCACATGTTAAAAAATAACATATTCATTTGGTTGGTTGGCAAAAACTTTATTCCTAGTCCGACAGAGCTTTCGCCGATTGGACCTAGGTCTCCCGCGTGGGGACGTCAGGACCTTGCCTGATCGCCTCCTCGCGGGCCTGCTGGACGGCCCAGAGTTGGACACCGAGGCTGGGGCTGCACAGGGCAGCGGTCATCCGCGGTGGGAGGGTTCCGGATTTAGCACCTCTGGGATTTTTGTCGCAATCCCAGAAAACATATTTATATCTTTCAATATATAAAATAAATGCGCCCGGTAGATTGATACTTTGTTTGTTTGTTTTATTCAGATTCAGAGACATAACCATTTTGCGTAGCCTGCCAAAATGAAACGTTTGAAAATCTGAACTGAACTGCGAAGATGAACTAAACACCAAACAATGTCAGTATTGAAGTTAATTAGTGTAGTTAACTATCATATGGCTCCTGTTCTTTTTCTTTGCGCAGTTTTGCCTCTTCATATGTTCCAGCTATTAGTTGAAAGACAATCGGTACATATTTCACAGGAGGTGTTTATCAGTCCGTTTTATAAGACTGGATCAACCGGTATCACAATAGTGGGCAAGTTAGTAAAATGTATAGCGTCCGCTGCGACTGATATCGGCAATGCTTACCAACCGTTGTCTTCGTACACACTGAACGCTGTTTTTCAAGTAAAGTGGGTTTGTATCGTGCTATAAATGTCCGCCATCTACGCTTTATATGAATGCCGTTTGAAAACATCAAGAGTTTAGAAAGCTGGGATTATGTTTTAGACGATCTCTATAAGGAAGACGCGAGGCGAGACATGTGACGTCGCAAAAGATGGTACTTCAAGTCCTAAACGCGCGATGTCGCATCGCACAGAAAGGCACCTGACTTTACCAAAGCTTCGTCAGCTGCTCGTCATTGCAGCGATCAGCCACATCTCTGGCATGGAAGCAAAGTGGATTGGTTGAGGTGTTCGTTCTAACGATAACGCTAACGGCCTGCAGAGTGACTAGCGGTCTCTGGAGGAGGGCGGGGGCACCAAACTTGACGCCACGAAGGTTCCTAGCGTGATCTGCTTAGACCAATAACCTCGCTTGACGAGACATCTTCCTTAACTTGCAGCCACCTGCAACCACCTAATCTCGTTACATCGCGATTAGATGGTGCTCCCGCACGCAAAAGCTCTCGACAATTTGTGAAGTGAAATGAACATGTGGTGCGGAGTTCTATGCGTACGCGTCATGTCTTGGCCAAAAGGCTACCCCAAACATAAAAAATGCGATTGAAATAATGTAAAAAATACACGCATAGAGAGAAAGGCAGAAAGGAAGCAATACGACGTACCCACATTCACACACTTGAAATAACGCAGAAGTGCTAACATTGTTCAAAGTGGCGCTTGAACAGAGAAGATCTAATAGCTCCTTAGTTGCATTCAAGTCTAAATCCCGCATTCTAGCCTACGTTGCAAAAGCGGTTGCTTCAAAGCCCACATTAACGAAGTCACAGAGCTATTAAAATACTGAACAGGTTCCGAGAACTGTTCTGAATTTTATCCCGCATCACCTCCAGTTTTATATGTAAACAGCAGGGATGGTTCACACCTTGTAAAGAGGTTGCCAGATTTGAGGATGCCATTTTTCCTGAAGGGTCCGTGAACAAATTATCATGAACGAATTTCCATGAACAAATTTTCATGGCCTCCCTCAAAGACACTGGACTGTTAACACATCTTTACAGGCCTCTATAGTTCAGGACGTGCTCAGGCGGAGCTATTGCTGGTCATGTATTCCAGGCTAATTCCGCCTTCTGCAACATCACTACCCCCACCACCGTCACCACCATCACCACCATCACCATCACCACCTGAGCGTAGTTACGGATGTCTGTGCATTATAAGTAAGATATTTGTTTGCTGGACCGTGCTCTCAAAAAGTTAAGATCGTAAGTGGGAAGTCCAGTTGTAGGCTTCGTAACTTCTAGAGCATCGGCATATGCTTGGTGAAGATCGAGTTGTGAGAAATGGTACATAAACGAAGTGTGAGACACGAAGAAGTGGACCCGGACCCGATAGCCTGGCTGCGTTGAAGGTCAACGGATCAACTGAGCGAGTCAGCGCACGTGGCTCGTGCTCGGGCCTACCGCCCCTTCTTTCTCCTTTATTTACAACACCATCTACGATTCATTAAATAGTGTGCGTGATATAGTCAAGTAAAAACGTTATGCACCTGTGAATAACATTATTATATGAGTACCGAAGATACAATTTTCTTATGTCCACATGAGCCAACCATCAATCAGCGCACATGTGCACTTACCTGTGGCTTCAACAACGTACAAGGCTTGATAGTGCCAGTAGTAATTGAAATTTATTCTCATGTGCATCTTAAGGCTTTATATCTCATTTCCACGGGATGCGAGGAAAACCAAATAATTATATCTGATTAAACTTATTGCATTTTTTCTATCTTCTACGACTCGCTGCAGCGTTTGTACTTTACACAGCCCAATTGAAAAGGAAATTATTTCGCTCTAACATTAGCACGCACTTTGCCAAAGGCAAAGACTTGCAGACAAATATAAAAGTAACATACATTTCTCTCGAAACATGGAATCAGCTTTTCGGGGTCAAGTCCACGCGCAGTGAGATTGCACGTAAATGGCTTCCAAAAACGAGCGACTGTACTATCCATCTCGTCTAATGGCTTTGCTCTTGTATCTAAATCTGCGCAACTGCAAAAAGAAAACATAAGTGTACAAAAGCCTCGCAGTATGCCGCTATCGACGGCTCTGGCCCACGCTACAGAACCGCCCGACGCCCATTGCTGTCTGCGGTGCATCTAATGAGCTTAGCGCTTTCCGGTCGAGGCGAAAACGACGTGTACTATACACTGCGGGCGAGGAAGTCGGTTGTCCGTCCGGCTGCTGGTCGTTTACGCCGCATGCGGCACGCCGATTTCGCTCGCATTTCCTCCAACGGGTAAGAGAGGCGCGGCCCTTGGCTTTACGAGTATATAGATGTGGGTAGAAGTTCTAGTAGGCCCAGAGAAGAAGAGGTCGTTTGGACTGCTCGCTCTCTTCCGGGACTGCCTTTCTGTGCGGTCGTATACACGAAGTACGTGTTCCATGTAAGCCGCAAAGTGCGCACGCCGCGAACGAGGCGCGTTTGGCTTTGTATTATATACACCTTCGGAATTGGTTCCGGGGGTTCGACCACTTTCAAGTACACAGACGATACGTGCAGTGATAACATTAGAAAAGAAATTAGAGCTGCTTAGCGCTAGCGTTTCCATGCTTGAAGGAAGATTGGAGGTGGGCAGCCTTCTTTGTTTCTGTTTGGTTTTTTCTTTCTTTACCTCCTTTTTTTTCCCTTCATTTCGCACTTTCAACTTTTTTTCTGTCCTTTTTTTCTAATACCTAATATTTCTTCCTTTCTCTTTATTTATTTTTTAAAATCTTTGTCACTCTTCATATTTTTCTTTCTACTTTTTTCCTTTTTCTCTAGTTTTATTTCTCGCTTTCTTCCCTTTTTTTCTGCTTTTATACATCATTCTTCCAGGTAAACGCCAAGAGCACTAGTTTTTTTCCTGATTATGATAAGTAATCATAATCAAGGTGCTCGAAGAACAAGACGAAATTGATTTCTCTTTGGTGCCAGCGCACGCTCATTTATCATCCTCAATGCGCTCGAAGAAGTAAAAGAAGACTTGTCCTTGGTGCGAGCATGCTCAATATGCTACAAATGGAGCGCTGCGTGAAGCGAGGACAACAGAATACTGCAGCACAGGACAGTCTGACCACCTAAGGTGCTTCGCACTTAAAACGTCGTCAGTGAAAAGGCGACAATCTTCCTAAATGACTTCGGAGTGGTCGCTGGTTTAAACAAGCGTGTGGGAAGGGAACCTTGTGCAGATATATTTGAAGTGATGTGCCATCACGCATTCTGTGGGTAAAACCTACGCAGAAATTTCTTCGTGTGAACGTTATATCGCATAGGAAACCGAACTGTTCTTTGCCATGTTATCCTGTTTTGTGTATGTTTAAGTTGCGATATGTTTCCAATGATTAATTTTGCTTTTGGATAACCAATAGTATCTTTCCTCTTTGCACTGCAGAAACCATAGGAATAAAGTAGCGTTTGCGCACTAAACAATGCAATACCGAACAGAAAAGAACATCATTGCGTATTGAGAGTGATCAGCGTGGAACCCTGGTTCTTGTTGCATAGAATCCAATAAGTGGGCGTAAACTAGTCAGCGCAATGCTACTGATTCAGATGAGAGGCTCCCCCAGTTCCTAATTTATACAGCTATAGCATAAAACACGATTATGCAATCTTACCCAATTCTATCGGTGCCCCAAGATGGCAACACAAGAAACCGTATTTCTCGTCATCATTGAGCCGCTCGTCAGGTAGGGCTCTCCTTGGCTTTTAATCGACACGCCGATTCCTTCCCCGCCTTGCCATCTCCCCCTGTCGACAACATGGCGACAATTTCTATCTTCGCAAAACACGGCTACAAATGAACCTCACCCCAGGACTGGCATGACTGATGGTTGTGGAGCCTTGAACGGGGCCCCGCTCGCCAGGCCTTGGCAGCTAACTGGCTGGCTTTTGTGTGAACGGCGGATCCACTCCTCTCTTGGCCCAGCCTCCTCGATTACTATGATTAAAAACGGCGGTGGCAAGTAGCTCTCCAGCGTGGCGGTATCTTTCGACGGCCGTAGGATCCGTACAAACGAGCTTCCAGCGGACAAAAAAAAAAAAAGCGAATGAGTTGCCTCTCTTGCACGCGCGCGAGCAATCCCTCTCACGCTCTCTCCCGTTTCTTTGTTCTGCTTCTTTCTGCGCCCTCGGTTTGTTTTTCGTCCGTTTAACTTCCTGCTCTTAACGACCTTGCCCTTGGCTGTATACGCCACTTCCTCTTGTCTGAGACGCGCACGCGTCGCGGCTCTTAAGTTCCGTTTATGTCGCCTGCCACAGAAGATGCCGTGCGAGTCGGTGCCTGGCACCTCCATCAGTCGACGAATACGCCTTCTGTAAACAGCATCATCTTCCATCGCTGTTAGGACGCTGCCTTCGCCGCTGAGACGTTAACGGTTAGCGCGAGCTCCGACGCATGTTCATCATCGGAACGACTACACAAGGGCGAGGTCACGGCTTTGACGAGGTGGTTAGAATTGAGAGGTCACGCAAGTGACCGCCTTTAAGCGAGCCGCTCGCTAGTCACACAAAGCAGGCTTCTAAAACACGCAATTGTGACATTCGCTTTTGTTTTAAGGATTCGAGCCATGCCCTCTTCTTTCTTGGTAATTGTATACTCCGGTTTCCGGTGCCACCTGTAAGCTGTAAGGTGTAATTTGTTCGAGTTCGTTTGCGACCTCGAAACAGAACGCTGTGTGATAGGAAGCGCTAAGAATAATAGAACCCTCTTTTTTTCTTAGATAATCCGCTTTTCTCATGTCGGCATCGGCGCACCTGACAATTGGGACTTCTGATCTAGCTGGAGAACTTCAATTGCATTCTCACTAAAGAAACGGGTGGTAGACAAAAAAAAATAATGTTAGGCTTAGGCACGAGCTTTAATCAATGTGTCCACTACTAACACCTTCGTCAATTGAGCTTCAAGGTATTAACGCCTACCCGTGATTTCGAGTTACACTCGACGCGTATCGTGTGAAGAGTTTGTAAACGAATGCATTTTAGCGTTTTATTGTCACTCCGGTAACCATGTCGAACAGTCTGCGTTTGAGAAACGAGTAGATAGAGAGGTGTACAGCCACGGTCACGTCTGAATAGAGCACGCAAGAAGCCAGGTTTTGATACGTGGTGCGAAACTTTGAGACAGCTTCGGGCTCTGAAGTGGTGTATCAGGAGCATTCGTGTTCTAGTTGTGAGATTGACCACATCAGAGCCCAATTCTGCCTCAAGGTTCTGCCCCACAGAGCAAAAACCGGCTGCTTGCGTGCTCTACACAGACGTGGCCACGGCTGTTCACCACAGAGCTTCAGGTAGGCTGTAAAAAGCGAGGGCGTCCTTTTTATGAATGATAACTTTATCTTAACAAGAACAATCACCGCGTTCACAGTCTGTCTGATCAGTAACTCAATGACGGTGTTGACCCTTAACAATGAAAGTCCATTTGGTTGGAATCCGTGCTTTAGCCATATATGCTACGTCAACTTGCGCTGTTCCTGCAAATTCGAATGGAGGCGAGATGTTAAGAGGCACGTATTTTGTGTGATGTTAGGGCACGTTATAGAACATCACAAATTTGAAATAACCGGTGCCACCCCCTACGAGATGCTTCATAACTATATTGTATAGTTCTGGTGCGAAAAACCAGACATTGTATTTATGTTGTTCTGCAATAAAATTCACTGTGTCATAAGCCTATTCATTATATTGAAGCTTCATTCTGAAACTTGAGAGACGACGACGGAGTGATTCTCTCACAGAACGCTTGTGCCCGTGCCTCAGTATTTTCAATTTGCTTTTCTGGAAATCCTGGGAGCTGCCGCTCCCTCCTTTGCGGTGATGCTTCAGGACACACCTGAGAATGTTCCAGGCGTGCAACCGTCGCGCCAGGCTTCGTCGTCCAGGAAGCGTAGCAACGCGTCGAGCGACACCGACAGCGAGGCAACCGATTTGTACTCGGACGGCTTTGAGTCATCAGATGATGACTTCACGGTCATCATGAATCGATCTACAAAACGAAGACTGCTGCGGACGGCATCGTCGGCAAGTGTTTCCACCGTCAAGACTGCACCACAGCGGTGGCCGCACACCATGCTGTTTATGCCCGAAGACCCTACATCTAACTTGCGACTCCCCAACAGGCAAGTTCTTTCTGTGCGTTTCGAGGAAACCGCACCGAATGAGATCAAAGACGTGAGGATCAATGCATGGAAGAATGTCCTTGCTGTAGACGTTATGCACCGCAGTGCACTGCAAAGCCTTCGGCACATAACAGATATCGGCAACGTGAAAGTTCGGCCAATGCTCGTTACAGGTTGTAATGGCGCTGTAGGCGTAATTTATGATGTGGATCTATCCATCCCAGCTAATGACCTTCCAATACCAATAAAGCCAGCAACAGAAGGCACCCGCATCACGCACATTACTAGACTCGGCCACTCACGCTGCTTCAGGCTTGTGTTCGAGGGAGACAGCCTTCCCTCGTATGTCAAAGTTGGCCATGTTTGCCACTCAGTGCGTCCATACATACCGAAGCCACTGCAATGCTACAAGTGCTTCAAGATGAGACACGTAAAAGGTGTCTTTGAGAACAAAGTTGTCTGTCCACGGTGCACTGAGTCTCACTCAAAAGACGCCTGTGATGCCATCGTGTTACGATGTCCAAACTGCCACGGCGCTCATGAGGCCTCATCCAAAGATTGCCCGCGGGTGCGAAACGAGCACCCGGTACTCAGGCGTATGGTGCGGGACCATTCAACGCACAGGGAAGCTGCCGCTACACTACGCCGACGATGGCGTCGTGGGCGAAGACCATCACAGAAAAACTGCTCTACCGATAGAGAGATGTCATCCTCTATCAAAGAGGCTGACCCACAAACACCGAGCTCATTGAAGACGGATACTGCCAAACAGAAGAAAGGGACAGCAGTCGCACCTTCCGAACAGTGGCCCTCGCTTCCACGAAGTCAACCTACTTCGGAGCTGCATCAAATCCCGCCGCCCTCGACGACCCCTCAAACTAGTGATGCGATGAATGAAGATCAAGTGATAAGCTTGCTGCAATCGCTGATGAGTACCATGCGTGTCCTACTGAGACTTCGGTTGCGCAGTCCGCACTGCATGTGCTGGACACCCTGAGTCCGGTGCTTGCAGCTCTTAGGTAAAACCATGGCCAGCGAGACACCGTCGTTTCAAGCGGAAGTCAAGAATGCATCTGTCCTTCAGTGGAACGCCAGAGGACTTAAGTAGCGCATGTCTGACTTTAGACAGTTTGTATTTGTGAACCGCTTCCCCATTATCGTAATTTGTGAACCCAACCTGTCTGCTTCAATCAAGCTGTCAGGATATGAGTGCTTTGTGTCCTCCACTGACAGAGACTGCAGCAAAGCTATTGTATTCAAGCGCCATGACCTCACTTACGTTCACCATAGAGTCTCGCCTGATGAAGGGAATCAGTATGTGCGCCTTACTGTGAAGAAGGATAAGGTTGCTTTCACGATTATCGTCGCTTACTTATCTCCATCAAGCCACCTTGACTGCGAGCGCTTACGCGGTATTCTGACATCGACTCCAAGGCCATGGGTGATCACTGGCGACTTCAATGCCCACCACTTCCTATGGGGAAGCTCCAGGGTCAACTCTAGAGGAAGAAAATTGGTGTCCTTGGCCTCGAAGTACGAACTCTGTGTTTGTAACGATGGAAGCCCTACATATTAACGCGGATCAGCCTATAGCAGCTGCCTGGACCTTAACATTGGTTTCTCGCTCACTTACCAGGAAAGTGCACTGCTTTTCGGATCTGGAAACGTGGGGCAGCGACCATATACCAACTTACCTGTGTATAGAAGGTTTCACTAGCTCCAAGTCTTCAAGACGCCTCAAATACACCGATTGGCCGAAATTCAAAATGTTAATGGAAGACTGCTGTACCGACGGCTTATCATATAACCTAGAGGACTCGATAAAGGATGTCCTGAAGAATACCACGTATTCACTGTTGACTAGTCACAAGCGCACCGGTTTCGACATCGAGCTTTAGATACTTCGCGCAATACGCCGTCGTGCAGAACGAAGGTACCGACGGACAAAGTGCATGGATGATTTGAGACTGGCAAGGCGCATTCAAAAGAAAATGCAGCGGGACATGGATAAAGTGGCTAGGCGACGTTGGACATCCTTTTGCGAGTCGTTGGATTCACGAAAGCCCTTATCACTGATATGGCGAACTGTCCGGGGTCTTAGCACAACCTTGGGTCAGCGACACTCGTTTACATCTCTGACCCTTCACCTTCGATGCAGAGAGATTGACGTCGCAGAATTTTTCTGTAGAAGAATTGCCGGTGATTCCAATTTCGCAGTATCACAAATGGGAACATTTGACAACCCACCGCCCTCACGTGATCCCCGTGTGGAATGCCAGTTTTCTATGGATGAGCTAGAGGCGGCACTGGCACTGTGCAGACGTTCTTCAGCGCCCGGACCTGACGGCATTACCTATCGTGCCCTTTGTAATCTTGGAGAGGAAGCTCGAAACGCACTCTTACGCCTATACAATGACTCCTGGCAGACTGGTACGGTACCCCAGGCATGGAAGTCAAGTCACCTCATTCCACTCCTAAAGGCTGGTAAATCTCCTTTGGATATTGCCTCATACCGTCCTATCGCACTTGCCAGTTGTGTAGGAAAAACGATGGAACGAATGATTCTAACTCGAATGGAGTGGTGTTTAGAGCACTACGAAATCTATCCAGTATTCATGACCGGATTCAGGCGCGGCCTTTCGTCAATCGACAACGTTGTTGATCTGGTGACATATGTTCAACACCAGAAAGCCTGTAAGAGACTGTGCGTCGCACTGTTTCTAGACGTTAAGGGGGCTTACGACGATGTCACCGATGAAGCCATCCTTAGTGCTTTGGAAACAGTAGGTCTTGGTAGCAAGATATATATGTGGGTGTACAGCTACCTACAGCTGAGATAATTTTACGTGATGACAGTGAACGGCCCAACACCTGATTATTACAGCAGCCGAGGAGTTCCTCAGGGAGGTGTGCTAAGCCCTACACTTTTAAACCTCACTCTCATTGGTCTAGCCAAGCCGCTACCTTGCACTGTAGAACTTTCTGTCTACGCTGATCACATCTGCATTTGGACATCAGGTGTGACAAGGCCTCAGCTTCACGCCCGCCTTCACAAGGCTGCTACAACGACGTCATGCTACCTTCGTGAACAAGGCCTCGAGGTGTCCTGCGGAAAATGTGCAGTGGTAGCGTTCACGCGGAAACCAATGTCTGCTTACAGCATATCCATCAATGAAGAATTCATATCATTCAGCAGAAGCCACAGGTTCTTGGGAGTCATAATAGACAGAAACCTGTCGTGGACTCCACACGTGAACTATGTGAAGAAGCGGCTGATCGCAACCTGCCACAAGTTCAAATTCCTTGCAGGAAAGAATTTGGGATCGCCCATACCATCCATGCTACAACTGTACAGAGTGCTGTTTATCGGATTCTTACGGTACAGCTTACCTGCAATATCTAACATCAGCACGACCAACCTGCACGAAATTCAGAGCATTCAAGCCCAAGCACTTAAGATATGCCTTGGATTACCCCGCAGTGCTTTAACGGCTGAAACCATTGCCATCGCTCAAGGTCACTCAATAAAGACGCATAATATTACCGAGACAATGCGCATGCACCTCAGGCATTATGCCAGGACCCCTTCTCACCACCTGGCGAGCCTAGCTGCTGAAAGGCCCCGCACGACATACGGCACTACTGTGTACAAGTATCGTTCATCGTTTACTGAGACGTACGCACCTGCATCAAAGCCACTGCTTCCTCCTTGGAGCTTGAGCCGGCCGCGAGTTCAGTTAATGATTCCAGGAATGAGGAGAAAATTGGACTTACCGACACATGCCCTGAAACAACTGAGTCTATTCCTACTGGAACAAAACTACAGTAACCACGTGCACATTTACACGGATGGCTCTACTACGCCGTCTAGTACAGGTGGAGCAGTGGTTATAACATCACAAGGGGTAACTCGGTGTTTTAAGACTTCACATGCGACAACTTCAACGACGGCAGAACTCGAGGCTCTGCGCAATGCACTGGAACTCATCAGTTCAGAAAAAAGACTAGGTAAATGGGCTGTGTTTTCTGATTCAAAACCAGCGTTGCAGTGCCTGATATCAGTTCTCCGACGCGGATGCCACGACCAGTTGACCTATGAAAACGTGAAACTTCACCACCTTTTAATACAAAAAGGCCACGACATCGTCTTTTAGTGGTTACCTGGGCATTGTGGTATAGGCGGCAATGATTCTGCAAATCATGCTGCTCGCACGTCACATAAAGAAGCGAACAGCGTTCCGATTCCGCTTTCAAGAGCGGATGCGGCGAGGCAGATTCTTCAACTGGCCCGCAGTCTCACACTGACTGAGGGGAGCACACCAAGCATACGACGTACAAGACTGCACGAGTTCGACCCTTCACTACAACTCCGGCCTCCACCCGGCCTACATCGACGTGCAGCTTCGCTTCTCTATCGCCTTTGGCTGGGAGTTGCTTTCACGAAAGCTTATACCACGTTAATTGGAATTACTGACAGTGCGGCGTGCGATGTTTGCGGCAGCGACGAAAATATCGAACACCTGCTGTGCCATTGTCCTCGACTTGCCTCAGATAGACAAGTACTTGCCAACGTAATGCGGTGACTGGATGATCGGCCTCTTTCTGTGCAGCTGCTATTACAGCAAACGTCCACATGCCTCGACAGCCCACAAGGCAGTGAAAGCCCTGCTGTGTTTCCTGAGAAAGACAGGCTTGTGTGAACGCCTCTGACATGTGCTAGAGTTCTACACGCTGCAGTGAAATTACTGTCAGTCTCTCTCCCACCCTTTTTTCTTTTCCCTATCTTCCCTCTTTCTCGTCTTTCTTGTCCCCTTCTCTAATCCCCCAGTGTAGGGTAGCCAACCGGATGTCTTTCTGGTTAACCTCCCTGCCTTCTCCCTTTTGTTGCTTCGTTCCTTCCTTCCTTCATTGAGAAACTTAATACACTGACACTACAATGCTGTGCCGGTTGTGGGTCGATATAGCGTTTACCAACTCATTGAACCCTCACATTGGCATGGAAGAGTTATTTATGTGCAATGACTCCAACTGTGTATAAACTATTGATCATCTCTTGTGCCATGGTCTCTCATTTGAACAAGATCACCGCACTCTCAAGAGTAAGTGTCTTGACGAGAATGAAGAAAACGATGGAGGCGGAAATGTTGTAGGCCTGTGTGCTCAGATTTGGGTGCGCGCTAAAGAACCCCAGGTAATCGAAATTTGCGGAGCCCTCCACTACGGCGTCTCTAATAATCATATGGTGGTTTTGGGACGTTAAACCCCACATATCAATCATTCAGAATAAAGAAAACAGCTTGGAAGCCTGACCTGAAATCACCGCATCCCGTAAAGCAGCACAAGTACTCCTTAACTAGTTGTAGGCAATAGAATTGAGCGGCCACCTTTGAAATGCTGCGCTGTGTGTGTCGTGAAAAAATATCTTTATCTCTTATTTTTCTCTCGCATCTCCCTCTACATATGTAAGGTATCACACTAGACGTAGTCTAGTTGACTTCGCTGCCTTTCCTTCATTTCTTTTCTTTCTCTCATTGTGAAATATACTTTTCTGACAGACGCATTTATGGGTCCACTCTTGTACGTATAAGACTTCTTGGAGCGAGTGCTCTCTCAATATGCTGCACATGGCGCGCTCAACCAAGCGCCAGCGGAAACGTATTACGTGCAACATACTACAGCATACGATACACTACGGCGTCTCTCATAATCATATGGTGGTTTTGGGACGCTAAACTCTACATATCTATCTACAGCATACGATAGCGAAACACATCCCAAAGTGCTCCGCACCTTGTAAAATGCCTCGTGTGCCCATCTTACGCTCTTTATGAATTTGCTTTAGACTTTGATCAAGCATAGTTCGGAGGCTTTCGCTCTCCTGACGTTATGTCGCTATATCTGTAGCTTCCTGAAACTTATTAGGGCGAAGCCGGTTTTTTTTTTTTTGCAACAGATGCCTCAGCAGAACCCATGTGCATTTTACTAAAGGAACTTACGTTAAAGACTCGATGGCCAAGCCCTATTGCCAGTAAAAAAAAAATGGCTTGGCAGAAAGAACACACCAAAATATTTCAAAGCCAAGCACGAATGCGTAACCTCGCTAGTTGCTTCACCAGCACACGATTAGATTGGCGCAGCGTATGCAAAAGAACTCGGTCACCACGTTATTCTGTCTGGCTCGTCTGCAGGCTGAAATTTCACTCGAGGAAGGTCACATCCCGTGCTCTGTGCAGTCAGCGCGTCTACCACACGACATAGTTGTTTTGTTGTTTTTCTCTCTTCTCGTGGACAGTTGATCGCGACGTCCTCGAGGGGATAACGATCGCATCGTATTACGGACGACTGAGAACGTACTACGCATGCGTGGGGCGTGTCGAAGCGCGGGACGAGCCGAGTCTAGGCGTGTGGTCAGTAAGCGACCTCTCACAACGCGCTACTCGGTCACGCTTCCTCCTGCCGTTGCATTCTCTAATCGCACCCGCTCTCCACACCCATCACCCTTCAGAGTCGTTGTTCAGAGAGACCAACGATTATGAGACGCTTTACAGACTAGCAGTCAGCGTTTTGAGCCTTTTTGTGGTGTTATTGTTTTTTTCGTTATTTCATATATTAGACGTCCAGTCGTCACTTTACTCTTCCTCTGGTTGCAGCACAAGGGATTCCATTTGATTTAACAATCGAATCTCCTTCACTCAATGTGCAATGGGTATGTTCGCCTTTAAAGCGAAAGTTGTTATGAAATCCCCACAAGGGTCGATTCTAGCCCCCCAGTTGTCCACCACCGTCGGTGTCCGTAACCACTATCGCACGAAGTAAGAAACACACTAAATTAATAAAAATACTGAAAACAGAATGGGAATCAAATTAGGGTCCTCTGCGTGGCAGCGTAGTACATTTACCACAGAGCTTTAGCACCGGCGCTTGAAACGCCGTTGCAAATTGACACTGTGCAATCTTCGAGTCGGGTAAAGAATCACGTTGCCATGTGCTTTTTTTTTTGTTTTACTGTCTGTTCACAGGCGCGTACATAAAACCATGAGCATAACGGAAACAAGCAATGACAGTTCTACGAGAGGGACACAAATTGAAAGTCTGTAAGTGCTGCCAAGGATTTTACCCTCGACAGGCTCAATCTCCTGAGCTTTCTGCAGTTCAACAAACTTCGCCACAAATTCACAACCAGGTGTCCTAAAATGAGAATCGCGTAAAGAGTGAGTCTATAGTTTTTTTTTTTAATTCATTCTGCCAGCTTGCCTTTGCAAGCCATGAGCAGGAGTGGGCTGTACAAAAAACTAAAAGAAACAAAATTAACGAACTGTAAATACACATTGCGGGAAAAAGGAAAAAAAAATTAAATATCTGTCTTGAACAGTATTTACAGCCGCACGTGAAATACTGGAGACAGTATATTAATTAAAAACAGGCAAGTATTGCAGAGGAACATGCCGGCAGGCAAATACACGAATAAAAAACAACAGAAGAAAAGAAACGAGCCGTAGCTAAAAAAAAGTAACGACAGAGGAATGAAAAAACAAACAAGAAAAACGTGACAAGAATGCGCAAAACAGCACTTGCTCACTGAACACTCAGTTCAGCAACAAAAAAGAATATGTTTATGTTGAAACACCTTGTGTCATAGATTAGCAAGAGCCTGGACAAACGACGATATGGTTGGGCTCAGCAGTGCATATTCAGGCAATGCATTCCATTCATGGATAGCACGAGGGAAAAAAAGGCTGTTTGAAGATGTTGTTTTGGCAGGAATATTCAGTTAGTTTGAGCGAATGAGACGAGCGACTAGCGTGCCGGCCACGTGGTTTGATGTACAAATTCCTTGTCTATTTCAACGTGTTCGTAGTGAATTAGGTATAACATATTAAGTATTTCTCGATGGTGTCGTATCTCTAGAAGTTCAAGGTTCACGTTTTCTATACGGATGTGTGGCGATGATAGGAATTGAAAATGAATCTGACTGATTTTCATTGTATGCTCTCGATTTCACTTGTGGTTGACTGGGTGTAGGAACCCCAGACAGGAGCAGCATATTTTAACATTGGCCTAATGTATGTCTTTCATGCCAATAATTTTATGTTACTCGTGTATTTAGACAAGGGTGTTCTCAGATATATCCAAGATTTTGCATGGCTTTATTTTTAATGTAAGCTATGTGACTTTTCCACCTAAGGTCCGACGTGATCACTAGGCCAAGATATTTATATTACGGTAAGTTATGACGGCTGATGCTGTATACAAAGGGTAATGGATTCTTTTTGGGCGTTATGGCCATTGAAATTGTGTTTTTTTTTTGGTTAAGGTTCATCTACCATTCTAAGCGCCATGTAGTTATTACGGATAAAGATGAATTCAGCAGAGCCGGATCTACCTCGCTGCAAATTTCTGATCAATATGATGATTATATGGTGAAAAGATGCGCGATGGTGGTACTTGGAGTGTTCACTATAGATGAACCGATTGACGCACGGACGGACACATGGACGGAAGCACAAACGGACAGACAGACAGACAAGCCGACGGACGGATGGACCATTCTGCTGAAACAGAGTGTATACAAATGTGGCCTTCAAAAATACGTCGGTTGCATGAGCATCCGTATGCGCCGTTTTCAATACCGTATGCCGTCTCGATTGCGGGCTTGTCGTTGATAAGCCGTTTCTGATAACAAAGGATGACCTTTTGCCAGAGTAAAGTGTCATTTTACGTTGCCATATTTCGTTGTTGAAGTTACTTGTAGTACGCGTGACTTTAGTTGGGTGCAGCACCGTTAGAACTGCGTTGATGAACATGTGGGGGACGGTTAAATTACCGGCATGAAAAATGTAAGAACTTTGAAGGCGCATTGCGCAATAAAAAAGAAAAGTAAAAAAGGGAAGAAAGCAGAAAAAAAAGACTATGGGTACGACTGTCATGTCAAACTTCGTTTACACCATTTCCGCGATAACACAAGGGTTGCTAACTTTTTTCTTTTCTTTAATATCGTTGTACTTAATTCATTCTTCAAAAAAACAAAACAAAAAAATAACAGAACAGTTCGTCCCAGGAACGCCTACAGATATGAGTAGTCAGATCAAATGCATGTATGAAACTTTTCAACTTGTTACAGCCAGTATTTCCATCTGAGCCAACCAGCAAGCCAGAGAATCGGTAAGCAGCCGTCTCTGTTCTGATCTGTTTTAACTGTTTTGCTGTGGAGAGGTTGAGGTGCCTATTGCTTCGGCTACTCCATATCACAAAGTTCTGCAGCGAAAAATAAAATAATAATACAGAACGGTACCCAAAAATTAACAATACGGAAAAAAACATAATAGCACACTGAAACTAGTTCAAATATCATGCCAATACACAGTTTTATTCGCGCAGTTCACACAGTCATAAACTATTTACACGCACACCTTACTATTCTACTGTCAGTATATACATGACCACATTTTATATATACCCATCTCTGGCTGTCTGTCATAGGCGCTTGTCCAGTCAGGTCTCCACTAAAAAGTCTGTCAGGAAGATTATTGCCTTTTTCTGGAGATGCATCTCAGGCCATGGTGCAAGTAGTTTCTTAAATGTGAGGGGCCGTCTGTCCAAACTTGCTAATTTGTTCTTTAATTTTTCTCTTTCATTCGCGTATTTAACGCACTCCAAAAGAATATGGCGAACATTTTCTTCTGCATGACCACAATGGCATTCCGGTGAGTTGGATCGATGTATCTTGCGCAGGAAGCTGTTTGTGTATGCTACTTCCAATCGAAGACGGTGAATGAATGTCTTTAAGTGTCGTTGGAGGTCTGTAGCTATGGAAAATTTTCTGTGTGGATCAACTTCATAAAGTACCGTTTTCTTTCATTTAGGGCTCTCAAACCACTTCTTCATCGAACAATGGTTAGCTCCTTGCGATATAAAATGTCGAATATCCGCCCCAGACATAGGGATTGCGCAACCCCGTTCTTCCTTCAATGCTTTCTTCACGAGGCTATCAGCCTCTCCATTTCCCTTTATTCCAATGTGGCTGGGTATCCATTGGAATACGATGTTGTGACCCTGCGATGATGCATATTCCACAGTTTCTGCAATACATTGTGCTATTCCACCATTTTTGTAAGGTGATCTCACATTTCTGATTAGCTGAAGAGTAGGTTTTTGTCTCAGTGTATATCACTCATTTTCGTGGCTCAGGATTCTTGCAGATAAGCTTAACTGCTTCAAAGATAGCCACCAATTCTGCTGTCGTCGATGAAGATTAGTGCGATAGTTTGTACATCTTCTTTTTCTGAATTTAGGGTATAAAGACTGCATAGGCTGACGCTTCTTCAGTGCATGATCCGTCTCTATATATCTTCGTTTTTTCATTAGGCATTACATGAAGCTGATGAAGTACCAACTGAGCCGCTACTAGAGGTGCCATGTCTGCTTTCTTCTCTATGCCGTCTATTTCCCGGATAACGTTGAGAAGTGGCAGCGTACAAGGTGGTTTTGAAGGTTTCCATTGTTTAAATGCTGGTACTACTGCTTGAAATGGTGATATAGTATCCTGTAGTCTCGTTGCCGTCCTTTGTGTTAGTGCACCAGATAAAAAATGACTTTCATGTTGCGTGAGAATTCTAAATATATTTCGAGATGTTTCTTTAGTTCGGAGTACTGCGAAAGGTGGCTCTCGAGCCTCCGCATACACTAAAGCACTGGAAGTTGACCGTGGTAAACCCAGACATACCCTCAAGCTCCTTGCCAATAACAAATGAAGTATCCTTTCGGTGGAGGCTGGAAGTCCGTGCAGCAGAGGCAGTAAGTTACGATGGGGCGTATCCAGGCAACATGTAGGGCTAATAACGACTCTGTAGTAGCACCCCATTTGGCCCCGCAGAGATGCCGGAGTATTCGAATGGCCTGATTCACTTTTTTTTTTCAAGGGACTGGACATGAGGCGACCATGTTAGTCTCCGGTCTAAAATTACTCCCAAGAATTTGTGAGTTTTAACCATTTGAATAGGCTGATTTTTCAGAATAATCTGGAAATATCCAGGTCTTTTTAATGTAAACGGAAGTATGGCTGTTTTAGCCAGACTCAGTGCCATACCTCTTTTTTTTAGCCGTCTCAATCAAACTTCCGGCCTTCCTAGTTAACTGAAAAAAAAAGTTCACAGCAAACTTTCTTTGCGTATTGC
This sequence comes from Rhipicephalus microplus, assembly GCF_013339725.1. NCBI lineage: Eukaryota > Metazoa > Arthropoda > Arachnida > Ixodida > Ixodidae > Rhipicephalus > Rhipicephalus microplus. The sequence continues at coordinate 300,517,198 of NC_051165.1, forward strand.
AAGAACGAAAAATCTACAGATGATGACGAAGCTAATGGCATTTGGGATTATGTATGAACCCACTTGCTCATCATCGTGTTCATCAGCTGCTGAACATTGATGCGCCTCTGGCATTCATTAGTACGCAACAGGTCTGCTTGTATTGTTCTCCTTAGCTAGGTTTGTAAAACCGGGCGTATTTATTGAAAAAGAATGCAAAAATAAAACTTATCAACAAAACGTTTGTTCTCTGCTTCTTTTTACCCGCGACCAAAAATCACCATTCAAGGGACCATAAATTTTAGCAATATGAAAGTGTCAGGCTCGCTTTCTGGGACTTGTCAGTTATTTCATCGCCGACTTGTAGGGCGAGGTCACATCAAAACTCGCGGGGAGTTTCCAGTTGACGGGAGTGAACACACACCACTTTTTTCTTTTGTAAAGCGTTGCACCAACGAATGCTACGCGCAGGAAAAAAAAAGATGAAAAAAAAACAGGCTGGGAATTTCTGGTGCTCATGTTTCCTTCAACGTTAGTGTCGCTGGCAGGTAGGCTGAATGAAAGCGGGTGCTTTTTTGTTAATATTATGCACGCGTTCCGCCTTTTTCACTCCACGTGTTCCAATGAATACGCCGGAAACGTGAAATAAGAAGCTGGCCGGGGCTTTTTGCGAAATATGACCTGCTCGGGAAAACACGAGGTTGCCGTTGCCATGGTAACGTAATAACGGGCAAAGGGAGAGTGCAGGTGAGTCTTCTTGCGACATTCTGAGTGCATGGCAATAGAAGAAATTCGGTGGAGAGGAAAGGGGTAAAGGTGAGGTTGGCACCGAAACGAAGCGCACCCGTGCGTAGCGACGAAAACATAGTTTCCAGTACAGATCACTTCAGCGTGCTCCAGACTGTGGTATGCTGTTGTTTTCAGTTGGCGTAACGCAAGCAAAGCCACATATGGTATAGCTAGCTGTAGCATACTGAGCTGCGCTTACGAGAAAGACTTGATTTGATTCCATTATATTATGGGACATGCCCATCCTGGGTAACTGGTGAAGAAAGCGAAGCGTTATTTTTATATGAGCATTACAACAATGCTTGTGAATTAAAAAAAATATTAAAAATAGAAAAGAAAACAAACATACTACTAAAGTAAAAAAAGCAGAGAGAGAGAGAAAGAAAAAAGAAAGAAATGAAGCAGAATTCTGACAATATGAGATGACCGGTCAGTGGCGTTTACTTCACCCAACCATTCAGAATCTATATATTAAAACAGTTATGTTTCATAGCAGTATTTGTTGGAGAGGATATTTAAAGTGGAGTATGTTTGGTAACGTGTGTAAAATCGGAAACAGCACTGAATGCGTCCCATATAGCATAGCCGCCTGCAGCATATTGAGCATTCGCTCGCGCCAGTAGCCAGTTGTTTTAAATGCGAAGGATTTCTTAGCGAACTTCGGCGACCTTGAAGATATCCATCTATCTAGCCACCTACGAATTTTATCTCTCCTGGCCATTTGCGATAGTGGTATCAATAGCAAAATTTGTATGACATACCATGACTGCATGACGAGCATAATTCACTAGTCGTAACTCAAAAAGCAAAGCTTTTATGTCATGAATGTCAATAATTACCTTCGTAAACTTGCTGCTCTTGCAGTGGTTTCGTTCACATTATATTGTCACGTGCGTCCCGCGAGAAAGACGAAGGCGACAGTGCATACGCGCATCTGCACGCTTTTATGCAGAACGCAACAACGAGAAAGACGAGGAACTCTGTGGCGCGCGGTTAATAAAAAGACCGACCGCTGCTGCTGTCTCAGCGTCTTCAAATACGACCTCTGTCTTCATGTCGCGACAATATTTTGCAAAACTGATATGGTATGACATGTCTGCATGGCGAACATAAGTGACAGACCCCAACGTGGAAATTGTGGCATGCATGTCATGATTTTCTTGTTATGACTAGTCATGTCTACGCGCCACGTTCACAGTGCGCTTGTGATCGTTTTGCTAGCTTCACATATACCGAATTCGGTGTTGCAGTACGTCAATGGATAGCGAAGGCACGTGGCTGGTGAAAACATGATACTCATGAGATGCGTGTTATGTAAGAACATGACTACATGCTAACCTCATGATGCGCTCGCGGCCGTTTTGCTAATTCTGCGTATTACGTTACGTGATACTAAATTTGGTATTACGTGCCGTGAATAGACGACGAAGGTAAATGACATATCAGGGAAGTATCAACCTTCCTCATGAATGCTTCGCTTATCATGAATTCCCACAGTACGGAGAATCTATCAATTTTTTACCTCTTACAATTCGAATGCCCTAACTGCTATATCAGGTGCTGTTATTGCTATTACACTATGGCTAGGAAAACGCGACAACACAAACCACGTGTAAATATAGAAAAAAAGGAGCAAGTGAGAAATAAAAATAAAAGACAGAACAGAAGAAAAGGATAAGAACAAAAGTATAAATAAACGCAAATACATAAGAAAGTACAGAAGAAAGTACGGAATAAAGCTGAGGAAGGCTAGACACTTGGGCGGTGCAGAGAGGTCACGTCGGAAAAAAAATTAGGAAAATCGTACAGTCGTTCACAGCAGCAACACGAATGAAAGCTTGGGTGTAAAAACAGCGTAAATGTGCAGACAAAGATGGAAGAAGAGACGACAAGGCGCTGAACGAGTAGGTGATGGTGCTACGTGTCATGAGTGTACTGTCGGGTCTTCTTGCGTCTTTGTTTGTATATTTGCTATATTCACGTTGTTCTTACATCCAAGCCTGAACCACCAACTGGCCCAACTTTCAATTCTAGAACACGAATGAAGACAGTGAAAGCGGAACAACGCGAAATCGGAGAAAGCATCCAAATATCTGCCTGAGGGAAGATGTCTTCATCTGCAGGTGCCTCGCCGGAAGAAATGAGCATGACGGCGTCTATACAGAGGAAACGAGCATGAAGCTTCGTTCGTAACCCATATTTTTTTCTTGAACAGAGCCCATATTTTACATATGAAAACTATCCGCTGCGATAACTGCTCTTTCAAATGCCAAATTATCCACCGCATGTCGCCTTAAAAGAGAAAATCTGAGTTGTTTTGAAACAGTCGTCAAAATAGTGAACTGGCAATTCGTGTTATCCTTTCACACAATGGAATTCAATGCAGCGAATGCGCGCAGTTTAAGTCCTTTTTTTCTTGCGCAAACCAAAAGGGGATTACTGTTTTACTAAGCCTACAATCAGAGCCCGAAGTCTCGTGGAGCTCAGTTACTTAGCCAGCAGCATAGTGCAAACGTTTTCCCTAGCATGGTCTCGCCTCGCCTTTCTCTTTCTGAGTCGGTGGCAGGGAGGGCGTTCTGCCATGTCGCACTAACCAGATTGTATTTGCCACCATGGTGCTTTCATCTTTGAACAATAGCACTGCTGGAGAGCTCCACACGCTCCCTCGCACTTGATTGCACTATTGTATGCGTGGAGGCTTTGGAAGCACTCTAGCTTCTGGGAGAAGTGCAGTGTGGTTTAAACCTGATCGTTACAAAAATTGTTTACACTGAATTGCAAGGAAGGAAGGATTATCTTCAACATTCCACGAAATTTTTCGAGCTAGAGATTTAAGCGAGAATGCCCAGCCCCGCATCACAGCTAAACATACTCGTTACACATTCGTATTTATTGTGTCTTTTTTTCCCTATCTTCAAGCAGGGGCAACGCATCCTCAGGGAAAATTTCTTGAGAACTATACTCAGAGATAATCAATGGACAATAATTAGAATAATTTCAAGGTTTAAGTGAATCTCACCAAGCAAACGCATGCAGTCTCCACGCCGATTTTAACTTACAAAGGAATGACCACATATTATAAACTATGACAAAATAGGAACGCACTCTAAAAACTCTGCTCCTAGTTGCGTATAAAGCTGAATATAAAAAGCTGTCAACCTCTTCTCTGTTACCGAAACATAGCTGATTACTTAAACTAAGCCTACTTTAAAATATTGCATGTAATGTCTCCCAGAGATTCAGTACATAAGGTCGGCTCCGAAACATTGATCGTAATGTCTCCTTAATATTTTCATAAGTAACGTGCCCTTAGAATTGTTCTACGTAATATTACAGACCACTTCAGCAAAATTTTACGCCCTTTTCTGTGACTCAAAATAAAGCAGTCTTCTTAGAAATTTTCTATGTAGCCGGGTGGCTCCAAGATAGTGAAAACGGCAATATTTGCAATGTAAATTGGTAAATCTATATTGATTCTGTATTCTATGTTGGGATGATAATGCGTATTCTCAAATGAAAATACAGCCCTTGAAATAGGCGCCGCATTCAACTAATGTGATTTCCCTCTATGAAGCAGAGGGTCGCACAAAATGTCATCTGGTCAGGATGAAACATTGCTGAAAACATTATTTGATACCGGTCACAAACGTCTGACAATGCTAGGAACATATGCAGCTGTACAGTTATAATAAACAAGCTGGTAGAACAAATTTATTGGCACTTTTATCCTGGTTTACGTTTAAACAGGGGCAATGTATATCTATCTTTCCTCATGACTGTTGTGTTTATAATCCAGGGAAAATTTCCGTCCTTAAACCACTGCCTAATGTGTTTATCATCTCTCTAGCGACTCTCGGACTCTCGTCCGAGATTTCCGTCCTTAAACCACTGCCTAATGTGTTTATCATCTCTCTAGCGACTCTCGGACTCTCGAAAGCATCCAGGCCATGGCTCTGCGAGTTTGTCTGGGGCTACCGCGATGTTCATCAACAGCTGAGACAATCTAGATCGCTAATGACTACCCGCTAAAGACGCATATCATGATGGAAGTGCTCAGAGCACACGTGAGACATCTTACTCGTGCCCCTGCCCATCATCTAGCTTCACTGCCAGAAGCCCGACCTCGTGCCTCATTTTGCCAGACAGTCTTGTCATATCGCACACGCATTCCTACGGGATATACAACTCCATCGAGGATTTCAACTCCCCCATGGAGTATGACCTATGCACACGTTGAACTCACGGTTCCAGGCATAGGGTCAAAAGCCCGGCTCTCGTCTCCAGCGCTAAAGCAGCTTTCTCTTCTCTTGTTATATGAGAAATACAGTGAGCATACTCATCTATATACTGACGCTTCAACTAAAGTGGATGGGTCTGCAGGGTCGGTGATCTTTCCTGCAACAGCGACAACGGTGAAGTTTCGTTTATCCCACCGGACATCATCGACAGCTGCGGAACTTGCTGCTCTACGTAGCGCAATTCAAGTCATTAAACACCAAGAAGCCAAGAAATGGAGCGTGTTCACGGACTCTAAGGCAGCACTACAGTGTTTGATATTCGCCTTACGCCGGGGACCTCATGAACAACTAGTGCTGGAAATTAGAGAGCGGCTTCACCACCTCTTCGACGAAGGACACAGAATCACGTTTCAGTGGCTTCCAAGTCACTGCGGCATATTGGGCAACAAACATGCCGATGCAGCTGCCCAATCAGCACACGAAGATGGTGAAGAAAAATCTATACCATTTTCAAGGACTGATGCTGCAATGACCATCCGAAAAATCGCTAATGCAGAATTAAAATCCCTGTGGAACACCGAGTGCTTACGGCACACGCGACTGCGTAGACTGGACACGTCTCGTCGACTCCGGCCTCCGTCTGGACTCTCCCGACTCGAGACAACGGTGCTTTGCCGACTATGGCTTGGTGTCGCGTTCACCAAAGCTTTCGCCTTCCGAATCGGCATGGAAGACAGTGCTGCTTGCGGTCATTGCGGCAGCGATGAAACTATAGAGCACGTTCTGTGTCACTGCCCTCGTTACAGCGTGCAAAGACGGCAACTAGCTGCTGCGTTAGCTCGCCTTAACGACAGACTATTGTCTGAACAATCAGTGCTGGAAAGACGACATGATTTGTGTGCTCACAGAAAATAAGTGAAGGCCTTACTGAACTTTTTGCGTGGCAGTGGCCTATTGTATAGACTGTAGCACCCCAGCTCCCCCCCCCCCCTCTTTTTTTTCCCGCGCGCATCTATTTCCTTCTTCGCTTTCTTTCCAATCTTTCTTACCCATTCCCCCTTCCCCTAGTGCAGGGTAGCAAACCGGATGCTCCATTTTCTGGTTAACCTCCCTGCCTTTCCCTCATTTTATTCTCTCTCTCTCTCTAGCGACTTCTTGGTAGCAAAGTGGAAGACGCCACGTGCATTGTCAATAACCGTTGCGGTATGGCAAGAGCCACGTAGCCGCAGGTATTTAAAGAACTGCAACTATTTTTTTCACACAGCTCCTATCAATACAACCTTTTAAGTACAGTGTGGTGTCGAGGTGTGCAAATCAGTCACTATAAAGCAACAAACGGCACATTTTGGCACACATGGCATTCCTCCACAAAAGTTGTACCATTCACTGTACTTTCTACAAAGTATAAGACAGTACGCAGCTGTGGCAAGAAGCGATCATACGTACCACTTTTTGCGAAAAAAGAAAGGTGAACATCGAGCTTCCCTGAACGCACAAAGGTGGGGTTTGTTCTGTCACATTTGCCAAACTCTACAAATATACTGTTCGCTCCCGAGCATATCAGAAAAGAGAGGAAACAAGAAAATATAGGGACACTTCAACTAAAAAAAAACAAATACAATCTGTGCGTAGTTCGACTTTGCACTTCCATTGCAATAATAAGAGAGCTGTACTGCAGTAACTTTCAAAACCTGTTGCATCCACCACATGTCCAAACTTATAAATAAAGGATGGAATAGTGTTTTCGTCAACTCCTGCACGTGTGAACAAACGCAGTGTCGTGAAAAAACAGAGAAAGGTGTAATCCGCATTTTTGTGTGCACGGTATTAAAAGAACACGGGTGGTAGACATCATTTTTAACTGGAAGTCTGTATTATCATTCTGGGGTCCCACGTATACAAGTTTTCATGCAAAGAGTCATGTGTAATTTCTCTTAGGTCAAGCGAAATTTTCTAAACGACAAGAAAGTACATTACAAAAAAAGTCGGCATTATCCCACGTAGTTTAAGAATCGATGTTATGTGAAGCATGCCGTCGATGGAAGCTGACCACGTTGTAATTTTTTATTTATCGGCGAAACATTACAAAATTGCGCGAAATGTATGCAAGCACAGGCACAGGTTAAACAACCGCATATGTTTTATATAACCAGCTGTTTACAGTTGCGTAATGATTCCAACAGCAACAAGAATATTAGCAACATCAGAAGCGGTGTAAGCTGATATGAAGCGCTGGTGCTAGCGAGGATGATAGCCCTGAACACTGCTACATAAATTAATTTCGGTAAATGGTGCCTAACTACAACTGACGTTAACCTGATGGGACGGCTGTATCTTATAAGTACATGTGTAATGTTTAAAAAATTGTATAGCCAGCCCTGCAACCACTATGGGCGTTTCACAAACATTAGGGTCTATTTGAGAAGTAAATGCGAGACCTAGCGTAACTTAGTGGTAAAATGCTGGGGGTGGATTCCTGCTGGCACCCTCACATTTATTATTTGCAATCGTCGGGTCAATGCTGCCAATCTCAGCTTTTCTTGAACGCTCATGCATTAAAATTACCTATGTCTTTTCTCGTTCTCGCCCTTCCTGGGTAGATATAAGCTGACAATCACTTGTGGCACATACCCGCATACAAGTAACGCATACCTGCCCGCGGGTATGTGCCATACATCTGGCAGAAAGGGTTGGACGATGTTCGTGACGGGATTGAAACATTCATGTCATGACCAGCGAGTAACATTGGTCAAACCTTGTTACCCTCCCGTACTAATTTTGGGTCACCCCAAATTGGAGGGAGGTGATCACGAGAGCACCCAGACATAGGCAGCTAGATAGATAGATAGATAGATAGATAGATAGATAGATAGATAGATAGATAGATAGATAGATAGATAGATAGATAGATAGATAGATAGATAGATAGATAGATAGATTATTGCATTTCTCTTTTCTGTACAATTGGATATACTACTTCTTAAATAGCACTAAAGTTGAATTGCAAATTCAGTGTAGTAGGAGAGGGAGAGAATGAAACTATTTGCGACCAGGCGCGTGTTGTCTTCGTCCAGAGTTGGGAGACTTCCTGATTCCAGATAACCATAGTTAACAGCCAATGCTCGAGCCCTTTCCACCAGCCGGAGCTGGTCCTCAGGACTGTACCGACGATGGTAAATCACGCACTTTTTAAATCACATAATATGACATCTTAACCAGAGCACTAGCTTGATGCGCTTCCTCCACTCTTTTAGTGAGCGGAGTGTGCTATCAACACCTCGCTGTTGAAACCCCTTCATCGACTAAACAGCTGGTATAGAAGGGCCGACAATGGACGACTTGAGTATGTTCATGCTTAAAAATAGAACATAGGCACAAATTGAGTTGCTGAATACGTGCAAGCTCATGCATTTGCGTTTCTCTGGGCTAACTTTATCGCATTTGAATACATGCAATTGCAAACGCGGACACTATATCAGCCTTGTAAATATCAATATGCGCGAATACGAAGTAAACCAAATATACCCTTTCTTCACGTACCGGACCACGTCTTTAATCGTGATCGCTATATCCACCACCACCGTCACCACCAACATTCAATCTTTTTTCTTCGCTCGTTGTAACGTACCCGTTGTGCGATCCTCCGTGCCTTATTCCTGTCGTGCCAGCACATAAAGTTTGCGCCCATCAGAGTAGCCACGCAGCAGGTTTCTTTTTTTTTTTTCGCAGAATGATGTCCGCCACGTGGGCAAAGACGTTCGCACTTAACGCACATGTCGAATCTAACGGCACGCTTATATGCGCTCCGATGAGCAGCGCTTATTGATTACAGAGGGTGCTCCAACACGCAGCGCCTCGTCCAATAGCACGCCATCGGCGTATAGTGGGATTTCAGCTGAAACACCGCACGCTCGCACCTTTCGCCATTCTTCCGCGAGCTGGCGGGTTCTCCGCTCTTATGAATGGGCCCATCGCGTCCCGAACGAGCGGCCGAGGGCAGTCACCTGCTCTGAACACGTCGCCTATTCTTCCTGGATGTTACGGCAGGTTGGCACAATGCGAAAGCTAACTGGGCTCTTGCTTTTCGCTTTGTGCGCTCCCGCTCACCCTGAGGTCGGTGATTGAAATGCTGTCTTTTTTGTTTTTGTTTTTTGTATCGCATTATTTCATTCATACAGTGTACTAAATCGGCGTTGTTACACGAAACACGGGTAGGCATATGCGCCAAAGGTGCTGATGCTTTCGTGCACGTCTTATATAGTGTCCAAACAGCATGCCTGGAGGGGATGTTCTGTGCAGTAGGGCACAGCGTGAGCTATCTCGCATTTTATGCAGAATACCTAATTTCATACCAGAAATTAAAGGGAGTGAATATTTTTAGGGCTCGTTCTTTGATTGACAATACGTTACTGAAAAGCAGCCAATAATGAAGCGAAAAAAAGTATAGGGGATGTTAATTGTACAGTTTCAGGTGCATTGTTGTGATTGTGATATAGATGATAAAAAATAAAATGAAGGAAAATACGAATTGCCGCCGACATGAATCGAACCTGCCACCTTCTGCTGACGCACCCAATGTCATACTGATTAAGTTACGGGAACAGTCATCGTTTCTTCGTCTTAACTTGGTATTTATGTGCATTATAACTGAGAGTGTTTGCCAGAGTTTCTTGCGGCCATGGCGTCGAGCGTAGAACACACTTTGTTGGTGTCACGTGGCACGTAATTATTTAACGAGCCGACAACTGACCATTAAACCTAGCGTATCACCTAGAAGCGTTATGTACCTTCGCTTTCAATGATATAAAGAAGGGAATCATTCTGAAGGCTCGTTTCCTTGTTTCACACAACTGAATTCCAAATTAGCTTATAATAATGCTAAGTGACCAACAGGGCAAGTCAATTGTACCGTTTTTATGTATACTGCAGTAATTTTGATACACATTCGGTGAAAGCCTACGAAAACGCAACGAAGGAACTTATACTTATGCTCAGCAAACCTCGAGCTAAACAGGTGTGCCATGTATCGCAGACACAAAATGATCTTCTTCACAAACGAAAATCACTCAGTCTCTGTTTGTTTGTTTGTTTGTTTGTTTGTTGCCTGTCAACTCTGGCTCATACCCACTCAGGAGGTTTGGTCAAGAGAGCATGTAATTGCTGTATGGCTGTATGGGACAACTACTGAATGATTGTGAGCCTATTGCTAAAATGCACAAAGGAAAAAAAAGGATTTGAACCTACATACTAAAAATAAATAAAATAATAACAAAATAAAAATGAATCAATAAAAAATGAGAGCAAATACGATATCGGAAAATTGAAATTTTGAGATGACTAGACAGTTGAGTGTGCATCACCTGATCAAAATCGATTGTATGTCTTACATTTATTCACATTGCGATGGTGTTTATTAGAACACAGGAGTCGCAACGAGGTCGCGACGGAAAATGGGCGAACAGCAAGTCTGGCAAAGGCGGCACAGGTTCTCGCGCAATCAGAGCACGGGCTTTTTGTTGTCTTCCGAAGGCACATACGCGTTGGTGCGTATGCTCCACTACAATACCCCCGGGGTGAAGGGTAGCCATCCTGGCGACTCAGGGAGTAGGCACAATGAGGGGGTCGTAGTAGGGCTTGAGACGGTCGACGTGTACGGTCTCGCGTCCTCGACGGCGCAAATCTGGTGATTGTGTTAATGGCTCGATGACGTAATTCACCGGGGAGGTCGCGTCAATGACACGGTAGGGACCATGGTACCGGGCCAGAAGTTTAGAAGACAGGCCAGGAACGTGCGGGGGCACCCAAAGCCACACAAGGGAGCCAGCACGAAATGTAGGAGCTATGCGGTGAGCGTCGTCGTGTCGAGTCTTTTGTAGGCCTTGAGCCTCACTTGTCAGAGACCGAGCCAACTGACGGCAGTCTTCAGCGTATCTGGCGACTTCCGAAAGCGGGGAGCACTCAGATGCATCAGGGCGATACGGTAGTATAGTGTCGAGTGGATGGGAAGGTTCGCGGCCGTACAATAGAAAGAACGGGGAAAAACCGGTAGTCGCTTGCGTCGCGGTGTTATAAGCGAAGGTAACAAAGGGCAATACAGCGTCCCAGTTAGTGTGGTCGGAGGAGGTGTACATCCTCAGCATGTCGCCAAGTGTGCGGTTGAACCGCTCAGTAAGACCATTTGTCTGTGGATGGTATGCGGTAGATTTCCGGTGGATAATGTTGCATTCAGCGAGGATAGCTTGGATGACCTCCGACAGGAACACTCGACCCCTATCACTGAGTAATTCCCGCGGAGCACCATGGCGTAGAATGAAGCTGCGGAGAATAAAGAGTGCAACTTCGTGGGCGGTCGCTGCCGGTAGAGCTGCAGTCTCAGCGTAGCGTGTCAGATGATCGACTCCGACAATAATCAACCGGTTTCCAGAGATACTATATGGGAGGGGGCCATAGAGGTCTATACCCACGCGGTCGAATGGGCGAGCCGGGCACGGGAGCGGCTGTAACATGCCCGTAAGGTGCCGCGGAGGTGTCTTGTTCTGTTGGCAAGTGGTGCAAGACTGAACGTATTTCTGCACAAAGCGATACATTCCTCGCCAGTAATAGCGTTGGCGCAGCCTTTCGTAGGTTTTCAGGACACCTGCGTGAGCACTTTGGGGATCTGCATGGAAATTCATGCAGATGTCAGAGCGCATATGAGTTGGGACAGCAAGGAGCCACTTCCGACCACCAGGCATGTAGTTACGACGGTACAGAATGTTGTCTCGTAAGGAAAAGTGGGCTGCTTGCCGGCGTAGTGCTCTCGTGGAAGGGACAGCAGACGGATCGGTAAGGTAGTCGACTAACAAGGCAAGGTGTGGGTCTTTACGCTGCTCCGAAAGCATGTCAGTCGTGTCGAGCGGTGACAAGGTGGTAAAAGGGGGAGACAGAGAAGCCACATCTGGTGTTAATGGCGATCGCGAAAGTGCATCGGCATCGGCATGCTTGCGACCGGAACGATATACGACACGGATGTCATATTCTTGCAATCGAAGTGCCCAACGCCCCAGGCGCCCGGACGGGTCTTTCAAGGTGGACAGCCAACATAGAGCGTGGTGGTCTGTGACCACGTCGAAAGGACGGCCGTAAAGGTACGGGCGAAACTTCGTCAACGCCCAGATTATGGCCAAACACTCCTTCTCTGTCACGGAGTAGTTCAATTCAGCCTTCTTGAGAGCGCGACTTGCATAGGCGACTACGTATTCAGCTTGGGTGCCTTTCCGTTGTGCCAAAACTGCACCAAGACCGATGCCACTTGCATCGGTGTGAATTTCTGTGGCCGCAGCAGGGTCGAAGTGACGAAGAATAGGTGGTGAGATCAGCAGGCGGCGGAGCTGGCGAAATGCGTCGTCACATGCAGGTGACCATGCAGATATGCCTTTGCTGTTGGAAAGCAGACTCGTGAGAGGTGCGATGATGGACGCGAAGTTGCGCACGAAGCGACGAAAGTAGGAGCAGAGACCGACGAAACTTCTTAGGGCTTTCAGTGATGTGGGCAACGGAAAGTCAGCGACAGCTCGAAGCTTATCGGGATCCGGAAGAACACCGTCTCTGGTGATGACATGTCCCAAGATGGTTAGTTTTCGTGCTGCGAAGTGGCACTTCTTGGAGTTAAGTTGTAGGCCTGCAGAAGTTAGACACGTCAGAATCTCGTGGAGGCGAGCAAGATGTGTCGGGAAATCAGATGAAAAGACTACGATGTCGTCCAAGTAACATAAGCAGGTTTTCCACTTGTGGGCACGCAAGATGGTGTCGATCATGCGCTCAAATGTGGCAGGCGCGTTGCAGAGCCCAAATGGCATGACTTTGAACTCATATAGGCCATCCGGCGTTACAAAGGCTGTTTTAGGGCGATCACATTCAGCCATTGGCACCTGCCAATACCCACAACGCAGATCCAAAGATGTAAAGTACTCGGCGCCTTGTAAACAGTCAAGAGCATCGTCTATTCGTGGTAGCGGGTAGACATCTTTTTTCGTAATATTGTTTAAGCGGCGATAGTCCACGCAAAATCGTACGGTGCCATCTTTTTTCTTGACCAGAACCACAGGTGATGACCAAGCGCTTTGAGAAGGCTGTATGACTCCACGTTTAAGCATGTCATCTACTTGCTCCGTAATGACGCGGCGCTCTTCGGCGGAAACGCGGTAAGGACGCTGTCGCAGAGGCGAATGTGAGCCGGTGTCAATAGTATGAGCGATAGTCGTGGTGCGGCCCAAAGCAGGTTCTTGAAAGTCGAAAAAAGAACGAAACTTGTTAAGGAGAGCAACAAGTTGGCGGCGATGCGAGAGGGGAAGGTCTGCGTCAATAGCATTGTCGAAGGCTGACGAACTTGATAGCTCAGACGCATGAGTGATTGCAGCAATGTGACATGGCGTTTCGTCGGGAAGAATAATATCGATATGGTCGACAGGTTGCACATATCCTAACGTTTCACCACGAAGTAAGCCAATGGGGTAGTTGCAGTGGTTGGTGACCAGCATTACGGTTAAACCAGACGCAATTGTAAGAACAGCAAATGGGAGAACGATGCCCTTGCGTTCACTAAAAAGCGGAGATGGCGTAAACACCACCGTGCCGTCAGGTTGCGCCAGACATGAGAGGCTAATAGGGACCGAAGCTTCAGGAGGCAAGGTGATGTCGTCATCAGCGATGACTTTGCAGAGCAGAGGAGAGCGGTCGGGTGGTGGAAATTCACATGTTGCCCCGCCGCGGTGGTCTAGTGGCTAAGGTACTCGGCTGCTGACCCGCAGGGCGCGGGTTCGAATCCCGGCTGCGGCGGCTGCATTTCCGATGGAGGCGGAAATGTTGTAGGCCCGTGTGCTCAGATTTGGGTGCACGTTAAAGAACCCCAGGTGGTCTAAATTTCCGGAGCCCTCCACTACGGCGTCTCTCATAATCATATAGTGGTTTTGGGACGTTAAACCCCACATATCAATCAATCAAATTCACATGTTGGCACAAGGGACACTTCGGCACGGGAACAATCGATGATAGCTTCATGACGTGATAAGAAATCCCAACCCAGGATAAGGTCATGAGAGCAAGATGGTAGAACAAAAAACTGTACGACGTACAAAACGTCTCGGATGACGACGCGCACCGTACACACAGCCGAGGGATGAATGCGTTGCGCGCTAGCCGTGGACAGCACCAAGCCACTGAGAGATGTGGTCACTTTCTTCAGTTTCCTACAAAAGTTTGCGTTCATCACAGAAACGGCGGCCCCGGTATCAATTAACGCTAATGTGGCGACTCCCTCAACATCGACGTCAACAACATTTTGCGGCGAAAATGGAGGCCTTGGGAATTGCGCACAAGTTGCAGTTCTTGCCTCCGGAACTGCACTGATTAGTTTCCCTCCTAAAGAGGTGGTCGACGACGCATAGGCGATGGCGATCGGCGACGAGGTGATGGGAAACGAGCAGTCGATGGGTGGCGATCCGAGTCGGAGTGCCTCTGTTCATATGCAGACGTGGTGGTCTGCTGCGGTGCGTAGGTAGGAGCTGCGAAGTATGCGTGCACAGGCGTGGGACGGCGGCGGCAGAAGCGTGCAATGTGGCCAGCGATGCCACACGCGAAGCAGATGGGACGATTGTCTCGGGTGCGCCACTCATTAGATGGACGGAAAATGCGAGGTGGGGGCCTGTAGACTGGAGGCGAGGCCGGAGGAGGTGGAGCCGATAAGGCGACTCGATGCGGTGGGGGCCGCGCGACCACAGCTGCGTAGCTGAGAGGTGAAGGCGGCGCAGTTGGTGCGTAGCCAGCAGTTGAGAGGTCAGATGGCATCGAAGTGCACGGGTAAGAGGCCGGAACTGTAGGGAGTGCATTGAAAATTTCAGTGCGTATGGCCTGCTGCATATTCGAAGGGAGGCTTGTCGTGGGCGCGTCACTATGCGGCAGCAGGGAAAGCTGTCGGGCGACTTCCTCCCTGATGAAGTCTTTAATCTGGTTCGACAGAGTTCCTTGGTGAACGTTGCCATTGGCGAGTGCGACGGCCGAGATCGAATCTGGTGATGGAACACTCTGTCGGGCGATGGAACGCTGACGACGCAATTCATCGAAGCTCTGGCACAGGCTTACGAGGACTGCCACCGTGGTCGGGCTCTTCGCCAGCAACATCTGGAATGCGCCATACTCGATGCTTTTGAGAATATGTCGAATTTTCTCTTCTTCAGGCATGGATGAGTTAACACGCCTGCAGAGGTCGAGCACATCCTCAATATAGCTAGTAAAGGTCTCACCAGGTTGCTGGGCTCGGTGGCGCAGACGCTGGTCAGCACGGAGCTTGCGGACCTCTGGTCGGCCGAACGCTTCGGTCACGAGGGTCTTGAAGGAGGACTAGCTGGCGATGGCGGTTTCGCGGTTGGTGAACCATAGCTTGGCGACGTCAGCCAAGTAAAAGATGACATAGGCAAGCTTAGAGTCGTTGTCCCATTTGTTGCTGGCACTCACGCGTTCGTACAAGGAGAGCCAGTCTTCGACGTCTTGCTCACCACTGCCGCTGAAGATTGGTGGGTCCCGCTGACGGGTAGCACCGGGGCAGGTCGACGGGGCAGCCGATGGTGCTGGCTGTGCTGGGATGGGCTGGTTGGCGACTGCGTCAGTCATGTTGTACGGTAGTCTTTCGGCCAACTTGCGAGAGCGGAGCTCCAGGTCTGCTTAGGGATCTCAGCAGCCTCCACCAAATGCGATGGTGTTTATTAGAACAGAGGAGTCGCAACGAGGTCGCGACGGAAAATGGGCGAACAGCAAGTCTGGCAAAGGCGGCACAAGTTCTCGCGCAATCAGAGCACGGGCTTTTTGTTGTCTTCCGAAGGCGCATACGCGTTGGTGCGTATGCTCCACTACAACATTAACAGGTATGTCACTAGTATTTGTCGAGTATATATTTAAGCAGAACTGATCTTTGAATTCTTCATTTACGCTTTCGGAGCATGTGGGATTACCCGTCTCAGTGGTCTAGTGGCTAGATAACTCGGCTGCTGATCCGCAGGTTTCGGGATCGAAATCCCGCAGGGGCGGCCGCATTTTCAATGGCGGCGAAAATGCTGTAGGCCCGTGTGCTCAGATTTGGGTGCATGTTAAAGAACCCCAGGTGATCGAAATTCCTGGAGCCGCCACCCACTACGACATCTCTCATAACTGTGTGGTGCTTTTGGGTCGTTAGACCCAAATAATTCTTAAGTAGAGCATGCGCGATTATTTGTCCGGCGTGGGCGCAATTAAAATCTCATGAGCGTGAGAACGACAATGACAAAAAAGAGGAAACTAAGTAGAGAGAGAAAGAGAGAGATGAACGAAAGAATTCTTGGCAAGAAATTTTTTTTGGCAAGGTGATATTCTAAGCCGCGTACCCACGTGCCGAGGACAGTCTTCGAAACCATTGTGCCATCCTGACTGGCTAGTAGGGCTAAGCATAGCCTTGTATAGCATGGTATATTGCAGCAAAGGGGTGGGAAATTGAAGTGAGGAGAAAAGATGTGAGGGTGCGAAGAGTGCAAGTGTAATATAGTATAGGAATGGTTGGGAAAGAGAGAGGTGAAAGAATAAAAGCCAAGCCGAGCCAGGGCCACCTGTTGGCGCCACCATTGATGTAACCGAGCCTTACGGGTCTTAGTGCAGGCAATGTTATTTTTAATGCAAATTTTTGTTATTCTTTAATTTTTTTGTTTGCAGTGTCTCCTGTTTTTTTTCCCTTTATTTCTCTTTTCCCCGCTGCAAGGCAGCCGGTTTGAGAACTGGCTGATTTCCACGTATTTCTGTCGTTTTCTTCCTCCCTACCTTGAACGTCTATGGTTTGCGATTGCCTTTTTGAACATGCAGGCATCACTGCGTTCATGTACTACATCAGCTGCTAAGTTTTGGTGGTTGGAAATGAGGATTATGAAAATTCAGTAAACGTTGTGTTATTTATGACAATTATAGTTTGTAACAGGGCTTTCTAGCCTTCTCTCGTAACCACGCAGAAGGGGCGGCATTCAGTAGACATTGCCGTTTTTCGTGTTGCTTGAACTTCCTTCACGCCATACTCAACCGGGCTGTAAAGTGAAGAGCTTACAGTTTGGAGGAAACATTTTAAGTCTATGCTCTAGTCAAAAGAGTATGTGATCACAACGTTATGACATGTTCATTTATTATATCACAATGACATAAAATACACTTGCACTTAGCATACAGCACAGCCAACCATATGGCACATCTTAGCTTCGAAGAATGAAGCTGAGAGGTTATGGAGCTCTGTTAATCAATGTATTATTTCGTTAAAGCACATATACGAGATCAGTGTTAGGTTATGCAAGATCTCGCTTAACTGGAGCTGTTCTCTCGTATAAAAGGGTGGTTTATGACGTGCGGCAATTCCTTTCCCGAATAGGGCAAAGTCAATTTCGGGGTTGCACCGCCCAATACTTTGAGGGGTGGGTGATGTTAAATTTTTGAAGGGCTGATTAAGGCAGTGTCCATAACGCCCTTACCATATTTTGGGCATGCTTCAAGCCTTTATCACCCGTGCCTAATTAAGCTACTCAAAGGTCATGTTCGGCTACGTAGTGCCATGGTGAAATTTCAGGTGGATCATAAGTCATGACATGCCTTAGACGTGTTCGGTGTATTGTACCATGCAATGTAACTGCGTAGTAAAATAAAATTCAAACTTGGAACCTAAATTCCACTCGTATGTCGCAGGATCATTGCGAAATCGAGAATTGCTTGTTGTCGACGTGGCTATCCATTCTTTTACTGAGTCCGTGGGTCCGATACCTCGTGTACTTTCCTGACATTCCTGAAATATCGATAGATGTGGTTGAGGTGATTTCGCACACACGAAAGAAATGCTTTCACATCTGTATTTATCATAAATTGTTGCTGGTGGCTGTACATCTGCAAATCATATATGTATATAAAACTTCGTGGTGTACTCATATTTTGCGATGGTTATTTAGGGCTGGTTCATTCTGCTACGCATTCAAGTATGCCATTGTATACAATTAAGCAAGACATCTTGGAGTGAAGAACACTATAATATTAATACCTGATGTTTTACGTCCCAATAACAACATATATTTACGAGGGACGCCGGAAGTGCTTCACAAATTTCGACCATTTATACTCTTTGATGTTGCCTTTCCTCTGTCGCAATTTTTTTGTAATTTCTCCTTCTCTTCGCAACATTTCTTTTTAACATCTATCATTCCCCTCACCCCTTTCACCAGCACAGGGTAGCCAGCCGGTCTAAGAACTGGCTAACCTCCCTGTCTTTCAGCTTAAATTTTCTTCCTCCTTCTTCCTTTCCTTCGACAATTTGGTGTTTCACGTGCACTGACATGGCATTCTACACGGGCCTCTACCAGTTCACCTCCGCCGAAATGCGACCTCCGTGACCGGGATCAAACCAGCAGGAACCACGGATCCACCGTGGTGAGCTGAGTCGAGAATAAATGTCTGAAATAATGACTTGAGTTGGGTCTGAGCTGAAATTATTTTTATTATTCCACTAAACATGGCTCCAGGCGTTCAAAAAAAGAAAAGAAGAAGGTCCCCAAGAAAGCTTATCGTCTTTAAAAAAGCCATCTGTGCCACTGCTTATGGGTAACCAAGCCGCACATGCGACGAGGAGCAGCCGCCGTTAAGATTCGTCGACGTACGGAGACAGTGCATGCAGACGCGCCGCAACTTTTCCCGGCGCGTTGCGAGCCGAGTACGAGCGGCGAAAGGTCCGCTTTTCTTCCGGAGTTGTTATAGCTGCCTTTTGACGTATGTTTCTGGTGTTGGAGATTGAAGATTCTTGCACTTGAACGGCCTGTGACCAGCTGTTGGTTCGACTCTGCTGAGTCTACGCCAAGGGAAGATTTGGCATCAACCCAGAGGCCACGCCAAGCTTCTCGGATCAAAGAGCTTCGATGTTCTTAAGCTTTACATGGCGGGTATAATTGTCTTACATTTTAAATGTGAAGCATTTCTTAGCGAACTTCGGCGACTTTGATTGTATCTATCTATCTGTCTTTTTATCAGCCGCCTACGACTTTTAGCTGTTCTGGCCGTTTCGATAATGGTACTGATACCAAACTTGGTATGGCATAACATGACTGTATGATGAACATACAGATGAACATGAAGATAAAAATCATGACATGTAGGTCATGATTATTGTTATTTACTTTCCATGGTTCTGCAGCTCTTGCTGTGGTTTCGTTCATGGCATGTTGCAAAACTGGTTTTGTATGGCATAATTGCATGGCGAACGCAAGCGAAAGACCCTAACATGAAAATTAAGACATGCGTGTCATGTATTGAAATAGAAAATAAACTCCTTCGTTTATTTTCTATTTCAATAAAAAAAAATGTCAAATCCCACGTAGAGTGGGAATCGATGATATGCGAAGCACGAATGATAAACGTTGATATGTCATTGAAAATAAGCACAACGTCACGAGGTGAAAATAAATGATGCCGTACATGACTTCCGTGTCATGATTATTATGTTTGAATGTGTCATTTACCTTCTTTATCTATTCACGTCACGTGATACCACATTTATTATATGTGGAGCTAGCGAAACGGTCGCGAGCAGGCTATGAGCATGGTATGCTGTCATATTCTTACATGACACGCGAGTCAGCATTATCATGTTTGCACCAGTCATATATTTCATCATCCATTGACGCCCCGTAACACCAAATTTGGTATATGCGGAGCTAGCGAAATGGCCACTAACGCATCATTAAGGGCCCATTATACTCTAACGTAGCGTTGACGCGCGCGCACGCTGGGCACAGTGACGCTTCGTTAGCAAAACGCGAGCACTCTATAGTTTGACGACAGGCGCGACCGGCGCGACCAGCATTCATCAGCGCGGCCTGAAGGATTGGTGCGAAGTGCAACATGCTGCATTTCGCGCCGATGCGTTACCCAGATAACACTGCGTCTCCATCATTTCGTGATGAAGAGACGCCGCACGCACTGAAACGCGCATGCGTCAAAGCATAGCAGCGCGGCTCGCACCTGCGAGTATATGGTAGGACCGGCGGCTGGCGTGGCAACACCGGCGTGACGCGATGAAGTGAACGCCGGTGAGCACGCGCACCGCCTCACGTCGAAATGTATTGCGCCTTGAATGGCATGCAGTCATGTTCTCACATGGCACGCATCTCATGGTTAGCATGTTTGCACTAGTCACATACTTTCTTCATCCATTGGCGTCGCGTAATACCGAGTTTTCAGAAGGTTTTACAGTAGGTTTTCATAAGCCTAGAAGGGGAACAGTTAGGGATAAGAGTTAATGGAGAGTACCTTAGTAACCCGTGCTTCGCCGATGACACTGCATTGCTGAGTAACTCAGGGGATGAATTGCAACTCATGATTACGGAGTTATACAAGGAGAGCAGAAAGGTGGGCCTTAAAATTAATCTGCAGAAAACGAAAGTAATGTACAACAACCTCGGAAAAGAGCAGCGCTTCGAGATAGGTAATAGTGCACTTCAAATTGTAAAAGACTATGTCTACTTAGGGCAGAAAATAACCGCAGAGCCGAACCATGAGATTGAAGTAACTAGAAGAATAAGAATGGCGTGGAGCACATTTGGCAAGCACTCTCAAACTATGACAAGTAGATTGCCACTATCCCTCAAGAGGAAAGTATATAACAGCTGTATCTTGCCGGTACTTTGCTACGGAGCAGAAACCTGGAGACTCACAAAGTGGGTTTAGCTTAAACTGAGGACGATGCAGCGAGCAATGGAAAGAAAAATGGTAGTTCTAACCTTAAGAGACAAGAAGAGATCAGAGTGGATTAGGGAACAGACGGGGCTTAAGGATATCATAGTTAAAATCAAGAAGAGGAAATGGACATGGGCCGGGCATGTAGCGCGTAGACAGGATAACCGCTGGTCATTAAGGGTAACTAACTGGATTTCCAGATAAGGCAAGCGGGTTAGGGGGAGACAGAAGGTTAGGTGGGCAGATGAGATTAAGAAGTTTCCGGGTATAAATTGGCAGCAGCAAGCACAGGACCGGGTTAGCTGGCGCAACATGGGAGAGGCCTTTGTCATGCAGTGAACGTAGTCAGGCTGATGATGATGATGATGAATACCGAGTTTGGTACATGTGAAGCTAGCTAAACTGCCGCGAGCGCATCACGAGCGTAGCATGTAGTCATGTTGTTACATGGCACGCATCTCAGGTTGATCATGTTTGCACCAGTATCATACCTAACGTACCTTACGTACGTATCATACCTTACGTACCTTACGTACCTATCATACAATACGTACCGTAGTACCAAATTTGGTATATGTGACGCTAGCGAAACGGCCACGAGCTCATCATGAGCGTGTCATTTATTCATGTTGTTACATGACACGCATGTCACGATCTTCGTGTTAGGGTCTGTCGCTTGTGTTTGCCGTGCAATATTGTCATACAATACCAATTTTGCAACATGTCATGTGAACAAAAGCACCGCAAACGCTGCAGAACCGTGAAAAGTAAGTCGTGACATTCATGACATACATGTCATAACTTTCATGTTAATACTACTCAAATATCTTCTGCATACATCTATGTTAAGCTTTAACAAGTTTGGTATCGGTACCATTATCGAAACGGCCAGCAGAGCTAAAGGTAATAGGCGGCTAGATAGATAGATAGATAGATAGATAGATAGATAGATAGATAGATAGATAGATAGATAGATAGATAGATACGCTCAAAGTCACCGAAGTTCGCCAAGAAATGCTTCGACTAAAAAAAAATCACTACATGCCATGCTCATGATGCGCTCGCGGCCGTTTCGATAGCGTCACATACCGAATTGGGTATTACAGTACGTGAATGGATGACGAAGGTATGAGACTGGTGCAAACGTGATAGTTATGAGATGCGTGTCATGTAACATGACTACATGCCACGCTCATTAGGCGCTGGCAGCCATTTCCCTAGCTTCACTTATGCCAAATTTGGTATTATGGGACGTGAATGGATGACGAAGGTATGATACTGGTGCAAACAGGATACACGAGAAGCGTGTCATGTAACAAAATGACTACATGCTACGCTCATGATGCGTTCCTGGCCATTTCGCTAGCATCACATGTACCAAACTCGGTATTACGTGACGTCAATGGACGACATAGGTAAATGACACATCCAAACATGATAATCACGACATGCATGTCATGTAACAACATGACTACATGCCACACTGATGATGCTCTCACGGCTGTTTCGCTAGCTTCACATATGCTAAATTTCGTATTATGTGACGCCGATGGATGAAGAAGGTATGTGACTGGTGCAAACATGATAATCATGAGATGTGTGTCATGTGAGAACATAAAAACATGCCACAGTCAAGGTGCCAATACATTCCGACGTGACGCGGTGCGCGTGTTCACTTCGTCGCGTCACGCCGGCGTCGCCACGCCAGGCGCCGTTCTTGCCATATACTCGCAGGCACGCGCCACGTTGCGTTGCTTTGACGAATGCGCGTTTCAGCACGTCCGGGGTCCCTCCGTCACGAAAAGAGAGAGCGCATCGGCGCGAAATGCAGCATGGTGCATTTTGCGCCGGTTGCCGTCGAGCCTGGCGTCAGACTAGAGAGAGAGAGGGAGAGAGAAATAGACTTTATTGGGCAATCCTGCGTGGGGAGGGTGGGAGCACCGCGCAGGGTTCCGCACCCTCCTGTCTATCTAGACCTCAACGACGGCAGGCCCAGCGCGAGCTACTGGGAGTTTGATTCATTCGATTTCGTCGAGCCAGGGCCGCGTCATGCCACTGGATGGCGTTGAACTGCGCCTCGTGATCGGGTGAGCCTATGTGGTTCACAATGTACGGTGGTAGTGCGTCGGTGATCGCTCCTGTGTCAGCGTTGCCAGTTCTCGCGCACAGATATTGCACTTCGCACTTTCATAGAGACCGGGGCACACGTGTTGGGCCAGGGCGGGCGTGAGCACCGTGCCGGTCTGTAGTTGTCTCGGGAGAGAGAGAGAGAGAAAGAAAAGAAACTTTATTCAAGTGTCCCTGCTGGGGTCAAAGGTGGCGGGGGGGCCGGGAGACGGGCCCCTCTGTAACCCCCTTCCTCAGGCGGCGGCCAGGCCTTGAATCCTGGTGGCGTCTTCGGCCAGCCGGACAGCCCAGAGCTGGCCCTCCGGGCACGTGCTGAGCAGCAAAGCCTCCCACTGCTCGGCCGTGGTGATTGTGAATGTAGGGTTCGTGCTGTGTTTAACTGAGTCAGTAGCTGCGAGGCAGGCCCATATAATATGGTCGAGCTCAGCGTTAGGTGCACCGCATGTTTTGCATTTCGGTGTGTGAATATCGGGGCAAATACGGCTGTACAGTGACGGACAGGGGAAAGTGCGTGTCTGTAATAGACGCCAGGTAGTGGACTGCTGCTGACTAAGGCACTTGTCTGGTGGTGGGTATTTAAGTCTGGCTTTGCGGTAATACATTAAAATTTCTTCAAAGGTAACCATTCTGTCCCTCGCATTGTCGTGAAACGAAGAGACCATCATCTCTCGCTCAGCCGCGTCAGGTCGCGAGGGGTGGTGCTCTGTTGGATGGCGCGCCCGGTGGACGAGAGCTCGGGTGGCGTCATGAGCGTGTTCGTTCCCCGCAAGCCCCGAGTGGCCCGGAGTCCAGATGATCTCAACGCGGCGACGACGTAACAGAGGTGCACTTGCGAGAATTCGGAGCGCCGGTTGGGAGATCAAACCTTTGGTAAAGTTGCGGATGGCAGTCTTGGAGTCGCTGATGATGCAGGATGCTTGAGTTGAAGCATAGGCGAGAGCGATGGCTGCTTCTTCGCCTTCTTCTGGTTTGTTTGCGCGAATGGTGCCAGTTGCGGTAATTATGTACTGCGGCCCGGTGGCAACAGCGAGGGCCATGGTCCGATGCGTAGGATATTCCGCTGTTTCTACATACGCCACGTACGTGGCTTTCGCGTAACGCTTGCCTAGTTGCTTGGCGTGGTCTACTCGTCTTTCCACGTTATATTCAGGGTGCATATTGCGTGGTATAAGGGGATCACGAAAGTGTCGCGTATGTCCGAAGGAATTGGGAGTTTCTGGCCAAACTGGGAGACGTAAGGTACGCCGAGTGAGCACATGAGATGACGTCCTGTAGGAGTTTGGCCTAATCGTTCGTAGTGCGATATACGTTGAGCTTTAATGAATTTGTCTATAGTATTGTGAAGTCCTAGGTCATTGAGTTTCGCATTGGGCGTAGACATGGGGAGATAAAGCGCGCACTTGTAGCAGCGCCTGATCATTATGTTTAGTTTTTCCTCGTCGGTGAGCGTAAGTTTCATAAATGGAGCAACGTAAAGGATTCTGCTTATAGAGAAGACGGTCACCAGTCGTATGAGATTGGCCTCTTTCATGCCGTGCTGTTTATTGGTGATGCGGGAGATGAGCCTAGTAGTCTGATAGACATGATGGTG
Source organism: Rhipicephalus microplus (assembly GCF_013339725.1). Lineage (NCBI taxonomy): Eukaryota > Metazoa > Arthropoda > Arachnida > Ixodida > Ixodidae > Rhipicephalus > Rhipicephalus microplus. The sequence goes on from NC_051165.1 coordinate 300,541,675, forward strand.
TAGTAGTTGCATTGTTTCCGAATTGCCGCCGTTCTGCTGAATGCGGAAGCCCAATACGCGAATGGTCGGGACTGTTCGTATAGGGTGAAGTTGCACATGCAGATTTATCGTGGGAAGGTTTCTGTTGTAGGGAGATTTAGGTCGATAGACGAGTAACTCTGACTTTTCGGGCGAGCAGGACAAGCCTCGTTGTTCAGCGTACGTTGTGATTCTATCAATCGCCAATTGAAGTGCATCTTGTATCTTTCCGTCACTACCTCTGGCAATCTACAAGGTGATATCGTCCGCGTATATGCTGTGGTGGAGGGGGGGGATATCTTCTAGAAGTGGCGGAAGGTGAAGCATGGCCAGGTTGAAAAGGAATGGAGAGAGGACCGACCCCTGTGGGGTCCCTTTCCCACCGAGAGTGATGGAAGGTGCAGGCAAAAAGTTGACCGAGAGCGTGGCTGTCCTGTCCGTTAAAAAGTTGCGGATGTAGCGGTAGGTATGGGCGCCTACGTTAAGCGTGGCGAGGGCGGCAAGGATGGATGAATGTAGCACATTGTCAAATGCCTTTGTAAGGTCTAGCCCCAGAATAGCACGTGTCCTATACCGAGAGCCGTCTTCACCGTCGATAATGTAACTCTGCAGTTGCAGCATCACGTCTTGTGTTGAAAGTTTAGGGCGGAATCCGAGCATTGTATGCGGGTAGAGGGCATGTTCTTTCATGTAGCTTTGTAGTCGAGTGGGAATAACATGCTCGAGTACCTTGCCGACCCAGGATGTGAGAGATATTAGCCGAAGGTTCTCGATAGTGAGTGGTTTTCCTGGTTTAGGTATCAGAACGACTGTGGCGGTTTTCCATGTTGTTGGTATTTCTCCCGACTCCCAAACCATTTGCAGATAATATTTGAGCGTTTCAAGTGATTCTTCGTGAAGGTTCCGTAAGATTTTATTTGTAATTTCATTCGGGCCAGGCGCTGATTGGGGTCTCAGTTGTGAAACTGCGGACCTCACTTCCGCTTTTGTAATCTGGGAATCGAGGGCTGGATTATCCACCCCATTGTAGCATGGGAGATCAACCGAAGTAGCACTGACAATGTACTGACTAGATAGGTCTTGGATAAGGTCATCATTGGTATCTGGATAATTGTGCAGAGCGGGGATTAAGGAGTGGCGCTGAGCAGTTTTTGTGGATATTGGTTCTATCATACTACGAAGAATATTCCACGCTTTGGGCACGTTAGGCAAGCGTTCCGTAACGTTACAAAGCTGATGCCAGTTCTGGCGGGAGAGTTGAAAAGCGTAATCTTCAATTTGACGCGTTAATATAGCAATGCGTTTGCGTAATGAGTGGTTCAATTTGTTGGAGTTATAGCGCTTGCGCAGACCAGCGAGGGCCTCCCACATGTGCAGCAGCTTGGTGCCTACCGTGTCGTTTACGGCGTCTTCTGGGGGAGCCTTGGTAGCACGCTTAACGTCTCGTAGTAAGCAAGCTGTCCATTGGTCGACCGAGGTGGCAGATTCTGGAGAGGCCGTTGCCCGCAATTCGCGGAAGACATCCCAGTCAACGAAGGCAAGCCGTTTGGATTTTCTGCGCTGCGGGTCAGCCTTGACGATCATTTGTATTATGTAGTGGTCGCTGCCTAGATGTTCATGAAGGTTGGACCACTCTGCATGCGAAATGTTCGCAGTGAAAGTGAGGTCAGGAGTGTTGTCTCTGGCAACGCTGTTGCCCAACCGCGTAGGGTATGCCGATTCTGTGATAAGGGTGTAGCCAAGATTGTGGGTGTCTTGCCACAGCATTCGCCCTTTTCTGGTGTCGTGAATGTAGCCCCAAGCGGGTGAGGGAGCGTTAAAATCCCCTGCCACGAGGAGGGGGGAAATTCGTGCCAACTTCTTGACATAAAATAGGAGCTTGTGAAAGCGATGTGGTTGTCGTGGGCTGCTGTAAACATTGACCAAGAACATACTGGTGGATGTCCGGCGACATGAAGAGAGGATTTACAATATAATGTGTGGCACTGTATCAGAGAGGATTTCCAATATAATGTGTGGCCCTGTATCAGAGAGAAGGGGTGTTGAATTACAGGGATATTTCGTTTCACGAGGGTGGTAAGGACTTCGAGACTGTCAGGGGCTTGAGCAGCCGTAAAGGAGGCGTATCCGACCAGCTTAGCCTGTCCGCCTGATTCCTGTAAAGCAATATCTGGTGTATCTGTTTCTTTGAGTGTGGATAGAAATTGTTGTAGCACGCTCCTCTTACGGCGGTAGCTACGGCAGTTCCACTGCCAGATGCTGTACTGAGTGTGTGGATTACTCACGGCCATCTTGGTTAATGCGGCCATAAGGCTTCTGATGCGAGTGTGAGCGAGAGCGATGTGTACACCGCTCAAGCTCCGTGACTCTGCTATTGTAGCTGGCGAGAAGACTCGAAAGTGTGGCTTCAATGTTGTTATGGATAATTGTTGCTCAGGCTTCCAGCTTTCCGTCGAGCATTAGGCTGAGTTGGTGCTCTAACATTGAATCAAGGGATCGCTCTAGCGTTTGCGCGATGGTCTGTTCAAGCATTATTGGTAACTGCCCTTCAAGTACGGTTTGAATCGTCTCGTGGAGTTGCTGCTGTGGTACAGATTCTACAGGCAAAATCGGTGCTGAGGCGGTAGGTGGTTGCGACGATGGTGTGGCTGGTTCTTCTGTGTCTGGAGCCTTTCGTTTAGGGGGTAGGGGGTTTGGGGTGGTATTGGCGTGGAGGTCAGCATAGTGAATCAAAGAAGAGGACGGAGGTTGCTGGGCAAGTTGCTTCCGAAGAGCAGCGTTTTCAACGCGAAGTTCTTGTACTAACGTACGGAGTGAACGCAGCTCCAGTGTGATAGTACTTAACATGGTTTCCTTATTAGGTGTGGTCGTGTGTGTACTTGTAGGTGTTGTATTATGTATAGGAGCAGGTTGGGAGGCAATGCTAGCCCAGCTTACCGTAGGGGTGGCGAGGGTGAGACTGGGTTGCCGCTGCTGAAGGGGGGGACCATTCAAAGCCTCGGGTGCCGCAGATCCCAATTGGAGCTCCTGGGGCTGATTCTTGCGTCGCTGCTTTGATCGGCTGCGTGAGCCACGACGCTTCGAGATTGGACTGGTACTGCGGGAGCGGGTGTCGCTAGGCTTCACCTCTTGGCGTTCCGGATGAGAATCTTGCGTGGAAATCATGGTTGAGAGGTACTGTTGTTGTTGGAGCTTAGCTTTTTCTTGGCGACGATAAATGAGAAGACGAGGTGTCTGGTAGCGTCGAGGAGAGGTTTTGTCACCTGTCTGGTGGGCTTGGCCGCACAGATGACACTTAAGAGTGCATGGATGAGCAGTAGCAGGGTTGGCTGTGCCACACAGCGTGCAGATTACGGCATTTGGTTTGGGGCAGACATCCGAGCGGTGACCGACTGCCCCGCCTTTGTCGCAGACTTCATTGCACTTCTTATGTAGGTAACATTTGAATTCGGCTCCTCGATAGTAGACATGGAAAGGGACTTGGGCGCCATCGAATACAATGAGTACCGTGTTTGTCTTTCCCATTCGGCGAGCTTGTAGTATCGTGGGATTGCGGTCATTAACAAGACTTGCTGAGATGTCTTCAGGAGAATCGTAGGGGGGAATATTGTAGATCACTCCCTTTGCTGTGTTCTCAGGGGAAGTAACGTAGGCTCGAACATCATAGGTTTCAGTTTCCACCTGTAGTTTGGAGATCCGACTGTAGATTTCTGCGTTGAATAGTTGAGGTGCGCTTACTACGATGAGATTAGCTTCAACGTATGTGCGGTAAATGTCCTCTTTGAGCAGCGTTGCGTGCAGATCCACTTCGCGTAGAAAAGCATCGCACAGTTGTGCTTCCCCACCTTTGGAGAGATTGAGGCCGTCCCTCGGGCGAATCACAACTTTTACGTGATCATCTGGCAGACGCGGTTGCCTGGGTTTGCGAGGGAGACGCTGGGCAGATCCGTTCAGCATTGGGGTATCGGACGCGCTTCCGTGGCCAGTTGGCGATGCCGGAGCGTTCGATGCATGCTTGCGTTGCTTGTTTCGGTGGCTAGAGATCCATCCGGCTTCGAGGGTGGCGTCTTCAGGGGCGATCTCAGTTCCTTCAACTTCGACCACTTCAATGGTTAACACTGCTGCGATTTCTGAAGGTAGGGCTCAACGTGGGCGAGTCAGATGGAGTTGGGTGGCACCGGCGTCGCGGCGAGGAGCAGCTGTTGTGGCAGCCGCCACGCCAGCGTCGGGCGGCGCGAGCAATGCGAGTTCGTCGTTGCGGTTAGCGTCTCTATCACCTGGGTCAGGAAAAGCTCGCTCACCAAAAATCTTCCGTGTACTGTAGTCGGGAGCTAGTTGTATTGGGTGCTGGGGTGGTTCCAGTCGTCGACAAGGGTGATTGAAGATGTCCAGAAGTAGGGGTACAACGCTGCCTCTTCCACATGCAGGAGCGAGTATGTGTGCTGCTGATCTGCACCATCTTGTCTCAGGAGGACCCCCTCGCGCCACTTTAGCCTCGGGTGAGGCCCGGGAAGCGCTCGGCCTCACCCGAGATGTCAGACTATAGAGCGCTCGAGTTTTGCTAACGTTGCGTCGCTGTGTCCAGCGTGCGCGGGTGTCAACGCTACATTGGAGTATATTGAGGGCTTATGATGTGCTCGCGGCCGTTTTGCTAGCTCCACATATATCAAATTTGGTGTTACGTGACGTCAATGGATGACGATATATATGACTGGTGCAAACATTATAATCCTGACACGCGTGTCGTGTAAGAACATGACAACATACGCGCTCATTGCGTTCTCACGGCCATTTCGCTAGTTTCACTTATACTAAATTTGGTATCACGTGACGTGAATAGACGACGAAGGTAAATGACGCATCCAACCATGATAATCATGACACGGAATTCATGTACGGCATCATTTACCTTTACCTCGTAAGTTGTGCTGATTTTAAAGTGACATATCAACCTTTCTCATTCGTGCTTCGCAAATCGTCGATTCTCACTGTACGTGAGATCTTCCAATTTTTTTCGTTGTATTTCTCTGCATTAGTGTCATATGAATTTGGGCGGTTTTATGGTTAGTGCATGAATCAACTTGCAGCAACACGTCAGAGGATATTCTTTAGCACATACGTTGTAATGTGGCCGACTCCCCTTTAACACGAAAGACTACGCAGTCTTTCCCTATTATTGGTGACGAGCTTTTTTTTTCGTTGTATGATCAGCGGCAAAAAAAAAATGGCAGCATATCCACGGAGTAAATGATGGAGAGTGGGGCGAAGCATTCGTCCGTTCATGCGTCCGTCTGTGTGACCGTCCATGCGTCTGTTTGTGCGCCCGTTCCTGCGTTCTTTCATGCATCCGCCCCTGCGTCCGTTCATGCGTCCATCCATGCATCTGTTTGTGTGTCTGTTCGTTCATCTATTCAACACTCCAAGTCCCACCATCTCGCAGCTTTTTATCATATATTCCCCATATAGAAGCACCGCCATCCAGCAGACATTCCAAGGACTAAACGAGAGGTGGCACACGCACACTTTCTTACGGCCTGCGCTTTGGGTCCACTTCCCACCTTTAACCACCTCGAGTTCATGGTATATTTTAGTTCACTGTATTCATGGCACTGCGACCAAACGCTCGCTAAACCTTTCGAAAACCAAGGAGGTTACGCCCAGCGAGTATAACGTAGCAACCTTTCCCTGTCAGATAGGGCTCAATTTACATGCCAATGGCTGCTAATGAGAAATGAGAGACAGGAGAATTCGGCTTTTACTTTCTTACGGCTTGCGCTTCGTATCCACTTCTCCTTTTTAACCACCTTGAGTTCATTGATGGAATATACAAGTTCATTGTATTCATGGCACTGCGGCTCAACGCTCGCTAAACCTTTCTAATGCTAAGGAGGTTACACCCAGCGAGTATAATGTAGCATCCCTTTCTTGTCCGATAGTGCTCAATGTACATGCCAATGGCTGCTAATGGGGATCGCAGCGTGCGCGTTGACTAAAAGCCGAATGCTCATGTCTCTCATTCCCCATTAGCAGCCATTGGCATGTACACTGAGCACTATTTTTTATTGTTAAACAACGCACAGAAGAAATCTCTCACTGTCATTACCTTGGAGGTCAAGTGTTATACCTATTTCGGGTATGTGCCACTGGTGGTTACATACGAGGGACGCCCAAGCCACGCCATAAGGAGCTTCGCCCCTAAAAGCTCGATAGCAAAATGTCGGTGCAGAACAATGCCATAGCGTAATCGCTCTTCAGAGGCTCTTCATCCACTTATTGAACAGGGAGATTGCTGCCTTTCATTTCGCCTTCGCCTTGTGCTTGTCGTCATCCGCGGCAAGTCGGCGTGCTCTGCGCCTCTTAGCGCGTTGCCTGTCGGCCTCGCAGGGACTTCGAAGAACACGTACAAACAACCCCAAAACCAGCGCAAAAGCCAAGCTGAGCCTATATCCAAACGCGAAAAAAGACGACCGAGCAGCCTCGTTCTGACAGGAACGTTAAACCAATTGGCGGGCACGCCGCGCCATCTCCCGGCGGGCAATCGCTCGGCTATACGAGCGCAGAGCGGCCCAGAATACTCGTATAAGTCGCGTGAACGTCAAAGCCACCGGGCCTCCCGCCGCAATCAACGCAGACAACAGCAGGAATCAAGTAAGAACAGAGCGCACAAGAACGCAAGAGTCCTCGTTCCAGTCGATGTCGCGCTTTTGACTGCTGCCAGGTGCCTCCACCTTCGTACTTGCGGCGCGCTGACTAGCCGCTAAACCTGCTCCTGCCTGAAAATCTGGCAGGATTCAGGAGGCTTTGTGCGCAGCTTGGATCAGTCCCGTTCCCACCTTTCATACCTCTTTGTCCTTTAACGCTTCGAGACTCTTCATTGTTTTTTTCCACGACGCGACAACCCATAGTGCTGCTTTTCGTACAATTCTTTCGTTTTCTCTCCTTTCTTGTTCCTTTTCTTTTCCCAACTTGCACCAATAAGGTTTCCCGGTCCATTGCGGTCGTTCTAAGACTCGTGCTGACTGAGCTAGTGGGGCGTTAGTAGTCGTCGAAGCCCGCCACAAATTCGCCAAGATAAGGAAATTCTTTCTAATATATTAAACCAACTTTATTTTCTTTTTCACCATCCAGCCACCAATTTTTACAGGTCACCGAAGCAGCGGCTTGTAAAGTAAGAAGTAGACAAAAATAGAGCCTGCGTACTTTGTGCGAAGATGGGAAAGAAGCTCAAAAGCAGCCAAGAGAAACTAGGTGAACGCAAGGGAAAAGAAAGACCCTTACGCAGGGGGCATGGACCAAATCGATAACGTTGCAGGTCAGCTTTCTTCTGTGCTTAATAGATTACTGAAGCTAGGAGAAAGTGTCGAGGGAGAGGCGAATACTCCAGATGTGTTAAAATCTTTTCTAGGTTCATCGCAAAGTACGGAATTTACTGGAATTCTGTTAATCGTTCATGCTCGGACGTCTGTCTCTGCGCATATGGTGCTCACGTATATCCAATGGATCCATCGAATCCTCTGTTCTGCCGCGCATGCTTCATCTATGAAATGAGGCTTTCCGCTACAGAAAATGGTGCAATCAGGGATCCCAGTGCTTCGCAGTATATTGACCTTACGTATAACGCTGCAGGCCACTTCGTACTTGTAGGACTTCTGCGTAGTTCTGGGGCTATTCATGGCTTTCACCTTTTTGACTACCTTTGATTGTGTGAGTTAGTTTAGGGTGTGCTTTTTTTTTAAATTTGGAGCAATATGCCTTGCAGATTTCACAACTCATCTAGTAGCATGACATGCGTGAACCATGGCCCACCGGAACTTAATTTGAAAGCCTCAAGAACCCTGATCACGACACGTCTGTGATGTGTCCCGTTTAACCCGTTCACAAAAGAGTACGTAGCGATTCACTTGCAGCACAAGTTTTTGCTCCCATTGTTCAGTTTTTCTATTAGTGAATCATTTTTAGGCTTGATTTTGGCTGCTGAAATAATCGGGCAGCAGTTGCACAGAAGTAGTCTCACATAAAAAATAAAAATGGCCCAGTTGCACAATTTTGCTCTTTATTGTCGCGGAGGATTTATTTACACAATGGGTCTTAATTGCAGTACACTTTAGGTGCAACTTGTTAGTGTAGTTTTGAAATCGCGTTGGCTGATGTACAGTGTCGTCCACTCTTGGTAGGAGCACGGCGAGGCGTGGCCGTGCTCTGCGGTGCGCCAGCGCAGACGGTGCGGCTGCGCATCGAAGCTTATTGGCGCAAGCGCACAGGCACTGCCTTATCTCTTGTGACTGTTCGGTGCCCTCGTGCTTACTTTGCAGCGAAGCACGCCTAACGATGAGCATGTCAGTAGCGATTGAGCGCGCCACAAGCTATTGCGGGAAAGCGCGCGTCGCTTATTGCACGCAGCGTGATGTGGGTCGCTTATGACGTGATGTGCCTCGCTTACTACCGCTTCATGCGTAAAGAAAGAGTATTAAACATGCAGTGCATGGGCTGAATGCGACCCGCGGACGTATCGCTGACGGCCCGCAGCTTCTCAGAAAATAAAATGTGTGTGACATTGCTAATTAGCATTCGCATTAGTTACTCGCCTATCGCGAATAATAACGCGTTGTTTGGGTAAACTATATAGACGAGACATGTCTCAAGCAATTTTTTTCGTGAGGCGGTCCATGCGGACACCATGCATTGAAAGGTAACCATGGTAGAAAACCTAGTATATATTGGAATCTGCATTCATATCGGTCACCGCGGAGATCTGTATCAGTATGTTTATCGAATCCTGACGCCAAGTTCACTCCAGAAATGATCCACACATGAGATATGTCAAATGCGTTTCTCAAGTGGTATAGTGTTAGGTTTGATTTTGTTTCATCCAAGTCTTCACTGTCCCGGCCCTTGCGCGACGAATGAATTGACTTCGGGCCTCTAGCTGAGGTGAGTTTGAGAACTCTGGCTTGTTCCTGTTTTCACTGATAAAATATTTGTTGTTTTTGTGTATATTTAGAAACATTTCGGCAGTGTTTTGCTTTAACAGATTTAAGATTGCTAAGCCACTGAGGCACATATGAGAGACGTTATAGAAGATGTGTCGGCATAATTCCGACTAATGCCCTGCATATACCGTAGCATATACGGTAACACAAATTTCTATCGCCCATGGTTAGTCAACGTTATGAAACCCATACTTAACTTTTATGAAATATTATTAGATAGAATGACAGGGATAGAACATTGTACATAAATGCAGTCTCTATATGTGAGGTTACTTCTGCGGAATAATATACGACGAGCAAAAAAAAAAAAAACTTCTTGTGGATTAAGCGTACAAGAACAAACCGACCACTCTTATCCTGGCTTAACGAGGTACATAGCTTGGAAAGCGATTGCAGCTTCGTCACAGCAACGCTTGCAGTAACGAGAATTGCCCCGCCGCGGTGGTCTAGTGGCTAAGGTACTCGGCTGCTGACCCTCAGGTCGCGAGATCGAATCCCGGCTGCGGCGGCTGCATTTCCGATGGAGGCGGAAATGTTGTAGGCCCATGTACTCAGATTTGGGTGCATGTTAAAGAACCCCAGGTGGTCAGAATTTCCGGAGCCCTCCATTACGGCGTCTCTCATAATCAAATGATGGTTTTGGGACGTTAAACCTTACAAATCAGTCAGTAACGAGAATGTCAAGCCCATGACAGCATCAACCACAATAGCCTTGGAGTCGTCTTGCAAATTTTCAGTACGGTAAGAAAATTTCAGAAGGGCTTATAAAAACTTTAAGATAATGTGCAAGGCAGATAAAGTGAAAATTAAATAGAAGGCAGAGAGGTCGGCCTGAGCTAGTTTGCTCTAGCTTGCTACTCTACCCAGGGGATAAGAGAGATAATGTGCAAGGTAGGTGTGCAGCCTTGCCCATTCAGCCCCCCGGATAGTGAATCCCCCTCGCGTCGCATGGTGTTGACAAGTCGTTGTGATGGATGGCAGGATGCTTTGTGAGGCGTCTAGATTCAATTACGCTTGCGAAGCTGCCGAACATCGATGACTTTTCTGTGCGTGGTGTTTCACCATGCCATTTGTTTACGGATGGTAAAGAGAACTCAAGAGCTGCTAACACTAAAAAGCGAGGAGCTGTTCGTGGGGTGAACTGGTGATTATTGCAAAGTGTTATTCTTAGCGTAACTTCATTGCGCAAAATATATGACTTGGAGCAAAAAAAATACGTACGGGTGGCTACAAGCGGGAAGACCACTGGCAACAAACAAAAAAGCCAGTACGAATGGGTGAACGTAGATTTGTGCACTCTCATGCAACATACTACAGGACAGGGCAATCGTTTTTCCTGCATGAAGCCCGTGCAAGCACGCCTTCTGTGACTATCTCAAAAGGCTGGGCTATTCAAAATATTCTTGTAGAAAGGGTGTCAACAGACACCGAATCAAAGTTGGCGGGACCGAAACTCAGCCGATTTGGTTGAACTTTATAAACACGAGAGTCAAGTGAGCTCCTTAATAGTGAGTGTGAGCTCCTTAATGCCAGCTCGTGCTTGAGAAGCAAACTTTGAAATTTTCACAGCCGTCTTCTACAACGTCTTTCATATACGCAAGCTGCTTTGCGATATTAATTTCTATAAACTGAAATAACACCGAGCAAGTTCCAAAGATGTGATCCATAAACAAGGATTGTGGCACTGAGAGGAGGAAGCACTTCCATATTTTACGAAAAACTGCACAAAAAAGCAGTAAGCGAAGTGCACTTTCCTGCAACGCCATTGCAGGGCACTCAATTGCTATAGGCATGCTCATGCCTATAGCAACAAACACGTGTCCAGGGAGAAACTTCAAATATTCTTGACCTTATATTCTTGAGTAATCACTTCCCAGCCGATGAAACGAAGATTGAAGTTATGGATAGCATATCTGATCACAAGCTCACTTTGTGCACTGTCCCCTTTCGTGATAAAATAGAACCAACGAACATAAAAATTACTTACCCGGATTTTAAATATGCTGACGACACTAGCATACTAAATTATCTAATTATAAAGTTTCCGTCCTTCGAAGAATTGTCGAATGATAGTTGCACGACCATCGAAATATTATGGTCTCAATTAAAAGAAATTATGCACCACTGTATAAATACCTTTGTACCTATTCGAGTGAAAAAAAATTAAGAAACACAACCCGTGGATAACACGTGAGGTAATACATGCGAAACGCAAAGTAAAGCGAATACGAAAGAGAATGAAACAAAAACCCGGAGCAGTAACAGTAAATAATTTGACTGCTGCTGTGAGTGACATAAAAACAAAAATCAAAACAGCGAAGAGCAACTATTTCACTAAAACGTTGCCAAACTTTCTGAAAAATTCCCCCAGCAAGTTTTGGAGCTACCTAAAGCCTGCAAAAAACAACAAAAGCAACACACCCCCGGAAAAAGATAACCCGATCACTGCAGACAAAATGAACAGCTATTTCAAGTCTGTATTCACTGTCGATGACGGAAACATTCCAGACATCGACTCAAGTGCGGAAGGTACCCTGGAATCGATTGTTATCAATGAGGCCGGTGTCATAAATCTCTTGTTAAACTTGGACGCAAAAAAAGGAGCAGGGCCCGACAACATTCCTAACATCTTTCTTGTAAGATATGCAGAGTTGCTAGCTAAATATCTGTGCATCATGTTTAACAAATCACTATCAACATGCTCTTTACCTGTGGAGTGGAAAAAGGCCAAAGTTATTCCTGTGCATAAAGGAGGAAGCGGAAATGATATATCTAACCTATATCCTGACATGTACAATCTGTAAAATCTTGGAGCACATAATTCTTAAACAAATAACTGTTTTCCTAGAAGAAAAACGTATATTATCTCCCTATCAGCATGGCTTTCGCCGAGGTCTTTCAACCATAACCCAATTAGTGGAATTAACACATGAGGTATCCCAGAGTATTGACAACCAAAAACAAACTGATCTAATCTTCTTCAACTTTGCCAAAGCATTCGACAAGGTATCACACAAGAAACTACTTCAAAAACTTGAGGCCACCTTAGAAAATTCTACTGTTCTTAACTGGATCAAAAATTATCTTACTGATCGTACACAGTATGTGGAATTTAACGATGAAACCTCTGCTACCACCTCCGTCACATCTGGAGTTCCGCAGGGCTGTGTGCTGGCGCCAATTTTGTTTCTTCTCTGTATTAATGATTTGCCTACAAATATTAAGGAAAAAATCAAATTATTCGCGGATGACTGCGTGCTATATCGAGAAATAAACTCAACGGAGGACCATGTAGCTTTAAATAGTGCTTTACAAGATGTTTCCTGCTGGTGCCGTAAATGGCAGATGTCACTTAATGCAAACAAGTGTACAATTTTATCAGTAAGTCGGAAAAAAACTAGGTCAAATTTTCTTTACACTATCAATGACATTCCCATAACTAGAGTAAATCAGCATAAATATCTTGGAATTATTATAACTGAAGATCTAAGATGGGACGCACACATAAGTTACGTTACTTCAGCTGCACTACGCCGCTTGTTTGCACTCAGATACCGGCTTCGTCAGGCCCCGCCTTCTCTAAAACTGCTTGCATACACTCCCCTTGTGCGATCATTACTTGAATACGGTAATATTATTTGGTCACCATTCACAAAACAGCAAATCACGAAACTGGAAGGAATACAAAGGAAAGCTGTGAGGTTCATTTACAACAAGTACAGACATACAGATTCTCCGACTAAACTAATTAAAAAAGCTGGATTACTTACTCTAATGAATAGAACAAGGTTAGCACGTGCAAAATTCATACATGAATTAATCCATGGTCATTTAAACATTGATGTATCCGCCTATTTTACGTTTGATCAAGCTAGAACAACACGCCAAAAACACCCAATGAGACTTAACGAATACTCCTTCAACACAAACTGCTTTAAGTACTCATTCTTTCCGATAGCCACTAATGAATGGAATAAACTAGATCCGAGTATCTCCAGCACTACCGAATTAGCAAAATTTCTAACCCTTGTTGAAAATGAACTTTGTATTATGCAAACGGAATCACCTGGTTGATATTAATATGAGTGTTCGTGTGAACATTGTACGAGCGAAGTATCATGTCATCATATTTTTTCTTTAAGCAATTTTATTACTGAATCCAGGTGAAGAGAAATCGCTCTGTTGATTCTTGAACATATTTCTGTTTTTCAGTGTGTATAAATTTGCCCTTCCTTGAAATACTTCGCCATATTGTAGGGTAGTTTCTTATTGCTGTAATTTCTTGTTGTGTTTCTTGATGCATATGCCAATAGGTCAACCAATGTGTCAACCAAGTCGCTGCATTTATTTTCTTCTGACAACTTTTCTTTACACTAATGTTTTATGCCTTCTTTGATCTGAAATTGTTAAATGATCCGATTCTGTTAGTTTCATTCTGTACTTTATTGCGATGTATGTCTTTATTGTGTACTTATTTGAATTTTTATGTTCACGCCCTTCCTGCTAAAATCCCTGATGGGATTGGCAGTATGTCGAAAAAAATAAATAAATAAAAATAAATAAACAGATAGGCGTGTTTCACCTCAAAGCCAGTACGGTACGCAAGCGTGTCACAAGAGTTCACGCAGTGCCTGCGCGGCTGCGCCGATGAGCTTCGATGCGCGGCCGCACCGTTTGCGCCGGCGCTCCGCGGAGCGCGGCAACGCTGCGACGAATTCTTGCCAAGAGTGGACGGCACTGTACATCCTCCTAGGCCACCTATAGGCATGCACTCCGCATAAATGCAGAGTAGCTATCTGTGCAGCAAATACCAAGTTCCGCTGTGCACTGAATGCCTAAAAATATTCGAGAAGTAAACAGCCTATTTAATTGTACAAATGTTGTTTCGGTTGATTTTTTTTTAGTTTGGTATGTACCACTTTTTCTGCCACGTTATCACGCGGTATATGTATGTGCCACCTTTTCTCTTGGAATATAACATGAAGAGTTTTTCCAAAATGGCAGGAGATATTCCTTGAAGTTGTGCAAATGTAATTTTGTACATTAAAAGAGAAAAAGTTTATTGGTAAAGTAGTGCCTTACAAACTGTTAAAATAAGAAAAATCATGATCATATATGAAAACTTTTGCAACAAACCTTGTATCAACACACGCGTGCACTTTTCAATCAAAGTTGGTGAAAGCAAATTACTCAAAACTGGGGTGATGCCTCAGCCGATAAAAACACAATCTCATTGAACAAAAGCATGACCGCTAAACTCAATAACCGTATATGTTCGGTAAGATCTAAGCATTTTCAGAATAATTTTAACACACATGCTCTAAACGTTCTGAAAGGTGACGAGACCGAAAATCGTCTGTGCGATAGCTAACCACATTCAATAGTTGATCCCGCAAAATAGAGTAGAAGGAATCTTTAACGTCTACAAAAACAGCAAAAAAAAATCCTCTCTCCCGCTTTTGTTTTCCCGCTTTTTTACGCTCTGACATGTACTGTATGACGATATCCTTAATAGGTTTAAGAAAGGAATCATCAGTAGCCTAAACATACAGTTGCTTTCCAAGAAACATTGAAAGATCGCACCCTTTTTTGTTACAATCGACCTGAGTAGCATCTCTTCTTTGTGAGTCTAGGCAGAGAGAAAGCATGAAGTGACCTTTTTTTTTGTCCCCGATAGGCAATTTCAAGTTTTTCTACATTTATGTCCTTTCACAACGCTAAGAATTTCTTCTTCAGCTGAGCTGAAGGTAATTAGGAATATATGAAGTTTTTACCTGCAGCAGCTTTTGCTTTTTCGTGATACAATAATTGGGTATCGCCACGAATCCACCTTTTTTATCCCTCGTGTTGGTCGTGCTCATCTTGTCTGTTTCTTTTTTTTTCTTTTTGAGGGGAGGAGGTTGTAGGGCTAATATGTTTTGCCTGCAATTAGCACGCACCCACTAGCTCAACTGGCTTCTCTAATGCTCTCGTATCATTATGAATAGAACATTCTGGACCTTTTTATTTACTCCCATGTTTTTACGAGTAATCGCCAACATGTGGAGTGAGCAGAAATATTTAATTTGTTATTTTATCTGTACGCATTAGAGTGTGACTCGATATGGCAGCAATGAAGTCAGCCGACATAAAACCGCAGCGATGCTAATATGTCCAGCTCCCTGCCCATAGAAGTGCGCGTGACGGGGCAGAAAGCGGGTGAGGTCACCTTTTACAGCGAAAGCTGTTATGAGATTCCTTTTTCTAGTCACGCGCGGTTGATGTCTGCCGCCATCGCCGCCGCCACCGGTGTCCGTAACCACATCGCGCGAAATTAGAAAAAAAAGAAAACCTTGCACCACTGACACAGTGGGACGCGAACCCGGGTCCGCTGCGTGCCAGCCCATTATTCTACCATTGAGTTACGTTGGTGCTTACAACTTGTTGTCAAACTTGCCTTAGGCAGGCATGACCTAGCACCAATATGGCACAGTGCGGCTCGAACCCGTGTTCGCTGGTTCCCTTCTCACAACCACTGGGGAACGATGCGCTCATAAATGCCCATGCCATGAATATCCAATACCTTTTTTTACATTACCTTTGGAGCCAAAGTACTACAAATACTATAAAACTAAAAATTGCGTCGAATTTCTGTTCTTAAATCTCTCGACTGGCATTGAAGGTCACATTTTTAGCTTCAGGTTCAATAAGCGTTTGACACGACGGCCTTGATGCATACCCGGGTGCCTTCGTACAATATGAATCTAAGCAAAGAAATATCTCTGTTGGCGCAATATATAAAGCCTCGTTATCGAAAGAATTTGTCTGTCGATCGAGTTGAAAACAATCACAACATATTCACTGCAGTGATAAATAAAAGCGATTCGAACTCCTTTTATTTTAAGCGTAGGCTGGTTGTTTGCTTTGTGATGCGCTGCTCGCACTGACATGGGCATTCTTGGTCCAGCCTTTTCCTCCCTCTTTTCTCGTGGGTGACCTGGTGGTTGGTTCGTCGAACAGCGAAATAATAGCTTCTTTGCCTGTTTCCGATGTGGAGCCGTTTCCGCCGTCTTTATGGCTCCAGTCAGGCACAACTTTGCCTGTATGTTTTTTCCTCTTTCTCTACAGCACGTAATGCTGTAGTTTTTCTGAAGCACTACCCTATCTTCTATCCCCGTTCTTGCCGGCCGCTTATGTGTACTTTGAATTTAGATAGTTTCACCTTTCGATGTCGCCGCTCCCAGATACCCTGACGTAAGCCGGTGGAAGAGTAGGGGGGAGAAAGGAAGGAGGAAGTACAGAGAGGTTAGCCAGGTGAACATATATTGCGCCTAGCAGAAGCTGGTTTAGCTATCATTTTTTCAAGGACCACCCATGGTCCACACCCGTCCCCATAAACTCCCTTCTATCTTATTCCTTATTCCGTTTTTTTATTCGATTTGATTGCAGCTTCGGGTCTTTTGAGCGTTTAGCATCACATCTTTTACTGGCTCTCTGCGAGTCAGCTTTTCCATTTGTTCACCTTGGACGCCTGAAACTGCTGCCCCACTCTTGAAAACGGGCTTTCACCCCAAGCATCTTGCGCCTCCCACTCACTGTTAAAGACGATAGTCTTTCTTGTGGACCTTCAACGCGAAAATCTGGTCTGTCTGTATTTACATTTGTCTATTTGTCCGCCGTAATGATACCCCAAACGGCCGACCCTATCCGCAGCGCCCACCAATATTGCTCAAGTTTCAGCGTTCATACTTGTGTGATCGCCAATTAAAAAGCAAATATTGCGCAAATCTGAGGCACCATAACAACATGTCAATATTCTGAATGTGTGTCTTTATACTAGAAAAGGCACACATAAGTAATTATAAGAAACGTAGCATTTATCACACTGCGCTGACAATGCAACGCTTGCAGGAAAAGGCAAGTGTTTCCAACGCTTTGCTAAGACGACACAGTGGTGGCACCTACCCGTCGCCTTGCGCTCTACACGTGCCTTATCGCCTCCAAGATAAAATCCAACTGACTGTATGTACACAACACAAGCATACAGCCAAAAAGAGCACATTAAGATAGGCATAATATATGGCCAAGTCCATTTATTGGGTAGAAAGAGCGCTCTGCACGACAAAACAGACAACAACAGTGCTGCGAAAGTTGACTAATGGCGCCTGGGGCCTATTCGAAGGTCAAATTAAAAGGCTCCAACAAGCGCTGGTTCACTCAAGGCTCCTGTATGGACTTCCTGCCAATGACGCCGACCCGGCTTGAAAAACTTGAATGCATCATCAAAACATGCATTCGAATTGCCACAGGGCTACCGAAATAGACCAAAGTCGAAGACCTGTACGGAGCAGGTCTACTTCTTCCATTAGGTGACTACGTAGAGCCTGCACTGCAAGGCCAATGTGATCAGATTTGGGTGCACGTTAAAGAACTCCAGGTGGTCGAAATTTCTGGAACCCTCCACCACTGGCGTCTCTCATAATCATATGGTGGTTTTGGGACGCTAGACCCCGCATATCATCATCGAAACGAGTGCCTCAAGCTAGCCCGTGCTGGATGAGCCATCAAAAACAAGCTAGGTCTAAGCAATGAAGACTTGCCTCAATTTCTACCCACCATTTCGCCATGGGAATATATTGTTACGTGCGTGTCGGTGCCAGGTTGAAGCAGACGACGCTTCTAGATATAGAAGAGGTTGAAGTGTCTCGGGCTCAGTGTGGGCTCCTGGTCACTGCGGATTACAATTAAATAAATTGGCAGATGCCTTGGCGCGAGCTTCACTTGATGGACCAGTAATTTCGGTACTTCCCGAGTTAGATTACTTATCAGTGGTTAGATATAGGAAATTCGCTATTTTTACAGATAGTTTGGAGAGTATCACAAAATGGACACATCCTCAGCACCTAAAATTTCCATGGAAAGCCCAGTGGAGCGAGTTGAAAAAAACTTGAAATTATCATGTCGAGATTCCGCTGTCGTGTTCCCCCATTAAAATTTTATTTACACAGAGCTAGTCTGACACTTTCTCCCCTTTATCCTTTCTGCGAAAAATCAGAAACTATTTACCATTATTTTGGCTCATGTCAGAACTATGCAGTAATTAGGAAAATACTTCTCGATATTCCATTCACGAAGCTAGGTTGAAATTTAACCACAGAAAATGTTCTAAATTTTGGTGCCTCGGTTTTGGGAAATTTCCACAGAGATGCATTCGATGCGGTGCGTAATTTCATTCAAGACTCTAAACATTTTTCAACGTAAAGACCACGTTAACAAATACCCAAAAATAAATAGTGGGTCGAGAAGTAATGTTCGAAATGTGGACAAATCCGCGACATGCCGAAATAATCGCGTTTGGCGAAATCAGCTGTGTGGTCGGCTCTGAAAGTCAAGGTATAGTTACTAGTGTCTATTTTCTTGATAATTTTTTCCTCCCTCTCTGCATCTTTGTTTTCTTTTAAATACACTGTATTTTATTCTACAACTTTTTCCCCTTTTTGTTGTAAGCAATAGTGCACTTATAGTTCACATGAGACTATATGTTCTCTTGGCTAATCCCCCAGAGTGGGTATGAGCCATGGATTAGAGGCTACGAACAAACAAACAAACAAACAAACAAACAAACAGAACCGGTTGTGTCGCACTTGCCTACGGCGTCTGCAACTCAAAACGTGTCATTTTGGTGGAAGTGCTGGGTGCGTCTCTATATAGGTCGGAGCTAGATCTCTGCTGCGGACGTCACGTCGGCTCCGCTGCTATGGCTAACGACAGTGTACCGGTCGCTCGGGCACCAGTGCAATATGTCATGCCTCCGCTACGTGATCCGGCAATTTTCAGCGGCACTGGCAAGGTCGACCTCGATGATGGGCTGTCGATGTACCAGCGTGTCGCCAACAGTTACAGGTGGGACCCAACATGCTAGCGAACAACATAATATTCTACCTGGGGGATGCAGCAAAGGCGTGGTTTGAGATGCACGAAGCCGAACTGACAAGTAGGGACATCTGTAAAGAGATGCATGGACATCTGTAAAGAGAGGCTTCGAGATCTTAACGGGAAACCAATCAGACGCCAAGCAGAAGCCCAGAAGGAGCTCGCGTCTTGTGCCCAGACGTCCACTGAATCGTACATTTCTTTCATTCGGGATGTTCTGGCACTTTGCCGAAAAGCGAATGACAACGTGTCGGAAGCAGACAAGGTCGGGCACATTATGAGGGGCATCAACAACGATGCATTCCACTACTTGTTATGTAAGAGCTGCACAACAGTTGACTCCCTCATCAAAAAGTGCCGTATCTTTGAGCAAGCAAAAGGCAAGCGCACCGCGCAATGCTTCGACCAGCTTCCTAATATGGTTCCCATCTCGTCCTATAACAAACCAGCGCCGCTGAATCAACCAGCATCAACAAGCCTAATGCAAGTCATACGTCGTGAACTTGAGGCTATGGCTCCGAGCTCTCGTGGTCCCCACACGCATGATAACTTGACAATCTCCCTCATTCAAACTGTTGTTCGCCAAGAAATTGCGAATATTGACACACAATCCGCCGGCAGCCCACGTCCCACCTCTACCACCCCAATCATTGCCTCTGCTACGCACCGACAGTATTCCTCGAACTGGTACCGAAACCCATATGAGTGGCGAACGCCGGATGACAGACCGATCGGCTTCGTGTGCTCACGGATCGGCCATATTTCCCGCCACTGCCGTAGCCGCTGGAGTTCATCGCCTCGACCACATACTGACCGTCGCTACGAAAGTCCAGGTCATCCTCTGTCGCCTCCGCCGAATCGTCCTATGCTGACCCACGGCCGGACTCGACGCTCCTTCCGCACGCTCCGCCGGAGAAGGAGTCGAGTCCGGCCTTGGCTGACCCTGCCACTCCTACTCGGTTCATCACTAGCCGTTCGCCCTCTCCACAGCGCCGTCAGTCCCTTTCGCCTACATCTCGGCGACCCCGTCACCATCCTAGCCAGTGCGCTCTTCGGGAAACTAACCAATGCAGCCCCGAGAGGTGAGGCTTCGTTGACGACTCTGACTGCAAAACCTCTGTTGACCCTGGCTCGTAAACGAAACCCAATCGAAGTTTTTGTTTATCATGTGCCCGTTAAAACCCTCATCGACACTGGAGCTCAGGTGTCGGTCATGCGCGCCGACCTTCGGAGCCATCTTCGAAAAGTGTAACGCCCACTGAATTGCCTGTCCTACGAGTAGCCAACGGCAGCACAACTGCCTTCATGAGAATGTGTATTGCCAGTATCAGCATCGCCGACCGCTCAACGTTAGTTGTGTTCGCTGTGGTTGCCAAGTTTCCTCACGATGAGATCCTCGGAATGGACTTTTTGACTGTTCATTTGGCGCTGATCGACTGTTCAACCGGTACTCTGAGGCTTGAGCTACCCCAGTGCTGTGCCGACGCCTGCGCAGATGTCCAGCCCCGACTTCGCTCCGCTGACTTTGTTCGGCTGGAACCAGGCGCTGCGACTTATGCCACTATGTCGCCATGCCGACCACTTCAGGATGGTACTTACGTCGTGTCTCCACTTTATGCTGCCACACTAGAACGTCCAATCGCTCTCCCTCCCTTCGTCATTACGGTCACCAAAAACCGCGCATGGCTTCTCCTGAACTTTGGCTCGTCACCACAAGCTCTTCCTGAAGGCCTATCTCTTGCTGTGTTGTCTCCTTTGGACGACTCCAGAGTATGTGAACAAAGCTATGAACAACCATCTGCATTTGCTCAGCCTTCGGCTCCGACGACAATATCTAACGTGAAGTTCAACAAAAATATGTCACCTGATCTACGACCTTCTTACGCTGACGTGCTCCGTCGCGTTTTGATGTCATACGAAGACATATTTGATTTAGACAACCGCCCGCTAGGTCGAACACACATCATCACTTACCCGAGCCACACTGGTGACGCTGCGCCTATCCACAGGCGTCCCTATCGAGTGTCGGTTGCAGAACGCCACGTCATACGAATAGAGGTCAAGAAAATGCTGTCCAAGGTTATTATCGAGCCCTTCTCCAGTCCATGGGGGTCCCCTGTCGTTTTAGTAAATAAGAAGGACAATACTTGGAGGTTCATTATCGTCATCTGAAGAAGATTACCCAAAAAGATCTTTACCCGCTTAGGTTTATTGATGACGCACTAGACTGCTTACACGGTGCCAGTTATTTCTCTTCGATTGATTTACGTTCTAGCTACTGGCACATTGCAGTCGAAGAAAGACCACGAGAAAATGGCGTTCGTCACTCCAGATGATCTCTACCAATTCAAAGTGATGCCTTTCAGACTATGTAATGCTCCGACCACCTTCGAACGCATGATAGACTCTCTCCTACGTGGTTTTAAATAGTCCACAAGTTTCTGTTATCTCGACGTTTTTTTCACCGACTTTCGACAGCCACCTGCACCGGCTGTCAGCCATCCTTGACGTCTTCCTACTAGCGGGTGTACAGCTGGATTCTGCGAAATGTCATTTCAGCCGTCATCAATTACGCTTTCTCGTTCACCTGGTGGACGCTACTGGCATACAGCCTCATCCCGACAAAGTGCGTGCAGTCCGCGTGTTTCCAACTCCCGTACACCTTTTGATGTCCGAAGTTTCCTGGGGCTGCGCTCATATTTCACATGCTTTTTTGAGAACTTCACAGAAATTGCTCGTCCTCTCACCGGTATTTTAAAAAAGACAGCCCTTTCAGTTGGGGACCTGAGCAAGCTCACGGCATTTTCTACGCTTACGAGTCGCCGTATGAATCCACCCATTCTGGGTAATTTTGACCCATCTGCTGACACGGAAGTCCGTACGGATGCAAGTCGCCACGGTTTTGGCGCTATTTTGTCCCAGCGACAGGGAGAGCTCAATCGTGTGATCGTTTATGCTTGCCGCCTTCCTTCAGCCTCAGCGCGCAACTACTCAATCACAGAACGTGAATGCCTAGCTCTTGTCTGGGCTATTGCCGCGTTTCGCTCATATTGTTTGGATGTCATTTCGCTGTGGTAACAGACCATCACGTTTTATGTTGGCTCTCCTCACTCAATGATCCTACGGGACGCCTCGGTCGCTGAGCTTTACGCCTCCAAGAATACACATTTTCAGTGTCCTACATGTCTGAATGCCTACACAAGGACGCCGACTGCCTCTCCCGTTATCTAGTCGAGCCACCTGACACCACCGAAACTGATTCAGATACCTGTGTTTTCTCGTTCAGCGATTTCGTACACGTCACCGACGAGCAGTGCCACGACCCATATTTGCGATCCATTATACAACGCCTCAATTCAACACCACAGGACGGCTCCCTTCGTATGGTTGTTCTGCATGACGGTACTTCACATCAACCCAATATGACACCACATGGTGCTGAACTGCTACTCGTTGTTCCTGAGCATCTGCGTCCAACTATCCTTTCGAAATTGCACGATGCTCCCACCGCAGGCCACTTGGGTGTTTACCGAAGTTATGATCGCGTGCGCAGCCGTTTTTTTAGGGGCGAAGCTCCTTATGGCGTGGCTTGTGCGTCCCTCGCAGTACGTAACCACCAGTGGCACATACCCGAAATATCAGTCCTTACGATTTTGACCTCCAAGGTGGTTCCGGTGAGAGATTTCTTCTGTGCGTTGTTGAACAATAAAAGATAGTGCTCAATACACATGTTAATGGCTGCTAAGTGGGAATGAGAGACAGGAGCATTCGGCCTTTAGGTAACGCGCACGCTGCGATCCCTATTAGCAGTTTTTGGCATGTACATTGAGCACGACCTGACAAGAAAGGGTTGCTACGTTATACTCGCTGAGTGTAACCTCCTTGGTTTTAGAAAGGTTTAGCGAGCGTTGGGCCGCATAGCCATGAATACAGTGAACTAGTATATACCATGAACTCGAGGTGGTTAAAGGTGGGAAGTAAACCCGAAGCGCAAGCCGTAAGAAAGTGTGCATGTGCCACCTCCCGTTTTGTCCTTGAAATGTCCGCTGAATGGCGGTGCTTCTATATAGAGAATATATGATGAAAAGATGCGAGATGGTGGTACTTGAAGTGCTGAATAGATGGAACGAACGGACACACAGACAGATGCATGGATGGACGCATGAACGGACGCAGGCGCGGATGCATGGACGAACGCAGGGATGGACGCACGAACAGACGCACGCACGGACGGGTGATGAACGCATGGACGGTTACACAGACGTACGCAGGAACGGATGGAAGCAAGAACGAATGGACGGACGAATGCTTCGCCCCACTCCCCATCATTCACTCCGTGGATATGCTGCCATTTGTTTTTCTGACCTGGCCTACACCACTCGGTTCGGCGCTACGTCGCTTCCTGCGAACTCTGCCAACGCCGGAAAAAGCCTTTGCTCTCTCCTGCAGGGAACTTTCAGCCCATAGCTATCCCCAGCCACGGCCGGACTCGACGCTCCTTCCGCACGCTCCTTAAGGGGAGCGCCGGAGAAGAAGTCGAGTCTGGCCGTGCCCCAGCGAACCATTCTTCCGTGTCGCCCTGGATCTCCTTGGTCATTTCCCGACGTCGTCTGCGGCTAACAAGTGGGTGGCCGTAGCGACTGATTATACGACACGTTATGCCATTACGCAAGACCTTCCTATCAGCTGTGCAACAGGTGTCACTGACTTTCTTCTCCATCAAGTCATCTTACATTAAGGTGCCCCGTGTCAGCTGCTGGCTGATCAAGGTCGATGTTTCCTTTCGAAATTTGTCGATGACCTTCTTCGCTCTTGTGCAACGTCTCACAAGTTCAGTACGGCTTACCATACGCAAAAAAATGGGCTTACTGAGCGCTTAAACCGTACACTCACTGACATGTTATCCATGTGTATCTGAAAACCACCTGGATCGGGACTGCACGTTACCATTCGGGACGTTTGCCTATAATTCGTCCCATCACAACAATACTGGTTATTCTCCGTTTTATCTTTTGTGTGACTGGGACCCGCTCTTGCCTCTCCACTAACTACTTCTTTTGAGGCAAACTCAACCACGTTTTACACTCACGACGCCTTTGTTCGCACGGCGATGGCGCGTCGCGTTGCCCGTGATCGACTCCCGGCATCTCAGGCCAACCAAAAGCGCCATTATGATAGTCACCACTATGACGTGAGTTTCAGGTCTGCTCATGGTCTCTGGTCCCTGGTCTTGCTCGGGCTGCTTTCACGCACGCACGCACGCACGCACGCACGCATGCACACGCACACACACACACACACACACACACACACACACACACACACACACACACACACACACACACACACACACACACCACACACACACACACACACACACACACACACACACACACACACACACACACACACACACACACACACACACACACACACACACACACACACACACACACACACACACACACACACACACACACACACACACACACACACACACACACACACACACACACACACACACACACACACACACACACACACACACACACACACACACACACACACACACACGCACACACGCACACACGCACACGTGTCACATAACGCATCTGATCAAACACGTTAGCACAGTGTGATGCTTTTCTTCACTATTGCATGTCGTAAAGTGGCACTGTTACTTTTTTATTGATATAATATAGAAGGAGATGTTGGCGCACAAGTATGGCGCCGGCTACTCTTTAGCCCAGGAGTGAACACATATATTAAAAGAAAACATACAAAGTATTACAACGCAAATAGAACACTCTAGCACACATATGCAATAACACACTTATACGCACATATCCCCACACGGTGATAAGGAAATGTTCGAAAGTTAACGAATGAGGTATTTCATAATGCACTTCATTAACATTCAATCCAACCAGCACAGAACAGCAAAGCACACGTCTGGTCCTTATGGAGATGTATTCGCTTGTGTGTACACAACAGTGAGCAGGTCATTAACTTCAGTACACACATATGACTGGTATCATATGATACTGCGCACAACAAGTACGACATGTGTTATACAAATGAAAGTTCGTTTTTTCGAGGTACTTGTTAGCAATTCCGCTGTCTGGTAAAAACGTTTTAACGCATTCAAAGCGTGCGGGTAAAACTCCAGTTGGCGACGGGCCCAGAAGGTTCCTGATACTAAACGGTCTGTGGTCTAATGCCAACAGTTCTGATTTCAGACGGCGTCTCATCGTGTTATTATGTGGACAGTCTATGAAAAGGTGGCATACGTCTTCATCTATAAATCCACATTCACATTCGGAAGTTTCAGCTCTGCCAATAGTGTGCAAAAATGTTTTTGTATGCGGTGTCTAGCCTCCACCGGTGAACAAGAGTTTCCACAATTCTATCTAAGGCTAGCGTAATTTCAAATTCAATGAATGGATCAATGTGATATAAATCACAGTTCTTTGTACTTTGGTCAAAGCAAGCAGTCTTGCGCATTCTTAAAGTTGTAGCCTTTAAAATACTATGCAATTCATTTTTCAAAATTGGTAAAGAAACAGTAACATCTTTACGACGTACTTGTCGTCCCGCTTCATCGGCAGCTGTGTTTCTAGGAATATTGTAATTGCCAGGTATCCACTGGAATTTGATCTCATGTTTCGCCTTGCTTGCTTTGGTGAGTTCTTTCAGCGTTTCGTATGTCATGCTATAACTAATTACTGTCGTATTTGTACAGGAGAGTGAGGTTATTGCGGCCTGTGAATTGCTGAAAAAAAATCATTTTCTCGAGTCTGCGGCCGAGTTTATAAACTTCGTAGCACACAGAATAGTGAAGAGCTCCGCTGTAGTAGATGAAATCGTGCGACGTAATTTTGAATGACTCCTGGATATTGAGCTGTTGTGTAATAAATGCTGATGTTGAAGACGTTGTAATACTTGAGCCATCTGTGTAAACGTGTGTGTACCCTGGATACCGCACGTGTATCTGATAAAGCAGTAGTTGTTGAGCAGCTTGGATGAACATGTCTATCTTTATGATGTTGCCATCTACTGACAATTCAATGCTTGGTATTGCAAGCGCCCATGGAGGATATTCAACTTCAGAGCTCCAAAATTCATTCCTTGGTAGTATATGTGGATTACTCCGTATTTCTTCATGAGCATTGCTTTTGTCCCTTCATAAAATCTCCAGTGCCAATGGGCGGTCTTTGTGTTGCGTCTGAAAGCGAAAAAAATGGCGGTATGTTTCGATTGTTCCCTTGACTTGAAAGGGTGGTTGTCGAATTTCTGCTTTGACAAGGCTGCTTGAAGTCGCTATTCGAACACCTAGGCAGACGCGCAGTCCCGTAGCTTTGAAGTCGCTCCTCTAAAGTGCGAGAAACGCCGTGTAAGACTGCTGCAGAACATGCAGTTTTTTTCATAATAAAGAATTGTGAACAGTGAGCATGAATGATACAGATCCGCCCCATGATGTCCCCGCAATTCGGAGTATATTTATTAGAATATTCACCTCGTTTTCAAATTTATTTATGTGAGGTGCCCATGATAGCTGCCTATTGAGTATAACTCTGAGAAACAGATGTTGTGTCACAATCATTATTGGTTCTCCTTCTGATTTGAGATAGAAGTTTTTAACTTCTTACGGGTGAAGGGCAATACTCATGTCTTTGCGTACGACAAAACCATTCCTCTTTCTTTTAAAAAGCCGTTGATAATGTTTATGACGTCTTGCAATGCAATCTGAATTAACCGAACATTCGTGCCAGATACCCAAATGCACACATCATCTGCATATAAAGAGTATTTCAACCTTGAAGGCAGTTAGTAAGTCGCTCTGTGCTGAACCCGCCAATGAACTTGATAGAATTCTATTGAGAGCATACTAACTATTGAAAACAGTGCGCAGAATATTTACATCGGCGAAAAAGCTTCGCAGGGATGTTAGAAGGCTAGACGAGTTATACCCACCTTTTCTGCATTCACCCTCTAGATTGACAAGGTTGACAGAAATGAAACTACTGGGTCGACGTCGAGCGTTTCATGCCCTTTAAGTGCGCAAGCTCCGTAGACTGCTTTTCTCTTAACCTGATTGACACGTAGGTACAAATAAATGAAACAAACGCTGCTGTCCGCCCATGCGTCAGCCTTTAACTCAACGTCGTTCCTTTGGCGCACGAACATGCCGAGGACTGAGTGAAAATGGTTCCACAGAACTTGTAGATAGACCGACTGGTTTTCGAGACAGCCTTCGAGCTGTCGCCGAAGTCGACTTGCTATCTACGCGTGTCAAACCTGTCAGTTACGAGTTCGTCGCACGCAACGATTCGAGCCCGGCCCGGGTGCATTTAGCTCTTCTTTCCACGCGGTCTCGTTTTTGCATGAAAGGAACTTCCTTGTAGTTTTGTCTGATTTGGGGCCTTTCAGAGCGAATGTGGAACTCATAGACGGTTGGTGCTAAATGTCGAGAAAACCGGGAAATTTTTGCCCTACATTGGATCTAGCTCGGCAGTGGGAACACCAAAGTTTGGAGATTCACTCCGAAATGTATAGTGCGGGAGAGAAAAAAAGTCAATAAATAGAGGTACATTTGTGCGAACAGCGTCTCGTCAGAACGTTGCACCTAAAGAACAGCACCAATCGAGAAAAGAGAAATGAAATGTCTACCAAAGATGTAGAGCGACGGCACTCTACGTCAGTGTCACTGGTATTGAGGAAATGTGAAGTGACACGTAGTTATTTCAACAGTAGGAACAAATAATGTACGTCCGAGGGCAGTCCAGCAACTTGGCTTCCATTTTGCTGTTTTGTTTGGACATTCTGCAACTCGTATATCCGTAATGCCGGAGCTATGCTTTTCAGGAGCAATACCGGGGATATGTATGTATGTATGTATGTACGTATGTATGTATGTATGTATGTATGTATGTATGTATGTATGTATGTATGTATGTATGTAGGTATGTATGTATGTATGTATGTATGTATGTATGTATGTATGTATGTATGTATGTATGTATGTATGTATGTATGTATGTATGTATGTATGTATGTATGTATGTATGTATGTATGTATGTATGTATGTATGTATGTATGTGCGCGTGCGTGCATGCATGTGTTTGCGTGTATGTGGGTTATAGTCATTGCAACATCGACCACAAGCTATACCCAAGTTTCAGATGCGAAGCAGCTTATGGCGTAGTTCAATCCAGTGTGTGTAACCACCCTTACTGGGCATGCACAACAGCTGGTTCAAGCACTGCCCGAACGCGCTCACGCGATAGCGCGTTCGGACCTGTGTATTAGGTTAGGGATAAGACGCTGTGGCCTCTTCCCCCTACACTCGGTCAACAATCTTTTGATTCCATCGGGGAACGAGATTCTGAGACGCACGATAAACCAACGCAATATCTCTTAGTCAGAACAGTCTATCCATGCGCTGCTTCGCATGCTACTCATGGTTCCCTTTAGTGGGAGGTTGTGTAATTTTAGTGTGAATGCTGTTACGAAAATCACAACACGGGTCGCATGCGGCGTAGTTGTCCGCTGCCGCCGGTGTCCGTAATCACTATCGGATTAAATGAAAAAAATCCCAGCATATCCATGGAGTGAATGATGACGAGTGGGTGAAGCTCCGGAGTGAATCATTGGTAAAGTGTGAAGCTTCCGTATTTAGTTCGCCTAGTCGATCATCGTGTAAAGACATGTGAAACACTGTGTGTGTATATATAAATTAACTTTTATTTGTTCTTAGAGACGATGGACAGCTTGCGATGTCCCTTCATTATGACGGGTTTATAGTCCGTGAAATGAAGAGTGAGCGGTTCCTGTATAGATTGCGGTGGAAAATGTGCGAATACTAGGTCAATGCATGTGCTTTGGATCGTGGTTGGTTTCATATGGTCATACAATATACATCTGAGTGCATGTCTAAAAGCCAGATGTTGGATAAGCCAATTATTGGTCGTGTGAGCATCATCAACAACAAGTAGTTCGTCAGCCCGTCCGTGCTTCCGTCCGTCCGTTCGGTCTTGCTTCCGTCCGTCCACGCGACCATCCATGCGTCCGTTCATGCGTCCATGCGTGAGTCCGTCCACCCATCTGTCTTTCTGTCTGTTCGTGCGTCCATCCGTCCGTACGTCCGCGCGTCTATCCATTCGTTCGTCCATCTGCTAGTCTCTCTGTCCGTCCATCCGTGCGTCAATCTAGTGACACTCCTAGTACCACCATCTCCCATCTCGCATCCGCTGTGGCACATACCCGCTCAAGAGCGGGTATGTGCTACCAGTGGCTACGTACTATTACATACATACACACAAGAGATGGACAGACCCACGCCTTAGGGAGCTTCGCCCCTTAAAAAATAACACTCAGTAAATGCAAAAGAACACGAAGGGCACAATGGCATCGAAACCCGGACCACTGCGTGCCGACCCAGTATTCTTCCACTGAGCCATGCCGGTTCTTGGAACTTATTTGCAAATGGGCCTTTAGACAGTCTTCATGTCGGAAAAAAATCGTGTTTAATAGAGCGTTTTTCAACAGCGAATGAACAACTAGGCATCACACAATGTGAATTGCATAACGAGTAGGTCGTTCAGTGCTCCAACCCATTACAATACACGTTCTTGATTACCTACCAACTCTGGCGCATACCCACATTAGGTATAATTCTTCGTTGTCGTCAATCATGCACTGCATAAAAATTGGCACAAAATTTCTTGCAAGAGTGTAGTGGAGACCATGTTTCTTCGAAGATTGACGAAGGATAGCATAATGAATGCCGGCCTATACTACACAAACACGTTCTGATTATTCATGGCGTAGTGTGTACCCGGCAAGTGTGCTTGTAGCAGTCACCGAGACAGTGTTTAGAAAAGGCTCTGAAAGGCCGCTTTTCCAGCTTTCACCGTGATTGTGCTGCCCGTTCCACGCAGGCTTGGTGGATCTTTAGTGAACGATTAGAAAAGGCTGTCATATAGAAATGCCGAAAATGCGTGAAATAACTATGTCATTTTAAGTTAGAGTGTGTTCTTTTTCAATACACACATTAGCATCTCTGCGGATTTTCAGACTACGCGCATTGTCTGTCGCAATCGTTGGTAATCAATTAGCGCAAGTGACTAATGCTTAAAGCTGTTACATCGTGGCTATTCGGAATAAAAGTTCAGTCTTAGAACTTAGCTCATTGACAAGGTACGTTCTGCTTCGGAGCACGATTTCATGGCTTTAATTCTACTCGATGGCAATGGAATGTGAGTGACAGAATTTTACGCCGTTGTCAGACAAAGTAAAACTGGTTCTCCGTGCTCAATTTTAACCACCCTTTTGTCGATCTCGTATAATCGCAAGGTTGCCTCTATCTGTTACGTAGGGAAGTACACCAGTACATACCAGGTTTTAATCAGACATTTGAAATCGGCCGACCCTGTTACCGCTTGGCCCTCTCTGCGACGAGCAAAGATACATAAGTTATACTTGTTGCCATTGACCGAAGAATACCAAAATAAATCCGGTTGTTGCCGACGCTGCCACGTACGTTTTCTGAATAGGCATAAATTTTGTTCTCTCAAACTCAAACGAAAATTTGTGTCGACTGATACCTTGATTCAAAATTTGTACAAACGTCTGAACTTCTCGAAAGAAGAAAAAAAATAGGATAATTCACAATTCCTGGGATATCAGATCAGAGTGAGAGCCTTTGAAGGAAAAAAAAGTGTGCGTATATCAGCAAGTTCATTTATTTTTTCTATTGCATAAGAATGTAACTGACAGACGTTATGTATCGGAAGAAGACTGTCATATTTGAACGACAACCATACCTATCACCCTTAGCCAACAGATTGTGTAAGCGCGAAACTGTGCTGTCACAGGATCTCGCTTATTCGTTCTCATCTCTCACTTTCAATGTATTCATTTATGTATGTATCCTAATAAATGAAACCACTTAAAAAGCCCTAAAATTATTCAGCTGTGGTTCTCTCTCCTTGGAACAACATGTAATCAATAATAGAAATAAAGAACAAAAAGAGAAAAAGGAAGCATAAAATTCACAGCATATGCACGGATTGAATGATGATGATTGGGCGGAGCGTCCATCTATCCTGTCCATCCGTCCATCCATCCATCCATCCGGTCCATCTGTCTGTCAACTATACAAAATCGCCCACTATACAAAAACCACTAAAGTTATCTAGTGATATAATTTTTAAGGGCTTATACACACAATGCCATCTTGTTCAAAACTAACTAGAAGTGACTACATACTACTACTACTACTACTACTACTACTACCACTACTACTACTACTACTACTACTACTAATACTACCTCTACTACATAGCAAGCAGCGACCCGCACCCTAAGAAGCTTCACCCCTAATACCAATATATATACAAGCACCAGTTGGCTGAAAAGTAACGAGGGCAAACAGAGTTAGGAAATCACAGTTAAGCGGCGGAATTTAATATCTTACCGTTTTCTGCGTGCCCCAATACTAGATTTTTTTTGAAGCCTTGGTCTGGCACATAAGCGAGACCCAGATTCCTGTCGGCATCGCTGTCTACGCACCTGCTGCAACATGGCTATTCCTTTATTTGTAAATGCCGATTTCCATCCGGACAGAGTTCATCGGCATTCTCGAGCTTGTTTTTTATCTACTACGACACCAAGCTTTATGGTGATACACGTTATCTAATACAAGACAGGAAAAAAAATTCTGTTTTCATTTTTTGGCTCAAGTATGAAGACGAGGGGGGGGGGGGGTGTGGGGGATGTACAACGACATACATCTAACAGGATGAAAACTCGCTGACAGAACCAATCTAATATGGCCGCAAGGCCTGCCCACTCAGTCTCCCTGTCATACGTTCTGTTTTGTGGAGGTTTAGCTAACTTATGTACTTATGTACTACTTCATTAGATGACTTTTTCACAGTTGCTTAGATACAAAAAAATGAATAAATGAAAGAATGAATCGTGTGAAGGGACTATGTCAAACGCAGATACTCGCTATATGGTATACGCTAACCACATTTACTTCACTTAACAGGAAAATGCTGCCGAACACATGCTTCGTGTTTTCAGTAGCTTGAGCACAGACAGAGAAATAGTACAAGAAAGAGAGAGAAAAGGATGGAAAGAGCAGACAAACAGCCGGAGGAATGAGGTGCGTACGTGAGTTTGAAAATACTCTTTCGACTACGGCGCCTGCCTTTATTTGATGCCTCCCGACGGGTCCTGTCTCTTTTCACGCTGTCCTTAGCTTACCGATTCGACTGATTTCCCCCTTCTGCTAGAGCCGACATCACACAGTGCAGTTCCGGACCTCAAACCGCACATTTGTATATTTGCCTTCCACTTGCAGCCGCCTTCGTATGCTTTATTTAGTTCTTTTGCCCTTATTTTCTTTTCTTTACGTGGTAGCCAACGTCGATTTCGAACCGGTATGTGTTAACTTCGATCAGCTTCATTTTGCTTTTCGTAGACATCACCGTGAACGTGCGCTCACCAAAATTGCTTTCCTTTAATTTATGTTTCTCGAAAAGCTTCGGTGGTTTTCGGCAGTCTGGGAAATTGGTGTTTCGGCTAGAAGACACGAATTCAACGACATCTGTCGGTTTTTTTTTAACCGATCTCACTGGTGTTCCCCAGAAACGACTGAAGAGGAAATGAGGAAATAACAATAAAAGTAAAGAGCCGTTATACCCGCATCGGCCTTGATTGAAGCTGGTGACTTTACTTTGTAAGTTGCAGTGTCATAAGCTGTGCTTGAATTGTTCTCTTTGTCTATATTTTCATGAGAAAAGAAAACAGAGTGCATTGTAGCAAGAATAAGAGCGACAGCCCCTCCAGAGACTAACAGACTGGGAAAAATGATTTAACACTTGCGAGAAGTGTTACGGAGGACAACTTAAGTCTGTAATGCGTTGCGTAAGTAAGATACGTTATGTATGAAAACAGCCCCGCCGCGGTGGTCTAGCGGCTAAGGTACTCGGCTGCTGACCCGCAGGTCGCGGGTTCAAATCCTGGCTGCGGTGGCTGCATTTCCGATTGAGGCGGAAATGTTGTAGGCCCGTGTGCTCAGATTTGGGTGCACGTTAAAGAACCCCAGGTGGTCGAAATTTCCGGAGCCCTCCACTACGGCGTCTCTCATAATCATATGGTGGTTTTGGGACGTTAAACCCCACAAATCAATCAAATATGTATAAAAATGTGCCCCCAAGAAAACCGCCATACTGCTTGTGTAATAACCAGTTAAAGTATACATTGAATAAGAAATAAAGGGAACGTGCCCAGCCACAATCACGAATATTTGTGATTAGATCACCGTGACCTCGTTTAGATGAGGGAGAAATGCCAGAACACTTGTGTACTTGAATTATGTTGCGTGTTAAAGAAACCGAAGTGGTAAAAATTATTTCGTAGTCCACCACTACAGCATGCTTCATTAGTATGCCGTGGTTTTCCCTTGCACTAAAGGTCGGCAATTATTGTTATTCAAATTTATAGCTGGAACCACGTTCACGAAGAGCTATTATATGCGCTAAAGAACGCTTACACAGAAAACTGTCTTGTGATTCGATCCAACTTTTTCGAATCAGCCTCGTGACCCTCTGAATAAGACGCGACAAATATGCGGCCATATGCGTTAGTTGGTGCTTGCGATGTAACCTTTCGTCTTTGTTGTAAATGAGCATTTTTCGCCTGAGAATCACTGCACGTGTTTACTTCGATATTGAAGCTTGAAAGAAGTAAAGGGAGATGAAGGGGGAAACTCTTTACTGACGTTCAGATAGTTCAGCGGGTGTCTATGTAGCAAGGTAACCTAGCAGAGTGAATGCCTTCGGGTTGGTATACGGTTATGATCGGCCTCCCTGGATTGGCGCCGCTTGGACGCGTTAGACATTGCGGCTGAGCCTGCCCTGATTTCTTCCGAGTCAGTGCTCGCTGAGATGGGCCAAGAGCGGTGACAACACGAAAGTTGTTGCATCGGTCTGCAACATTCAGACCGATGCTCTTTTCCTGGATTTCGCCAAAGCATTTGACACTGTCCCTCACAAACGCCTAATTCTTAAATTATCTCTGTTAAATCTAGATCCTAATGTACTTGCATGGATAACATCTTTCCTGACTAATCGTTCCCAATTTGTGTTTGTTAATAATCACTCATCTAACCGACTACCTGTAACCTCAGGTGTCCCGCAAGGGTCTGTCTTAGGGCCTCTACTCTTTTTAATTTACATTAACGACCTACCATTGCATGTATCATGTAACTTTCGTATGTTTGCCGATGACTGCGTAATCTACCGATCAGTAACCAACATTCATGACCAAACACTAATTCAGCATGATCTTAACAACATACAAACATGGTGTGATCGTTGGTTAATGAACTTAAATCCTAATAAATGTAAGCTCGTTTCTTTTTCTCGCCACCGTAACCCTTTTGAGTTTACCTATTCCATCACTAATGTTCCCATACAATCAGTTCAATCATTCAAATACCTCGGCATCACCTTGGCTCATGACCTGTCTTGGCGTCATCACACTACTAACATCATCTCGTCTGCTAATAAATCACTCGGGTTTCTCAGACGACACTTACGCCATACTCCGCCTCACGTCAAGACGCTTGCATACAAATCATTTATCAGGTCCAAACTCGAGTATGCATCTTCCATCTGGAGCCCTCATCAATCATACATCATAAGTGAACTCGAATCACTTCAAAATCGGGCTACCAGGTTCATTCATTCTGCATATTCATACGATATCAGCATCTCATCTCTAAAGGCGGAATCAGGTCTAGAAACCCTTGCTTCACGCCGACGGTGTGCCACCCTCTCTCTTTTTCATATGTTTTATTTCAGTTCACTGAATCATCCACCGTACATCACGCCCCCTCCGCACATATCCCATCGCACTGGTCATCCGTTACAAGTCGCATTACCACGTACCCGGACCACTGTATTCCAAGCCTCCTTTTTCGTAAGAGCAGCAAAAGACTGGAATGGCCTTCCTCACGCCACCTGTGCCATCACTAACCCATCTATGTTTGCAGAAGCCATTAAAAACACCGTTGTATAGTTCTCTTTTTTTTTTTTTTTTTTGTTATGCACCACCCCTTATGTAATACCCCTACAGGGGGTCTTTAAGGAAATAAAAGTGAAGTGAAGTGAAGTGAAGAAAGTTGTTCTTCGAGTGGTCTTCAGGGCTGTCGGTGCCCCTCGTAAAATCCTTTGAACACGCCCGACCGAGTGACGGCTTAGAAAGTGCTGTTGGCAGTCGAGGCTGCTTGCATTGTTCGACATGCTACGAGACGCACCGAACGATTGGCCCTTCGTCTGGCTACCGTCTGCGGATATGTTACCCACGATCTACGTAGTTTCAGTTTCAGTTTTATTTCCTTAAGGGCCCGCACTCGGGGGGTGTTACATAAGAGGTGGCATTACAGGAAAAAAAAACTGACAGTGATGATTCAGTTAACATTGTAGATGATCATTGATGTGTTCTTTAAAAGCAGATGATGAGGCAATGTTGACGATGTCATAGGGTAGGCCATTCCAGTCTGAAGCTGCTCTGATGAAGCAGAAAACGTAATGGTATGCGATGACGGTTGGGCAACTTGAAGTTGATGACTGGTGAGGTGGGAAAGGGGTGATGCGGCTGTGATATACGGTTATTGATTGAGAGACGAATAAAAAAACTTAAGATAAAGGGTAAGACTGGCAATGCGACGACGAAACGAAAGAAGTGATAGACCGGATGCAGCTTTCAAAGGTGAAATTCTGAGGTCATATGAATATGAACAATGAATGAATGAATCGAGTGACCCTGTTTTGAACGGCTTCCAATTAAGTGATTAGATATGCTTGACACGGGCTCCACATGCCAGATGCATATGCTATTTTGGTCTTATTAGTGCTTTATAAGCGAGTAATTTAACATGACGTTGGGCGAGTTGGAGGTGGCGTTTTAGAAAACTGAGCGTTTTGTTCGAGGTTGAAATTGTTAGTAATATGGGTGTGCCATGATAAATTAGAAAGGAGGGTGACTCCTAGGTATTTATAGGTATGTAATAACTCTATAGGTGAATTTGAAATGCAGTAGTGGAAGCGAGAGGGATTGTGACGACAAGAGGAGGACATAAATTTACATTTAGTAGGGTTGAAAGTCATTAGCCAAACATTACACCAATTCAGTATATTGTTAAGGCCACTCGTCATGTTCTTCAGTGCCTTCACGGTGACAGTTTTTGACTGGACGTGGCCTGCCCGGCACCGCTGACCACGACAACGAGTCAACGCTGCACCTGAACACACAAGTTATCTGCATGTAGGACCCAACGTCTTCTTCGCATTCTGCTATGTCGTGTAGTGTTGTCTCCCTCGCCATGGAACGAACTGGGAGTGCCTCTTCCCTCTTTTCTGGCTTGAAAAGGAGGTGGTGTTTCATTTTCCCCTTTTCGGGCGGAGTTGAAGATGGCAATTTCATTTGGACTGTCCTGGTCTCAATTATTTTTCCTGCGGGGAATCCTGGGAAGACCAGGGCATAAAACGTGAGCGCCGAGACGCTCCCAGCTCTCGATGAAAGCTTCATGGGAGCTTCTTGGAGCTTGCTGGGAGCGCCGAGACGCTCCCAGCAAGCTCCAAGAAGCTCCCATGAAGCTTTCATCGAGAGCTTTCGTGACGTTATCATCAATCAAGCAATCATGCTACATAAAAAATATAAAAAATATCGAACAGATTTGGGTGCACGTTAAAAAACCCAAGGTGGTCAAAATTTCCGAAGCCCTCCACTGCGGCGTCTCTCATAATAAAAGTTCCTGTTAACAGCTCCGGCTACTCTTTTGGACATGTTTCGAGATTTTGGCTGGCTCCGGTCATATGGGCAGATCCCCGACTACATCAGTACGTGTAGATGATTAAAAAGTGCATCAAGTAGATAGGGCCAAGATTGCGCACGAGACCGGTGCTGACGGCTGGCTGCTGAGTTTATTGCAAGGGACGCACATATACATTGAAACGGAAAACTCGGAGAAGGGGAGCATATCAAATATTCTGGAGGCGCTGGCGCCCAGCGCCTTATTGCTGTTTAGTCATAAAAGATTGGTTTCAGAGATAGCTACACTCCTTGTCTGCTAGGTTGCTTTAGGGCGCGCTAACACACGCATCAGCTTTACATTTTGCGAAAGTCTCATAAAATTTACATCTGCAGCTTAATATTTCTATGTGTGCAGCACCCTGGTCTCCTGAAAACGCTGTAGGCATCCACAATTAGCGCAGTGAATTTCCGAATTGCTGCCTGTGGCTGTAGGCGTGTTCGAGCAGATGGTCGTTAAGGCAACGGCTCGTCTGCCCAATACATTCGCTCGCACAAGATGTCCGGATCTCGTGCACAACGTCACACCTGCAAGAGACAAAGTTTTTCGTGTGGTTTTTCACACCGTTTTCTTGCTTGATCTTTTTTTATTTTTATTCGCCGTCTTGCGAAAGCAGCTCAGGTCGTTGGAAGTCGAGAATACCACATGGACCCCCTCCCCCCCCCCCCCCCGCTAACTCCGAAACCTTCTTGATAAGGTGGGAAACGCTGTGCAGATGCTGAATCACCAAGGAGGTTTAGGAATCGATCACAATCTTAGACACTTGAAGGCTTGGGTGGACGCGTTCCTTCGTCGACCTCACTTAAGGCAAAAGAGCTTAAGTCACAGAAAACAGCTGGCTCTCCGGGTAACCAGTCTCGTTGAGCCTCTGCACGGGGGACGCGTAGCTGCTTGTGACCGAGTGGGGGCAGGAGAAGACCAGGACATTACGCAGGGCCCCACATTAAAGCAATGATCCGTTTCCCAATGTTTATAGGACCAGGGGTACGGTTTAAGCTGAAGGGAATTTGCAGTTGGCATTCAGCGGCGGTGATGTCTGGATCATCTTCGTATCTACTTTGCGCTGTTTATAACGATGGCTATGTAGCAAGACTGACAATGCTTACGATGTTGCCGAGTTATTTATTTGTATGTATAAGGCTGTGTAACATGTACCTAAAAGCTAAGGAGGTTATTCCTTTTAACTGACAACAATTAAACGACATCTTTCCTACCACAGCCCTTTTAGGAAGACCCTGTGCAAAGCTAAGCATTTACCTTCTTGAGCTACTTCAGGCTTCTTTCGCAGGTGATCACTACAAATATATAACCACGGAAACAAAAGCCCGGGGATGACGTGAAAAAGAAAGAAGAAAGACCAAGATGCGAAGAACCCTCGTAATCTTCAAGACAGATGCCACGCGCTTACCTCGCACAATGCACTGACGACCAGTGCCGCGATAAGTCGCCATGGCAGACCTCACAGCCTCGTCTCGGCACGTCGATCTTCATGCTGGCTCGATGCAAAGAAAAGCTAAGGAGAAAGTGTAGCAAAGCCGAGCCTTTCCACATGGCCACCCGCCGCCTTGCAGGCGCTGCTGCTGCACTACGCGGCTCAGTGTGCAGCTTGGCTTCTGCTTGATCTGCCTTCCCCCACTGCGGCAATTCGTATGGCTTGACCGGCTTCGGCGACCATTCTGGATCCCGGACCGTTTTCCCTTATCACGTTAGTGCCGAGAGAAAGACGCGGGAGGTCGGTATCGTCCATCTATCGCGAGGCGCAGCAGCGCAGAACCACACAAAAATGGTGCAAACAAAGGAAGGCGTGAGATAAACCAGAAACGGCATGCACAAAGGCTGTCGTCCGTAGTGCACGTAAGGAAAAATGAGAAAACACCGGGATGCTTTGCGACAGGGGCGTGCTTTTGCTAGTGCTCGAGCAGACGACATCCAGAGACGAAGTTAAGCGGATGACGTTAGGCAGCGAAAAGACCAAGACGACATATTTGTGGGTCACGCGATAAACCCAATTACTTGGTATCACGAACGAAGAAATTCAAGGAAAGAATTGGAAATAGAGGTGATCCTGGTCCGCACTAAGGAAAATGGTGCAGTGACAGTGTAAGCAAATTTATAGCCACTGTTTCAAATGCAGGATACATATACGTATAGAGTATAATTGTGTTACGGGTGCCAGGAGGAAAACAATGTTTGCGAGACCCACTAGGCAGATTTATGGACGTGTTTTGCATCACACACCTTGCGCAGAAGCGCGACTATTCTGCGAGATGGAGTCAAAGAAATACGGCTCAGGAGAAACAAACTGTTTCCTGGATTTGCCAGGGCGTGACAATAAATAGGCGGTGTCTGTGCAGTGATGGTGTAGGTGAAGTTGTGGCGCAACAGTCTCATGCCTGAGGGTTTAGGAAGAGAAGCACGAATACATGTGGATATGCACCAAACAAAAAAAATGAATCTTTTAGAGCTGTACTTTTTGTTTTGATTAGCCCAATTCATTTGCAGATCCGCTTGTACAATGAGAGACAACAAATGAAAACTCAGAAAAGTTACTGAAAATGGAATGAGACATTTACGGACACAGCGCAAGATACATTGCAAAATATTAACCACACGTCTATCATTTATTAGATATTCATAGGCGAGTTCTAGAGATACACGAACGCCTGAAGGCACGTGATCTTGCATAGCAGCTGAAAAAATGAATGATATATAAGTGGGGTTTTACGACCCAAAACTACCATATGATTATGAGAGACGCTGTAGGGGGGGGGGGGGGGCTCAGGAAATTTCGACCACCTGTGGTTCTTTAACGTGCACCTAAATCTGGGCACACGGGCCTACAACATTTCCGCCTCCATCGGAAATGTAGCCGCCGCAGTCGGGATGCGAACCCGCGACCTGCGGGTCAGCAGATCTGAAAAAATTTTGTGTTTAACTTAGACAGATCTTTAAACTCACATTGGGGGTGATTTAATGAAGCCTTGGGGGGAAATGTGTTGAAGGTAATACTTCTTGACGCACATCTATATATATACACAAGTAGTGATACAGCTCGTGGTCACTTCTATCACATCGACCTCTTTGTTCACCACACACTGCATTGATGGTAGTTAGGAACGTGTGCGTGCGTGCGTGCGTGTGTGTGTGTGTGCGTGTGTGTGTGCGTGCGTGTGTGTGCGTGTGTGCGTGCGTGCGTGTGTGTGTGTATGTGTGTGTGT
The DNA here is from genome assembly GCF_013339725.1 of Rhipicephalus microplus. NCBI lineage: Eukaryota > Metazoa > Arthropoda > Arachnida > Ixodida > Ixodidae > Rhipicephalus > Rhipicephalus microplus. The sequence continues at coordinate 300,581,701 of NC_051165.1, forward strand.
GTGTCGGAAAACTGGTCTACAGGTGAAGTGATCAGACGAGTGAAAGTTCTAGTATTTCGAAAACCTTGATTATATGTGATGCCGGGGACGTTACAAATGTCTCAAGTCAGCAACGTTAGCCACATAAAATGGTGTTATTCGTCTTTTAAAACATCACATGAATTCTATTTTGTACGCTGTGTGACACCTATATTTTTGCAAAAGGAGGATTTCACATGCTGCACTTGCTTCATCTTGCTTCATTTCATTAACTGAGATCATGACTGTCAAGTGCTTTCTTTTTTTCATGTCTGTCAATTGCTTTTAGTGAAGACATCTGTGAACAATAGTGATGACCAAAAGTAAGCAATATGCTTTTAAGTTGTGACCAATTGGCGACTTATTCAGAAGGCTAGCGGCATTTCTGGCACATGAACCGACTTTTTCGGTATTGGTGGCTGATGGTGCTGATATTAAAAAAAAAAGACTAAGATCCTGTCAGACTTGGCCGAACATGACAACACTTGAGCGCTTTCTACGACGTTCCTCGAGTCACCATGAACACCCTTAATAACAATAAACTTAGTTTTGACGACTTTGTATGCATTCATACTTGAAAAAAGAGTGCCCGAATCATGACTACCTTCCAAGACCGAACAAAAAGACACGTAGTTGTTATATGGCGCTTCTTGTTCAAGATAACCACCTTTGTTACTGTAATTTAGGAGAAATTTGAGGAGAATGTTATTTTCACTTTCTTGCGCACTATTCGCGGCCTTGGAGACTATTGTTTTACGCTCTCGTGAGGAAGCTGAAGTTCTTCCTGAATGGATGGGTCTTCTCGATTAGTAGAGATTATCATTCAGTGAATGAAAGAAAGTGAACATTGGCATATATAAGCGAGATAGCCGAAACGTGAGTGTGAAATCGAAGCAGCAGCTACGGATATCACAGCGATACACGATGGGCCGTAATAGGAGAGGGTGAACGGGGTGAGATAGGTGCACCGTCTGCCAGAACTAAGAGCAATCAAGCAGGGGAGCCTCTTTGTTAGCCAAGGCGCCACACAGTCTGTGACCTTTCGATCGCGCGGTGGGCCAAGCAAGCCATCGTGCCCGCGCTAGTCCCATAACTGCCTCCATGAAAGAGACCCAGCAAGGCAAGAGCAGCCCGTCCTTCAGGTGCGAGGCAATGAAACCAAGGCCAGCTGCCGGCGCCACTGGTTCTCAGTGGCGAAGTGAGACTTGAACAGAGGACCCTCACTCACACTTGCTGAAGGAGAGAAGAACAATATTATCGCAAATATAGCAACGGGAATAGGCTCTGTGTGACAAGTTCGTTCAATAAGGCCAACCTGGAAGCGGCAGTGACAATGCTTCCACTTCAGCCTCAGTCCTGTGTGGCTCACGGGGCCTCTGCACAGATAAGGGGCCCGCATTTGTTATATAAATGAGCAGAGGATGTATTTAGTGATGTGCCACAAGAGTGCTTCACTTGTGCAAGCTGTGGAATGGGCAGGTAAAGCAAGTTCAGCGGCAGACCTTCATTACAGAAGCTTTATTATAGTGCACCTGTTAATATTATTCTATTCTTTTTCCGTATCGTTCTAACTTTCTTTTTTGTCATTGGTGATGTTGTAATACGGTCAATGTTATCCCTCACTGAGTATTTGCTGTGGTGCAAATATTAAGCGTTCCCCACGAGGTTCATAAAATAGAAGAGCAGTGGCATACAATGACTGTCCGATGTGATAACTGCAATTAGAGGCTACATAATTTAGGGAATGTCAGTATGCACCCCTTGAGTTATTTGACCACTCTTCGTGATGAGACGAGGTTAACGTAAGGACACCAAAAACAATTCAAATTTGTTGAACGTAAGAAAACAAACTCTTTTCTGTTCAGTTGTGTATGAATCGAAACTACACGTGAAAGTGCAACATCAAAATTATACCTACATCTCCCTTATTACATTCACATTTCTTAGTGTGCCTAAGGCACTTTAGGCATTTCATCTATCTATCTATCTATCTATCTATCTATCTATCTATCTATCTATCTATCTATCTATCTATCTATCTATCTATCTATCTATCTATCTATCTATCTATCTATCTATCTATCTATCTATCTATCTATCTATCTGTCTGTCTATCTATCTATCTATCTATCTATCTATCTATCTATCTATCTATCTATCTATCTATCTATCTATCTATCTATCTATCTATCTATCTATCTATCTATCTATCTATCTATCTATCTATCTTATCTGTCTGTCTGTCTGTCTGTCTGTCTGTCTGTCTGTCTGTCTGTCTGTCTGTCTGTCTGTCTGTCTGTCTGTCTGTCTGTCTGTCTGTCTGTCTGTCTGTCTGTCTGTCTGTCTGTCCGTCCGTCCGTCTGTCTGTCTGTCTGTCTGTCTGTCTGTCTGTCTGTCTGTCTGTCTGTCTGTCTGTCTGTCTGTCTGTCTGTCCGTCCGTCCGTCCGTCCGTCCGCCCGCCCGTCGACCACTCACCCTCTGGGTACTCTCATGATAGCCTCGGAAAAAAAAAACTGAAAAGGAGAAAAACAAAAAGCACGAAAGGAAGAAAAAAGTAAACGGAAAGAAACAAACTCCGAAGTGGCTCCCCGCTTCCTTAAGGCTTGGCAACGCTGTAGTAAGAAGCTGACCTATTATTATTATTATTATTATTATTATTATTATTATTATTATTATTATTATTATTATTATTATTATTATTATTATTATTATTATTATTATTATTATTATTAATACTATTATTATTATTATTATTATTATTATTATTATTATTATTAATATTATTAATATTATTATTATTTTATCCATTTCGAAGCGTGCTGTCCTGTGGACTCGACAAACGAGGTCAGAGGTGAGAGATTACGATAAAGCTTTGCCCTGTCCTTCCTTAATGGGAAGCCCTGTGCATGCGTATGTTAGGGAGTATCGTAATTTTGCCTATATTTATCTTGCTAATTTGTACGATGTATTGTTCTGATGCTGAGTGCATTAGAAAATGTAAATGGCTACGCATGCATTTTGTAGGCTTCAGTTGGCTGATGTTCACTGAAAAACGTTGTTGTGAATTCAAATCAGTTTTCGGTTTCAAAGGTGTGTTGTTCAAGAAGGTGACCGATGAGAAAAAGTTTCCATGTATATCGTATAATCCTTATAGAAACTAAAAAAAGAAACAAGCTTGCTTTCAGCACATAGCTGCTCTAATACCGCCATGGAGCTTACGTGAAAATGATTAGCAGAAGCACTCCTCCTCATTAGACAAGCTTTCGTCGCAGCTTTTGTGAACCAAGGAGTGAGCTATCATTAGGCTCGCGTATAGGCTAGGGGGATATGACGACATAGCTGATCGGTCGCTCGATTAGTAACACATTAGGGACGCACTCAGTGGAAAGGGCGAGACTGTCATAGCCGTAAGTGCTATCTGTCGGGCCATGCTCTGAATGAACAGTTATCGTTGGTGCTTATCGCTTGGCGAGGCAGGAACGATCGCTGACGGTGATCATCGCGTGCCAATGAAATATAGAGTGCAACGCAAAACAACGCTCTTTGCTTGTTGCGCAGTTCAACTCAGTCGTGAACAACGCCAAGTTTCTAAGTTCCACTAAATAGTGTGCCAACGTCAGAAGTGTTGGAACACATTGATGACTGAAGTGGGGCCATGCATGTAAAGAAAGCGCAGCATTCACCTCGTGTGCTGTCGCGCAATCTCTCTACAGACTTGCCCTCTCTACGGACATGAACTTTCGTCGCACGCTTTTTTGTAAGGAACTGATCCGCTAGCACCTCGATACTCTTCGATTACGGCTAAAGGTTGGTGAGTTCTTGAACTAATAATAACTGGAGTTTTATGCTCCAAAACAAAAGTGCAGCATATCCACGGTATGAATGATGGAGAGTAGGGCGAAGCATCCGTCCGTCCATTCGTTCTTGCTTCCGTCCGTCCATGCGTCCATCTGTGTGACCGTCCGTGTGTCCATCCGCTCGTCCGTGCGTGCTTCTGTTCGTGCGTCTGCACGTACATCCGTGCATCCGTCCCTGCGTTTGTCCATGCGTCCATCGGTCCGTGCAGCCATCCATGCATCCGTGCATGCATCTGTCTGTGTGTCCGTTCGTCAATCTAGTCAACACTCCAAGTACCACCATCTTGCATCTTTTCATCATATATTCCGCACATAGAACCACCGCCATCCAGCGGACATTACAAGGACTAAACGAGAGGTGGCACATGCACACTTTCTTACGGCTTGCGCTTCGTGTCTACTTCCCACCTTTAACCACCTCGAGTCCATGCTATATACTAGTTCACTGTATTCATGGCACTGCGGCCCAACGCTCGCTCTACCTTTCTAAAACCAAGGAGGTTACTCCAGCGAGTATAACGTAGCAACCCTTTATTGTCAGACAATGCTCAATGGACACGCCAGTGGGTTCTAATTGGGAATGAGAGACAGGAAAATCAGGCTTTTAGCTAACGCGCACGCTGCATATTTTTTATTGTTCAACAACGCACATGAGAAATCTCCCACCAGCACCACCTTGCAGGTCAAAGCGTAAGACATGTTACGCACTACTACGAGGCATGCCGCTTGAAGGAGCTTCGTCCCTAAAAGCCATGATGTCATTATGGGAGACGCTGTGGAGAAGGGCTCCGGGAATATAGATAATGTGGGAGCACACGGGCCTCCCATTTCGCCTCCATTAAAATGCAACTGCCGCGGTCGTACTTGTATCCGCGACTTTCGACTCAGCAGCCAAGCACCCTAACCCCTTCCCCACCACAGCGGACAATTTCTATAAGTATTGCAGCCCTAAGGTCACGTGTTCACTGTATTTTTCTGTCTTGGAGAGGAATCGAGAAAGTAGACGTCTGGCCTCACTACACGCACAGTCCGCCTCAGTGGGACAGTGATTACCTGGGTCAGCTGCTGTCCCGGAGGTGGCGGGTACGCACCCGGCTGCGGCGGCCGCATTTGCATTTCGAGGCAGCAAACTACTAGAGGCCCGTGTGCTGTGCAATGTTAGCGTACGTTGAAGAACACAGCTCTATTGAAATTTCTGGATACCTTCAGGGCGTCGTCTTTCATAATCGCAGCGTGTTCTTTTTTTTTATCTTCGTTGGCAAGTATTGTTCTCTTCCATGCCCGGCTGTCAGAAGCTGTCGCCGAGATGCGCTTATTGTAACTGTTTATTAATCGAGTGAATAAGGCTGAATGCTCTCGTTGATAACGCTACAAGGCTGTCGCTGTGTTGTTAATTCGTTGTATACCGGCCGCATCCAGACAACGCATAATGAGTGACGCCTTTTTCTTCAGTACATGCCAGCTGTCGTGCACTGCCTGTGGCGTAAATTTTGCTGGCCACGTTGTTCTTAGAAAAGTGTGCAAAACTCCAAAATGTGCGACATGCACTTATATATGCTCACAGTTACACACCACTCGTCTAAGCGGGGCGAGCACTCGTATTTGCATGAAGTGGTCAAAGCAATTTCGCAACTTAACGCTCCCAAAATGGGAAATTTCTCCGCACCAGCTCGGATAATAGTGAGTTTCACGGCTTGTCGACGGCACGTCTTTGTCGTTAAAGAATTGCTGCTTCAAGCAAATTGACAAATGCCGGCCTTTTACGTCCTGTGGATAACTAAGTTACGATTATGAGGCACACAGCATTCAGGACACTAGGTTAATGTTGACTACCCTGGTTCTTTGAATGTGCCCGTAGATCTAAGTACTGACACCAACTGTTATGTCTAGAACAACAGAGAGTCATGCTCCGAACTGCAAGAGCGACACTTGCAGCTTCAATGGTGCCACATCTGAGCACGCGTGGTGCCAACGTCGCGCTTTTCTTGCACTTTTAATACTTATTTTTATAATCGCGGAAGCAAGAATTAATTTCGCTGTTGAAATCTCTGAATGGTTTAAAGAAAAAACACAAAAAGAAAAAAAAACGAAGCGAAATGCTCTTCGTATGAGATGATACCACAAACCGGGAATAAGATTCAGAGTATAAAAGGTGTCAACCAGGGTGGTTTTACATTTTTTCTTCTTTTTTTGAGTTCTGTATAGCTGACAGCGCTTCTGACTGCTGACGCACTTATCACTGCCACGGCGTGAAACAGGGCCAGAAACTACAAGTCAAGCGCATCATTGGCGCTGCGCATTCTCAGATGTGGCACCTTTAGAACTGCAGGGGTTGTTTGTGCGGTTTCGTGTGCGGTGCTCCACCGTTCCAAGCAAGCGTGTTGAGTATTGTAAAAATTTGTTCTTGTATTTCAAACTTCGCAGTGAATCTAAACAGGCTTTTTGTGCTTAGCTTCAAACAAAAAACACCGGTACGTGTGATATTCAACAGCCTTTACGCTGTATCACTGTTTTTATTGCAGCCGTTGAACCTGTGTTACACTGGGACGTAGATAAGAGAAAATATTCTATGGGTGTTAAAGTTCGTGCTTGTGTTAATTGAAATGCAATGTTTAGAGCTTCTGTCTCTATGTATTTTTTTGGACATGTTGTCGTATTCTTATTCTCTCCCCAAGTTTGCGTAGACGAGCAGTCGATATCTTTAGGAACTTTCGTTTTATCAACCAACACTATTTGGCAGTGAACGTGAGCGCATGCCAATTTAGCTTATTAAAAATGCAACATATTTTTTGGTTTAGCGAAGCAAAATCACGTAATGGTATATAAACTCTTCGCATGGTTAAGTAAACATGTATCGATCACATCTGCACTGATAAGAAAAGTGTAGGTGTTTCTTAAAGGCGGCCTCTTAGATTTTTTGAAGTTGCCATGGAATGAATTCACTAAAAGTGCTTATTGCCTAATGAATTCACTACCGCAGAAATTTTCAGAATCCGTTCTGTACGAGCGTGTTACAAGTATTTGTCGCTCACTGCAACTGAATTCCATCTTCTCTCGTCCAAACGAAAGCGCTGGAATCTAAGCAGGGAGTGATGGCACGGGGAAAAAAATTACGGCATATTCACGGGGTGAATGATGATTAATGGGCGAAGCTCCGGAGGGATTCATCGGTAAACTGTGAATCTTCCGTGTAATTCGCCCAGTCGATCATCATGTAAAGACGTGAGAAACGGTGTGTTTGTATATACACAAATCAACTTTTATTTGTTCTTAGACGATGGATGGCTTGCGATGTCCCTTGCCTCGCGCACGTCGCACATCGGGATTCTGTCTGCGAGCGCGCGCTGCTGCCGCCTTGCGCTCTCTCCGCTGTGCAGCCTTATCCATCCGGCGACTCCGAGCGCGCGCCAACAGCGAACGGATTTTATTACAACGCTCCCCTAGCGTACGTCGCCGCACTAAATCGAACGATTGCCTTCAACCAATGACACGTGCCATATGTGACAACATTCCTATTTTATAAGATCTCGCGTCTTTCATCAACTACAAGTACCGCTTTCTAGTTTATAACATCTTGCATCTTTTCATCATCAGCTACAAGTACCACCATCTAGTAAACACTACAAGAACTAAACGAGAGGTGGCTACATACAGGAGACGGTACCGCCATCTAGTGAACACTGCAAGAACTAAACTAGAGGTGGCTACATACAGGCTACAGGGGACGCACAGCCCACGCCCTAAGGAGCTTCGCCCCTAAAAATACGCCACGCGCACTTTGTGACTTTGAGAACCTTTTCCTTTTTTTTCTTCGAATGCGAGGTTTTTCAGTGCGATCACGCTCGCACGCATGGACAAATCACGGCCTCCCGCGGCGGCCCAGCAACAACCGGACATGTCATGCTCAAATCAGTCAATGGCTGGTGCTTGGCCTGTGTCGCAGTGATTTTTGAGCCTGTAGCATCTTTTGTCGAGATAAAATAAAGCGAATACCAGCTGAATTCGAGAATTCATTGAAAACACCAAGCCTCGCGCTGCGTTATAGTATTTGGCACGCGTGTTTTCGAGAGCCTTGATCATCGATCGGCCGCGTTTCTGACCATGCGCGGAAGGTGTTGTAGGGCACCTTTAAGAAGTAAAATGAGTAACATTTCTCTAATTAGGCTAGCATGAGGGCATACGAGAGAGAGAGAGAGATAAATAGAGAGGAAAGGCAGGGAAGTTAACCAAGCTTGGCTTGGTTGGCTACCCTACACTTGGGGCGGGGGAAAAGGAGATAATAGAACGGAAAGAGATAGAAAAGAAGAGGAGTAAGAGGCATTGATCTTTGGTATGTGCTTTAATGCAAAGCTGTTACTTCTTCTCATCACATGCTTCTGACGTTGACTTACAATAACTTTGCAGCTCTCGACAGTACACTACGTGAAGGCGTTGACACCAACGTGCGCACAACAATCATCCTCGTTTCTATGACGCGAACTGTAAGCGAGGAAGCCATGCACAAGTATCCTTGGTAAAATGAGACGCCGCTTGATATGACGGAATCAGATTTCGGCGTTGTGTAACCAAGAGTGGCGTGAAGTTGCACGTCCGGCTTCCGTCCCTGCGTTCGTCCGTGCATCCACCCCTGCGTCCGTCCATGCGTCCATCCGTCCGTGCAGCTATCCGTGCGTCCGTCTATGCATATGTCTGTGGGTCCGTTCGTCCATGTAGTCATCACTCCAAGTACCACCATCTCACATCTTTTCATCGTATATTCCGCATATAGAAGCACCGCCATCCAGCGGACATTCCGAGGACTAAACAAGAGGTGGCACACGCACACTTTCTAATGGCTTGCGCTTCGTGTCTGCTTCCCACCTTTAACCACCTCAAGTTCATGGTATATACTAGTTCACTGTATTCATGCAACTGTGGCCCGACGCTCGCTAAACTTTTCTAAAACCAAGGAGGTTACGCCCAGCGAGTATAACGTAGCAACTCTTTCTTGTCAGATAGTGCTCAATGTACATGCCAATGGCTGCTAATGGGGAATGAGAGAACGGAGAATTTCGCTTTTAGTTAACGCACACGCTGCGAATTTTTTATTGTTCAACAAAGCACAGGAGAAATCTCCCACCGGCACTTCCTTGCAGGTCAAAGCGTAAGACATGTTACGCACTATGACGAGGGACGAACGGGTGCCGCTTTAAGGAGCTTCGCCCCTAAACAAACCACAATGTCATTATGGGAGACGCTGTAGAGAAGGGCTCCGGGAATATCGATCATGCGGGAGCACACGGGCTGCTATTTCGCCTCCATTAAAATGCAACCACTGCGGCCGTACTTGTACCCGTGACTTTCGACTCAGCAGCCAAGCACCTTAACCCCTGCCCCACGGCAGCGGACAAGTTCTAGAACTATCGCAGCCCTAATGTGATATGTTCACTGTATTTTTCTGCCTTGGAGATGAATCGAGAAAGTAGACGTCTGGCCTCACTACATGCACAGTCCGCCTCGGTGGAACAGTGATTACCTGACTCAGCTGCCGTCCCGAAGGTGGCGGGTGCGAGCCCGGCTGCGGCGGCCGCATTTACATTTCGAGGCAGCAAAACACAAGAGGCCCGTGTGCTGTGCAACGTTAGCGTACGTTGAAGAACACTGCTCTATGGAAATTTACGGAACCCTTCAGGGCGTCGTCTTTTATAATCGCAGCGTGTTCTTATTTTTATCTTCGTTGGCAAGTATTGTTCTCTTCCATGCCAGGCTGTCATAAGCGTTCGCCGAGATGCGCTTATTGTTACTGTTCATTAATCGGGTGAATAAGGCGTAATGCTCTCGTTGATAACGCTACAAGGCTGCCGCTACGTTGTTAATCCGCTGTATACCAGCCGCATCTAGACAACGCATAATGAGTGACGCCCCCTTTTTTTTTCTGTACATGCCAGCTGTCGTGCCCTGCCTGTGGCGTAAATCTTGCTGGCCACGTTGTTCTTAGAAAAGTTAGCAAAATTCCAAAATGTGCGACATGCACTTGTATATGCTCACACTTTCACTCATGTATGACCACTCGTCTAAGCGGGGCGAGCACTCGTATTTGCATGAAGCGGTCAAAGCAACTTCACAACTTAACGCTCTGAAAAACTGACCAGAACGAATAATAATGGGTTCACGGCTCCTCGATGGCAAGTGTTTGTCATTAAACAATGGCTGCTTCAAGCAAAACGATAATTGCTGGCCTTTTACGTTCTTTGGATAACCAAGATACGATTATGAGGCAGACAGCATTGTGGTACTCCAGATAAATGTTGACTACCCTGGTTCCTTGGATGTGTCCGTATAGATATAAGTACTGACACCAACTGTTATGTCTAGAACAACAGAGCATCATGCTCCGAACTGCAAGAGTGACACCTGCAGTTCCAAAGGTGCCACATCTGTGCACGAAATGGCGCCAACGTGGCGCTTTTCTTGCACTTTTAATGTTTAATTTTATAATCGCGGATGCAAGAACCGCTTTCGCTGTTGAAATCTTTGAATGGTATGAAAAAAAGAACAAGAAAAAACAGAAGCGAAACGGTCTTAGTATGAGATGATACCACAAACCGCGAATAGTATTCACAGTATAAAATGTGCCAACTAGGGTGGTTGTACTTTTTTGTTTTTTTTAGTGCTTTACAGCTGACAACGCTTCTAATTACTGACCCACTTATCGCTGCGACGGCGTTAAACAGAGCCGGAAACTACAAGTTGAGCACATCATTGTTGCCACGCATCCTCAGATGTGGCACCTCTGGAACTGCAGGGGTTGTTAGTGCGGATTCGTGTGCGGCGCTCCATCGTTGTAAGAGAGCGTGTTTTGAGCATTGTCCAAATGTTTTCTTGTATTTCAAACTTCGCAGTGAATCGAAACAGGGTTCTCGAGCATAGCTTCAAACAAAAACACCACTACGTGGGAAATTCAACAGCCTTCACACTGTTTCACTTTTTTTATTGGAGCGGTTGAATCTGTGTTATACTGGGACCTAGATTAGAGAAAATATCCCACGGGAGTGAAATTTCGTGCTTGTGTTATTTTTAAATGCAATGTTTTGAGCTTTTGTCTCTGTCTTTTTTCAGGAGGTGTCATATTCTTACTCTCCTCAAACGTGCGCGTAGACGAGCAGTCGATACCTTTAAGGAACTCTCGTGTTATCAACCAACACTAAGTGGCAGTGAACGTGAGCACATGCCACTTTAGCTCACTAAAAATTCAACATGTTTTTTGTTTAGCGAAGCAAAATCAAGGTAATGGTATACAAACTCTTCGTATGGTTAAGAAAACATGTATCGATCACATCTGCACTGATAAGAAAAGTGTAGGTGTTTCTTAAAGGCGGCCTCTTAGATTTTTTGAAGTTGCCATGGAATGAATTCACTAAAAGTGCTTATTGCCTAATGAATTCACTACCGCAGAAATTTTCAGAATCCGTTCTGTACGAGCGTGTTACAAGTATTTGTCGCTCACTGCAACTGAATTCCATCTTCTCTCGTCCAAACGAAAGCGCTGGAATCTAAGCAGGGAGTGATGGCACGGGGAAAAAAATTACGGCATATTCACGGGGTGAATGATGATTAATGGGCGAAGCTCCGGAGGGATTCATCGGTAAACTGTGAATCTTCCGTGTAATTCGCCCAGTCGATCATCATGTAAAGACGTGAGAAACGGTGTGTTTGTATATACACAAATCAACTTTTATTTGTTCTTAGACGATGGATGGCTTGCGATGTCCCTTGCCTCGCGCACTCGCACATCGGGATTCTGTCTGCGAGCGCGCGCTGCTGCCGCCTTGCGCTCTCTCCGCTGTGCAGCCTTATCCATCCGGCGACTCCGAGCGCGCGCCAACAGCGAACGGATTTTATTACAACGCTCCCCCTAGCGTACGTCGCCGCACTAAATCGAACGATTGCCTTCAACCAATGACACGTGCCATATGTGACAACATTCCTATTTTATAAGATCTCGCGTCTTTCATCAACTACAAGTACCGCTTCTAGTTTATAACATCTTGCATCTTTTCATCATCAGCTACAAGTACCACCATCTAGTAAACACTACAAGAACTAAACGAGAGGTGGCTACATACAGGAGACGGTACCGCCATCTAGTGAACACTGCAAGAACTAAACTAGAGGTGGCTACATACAGGCTACAGGGGACGCACAGCCCACGCCCTAAGGAGCTTCGCCCCTAAAAATACGCCACGCGCACTTTGTGACTTTGAGAACCTTTTCCTTTTTTTTTCTTCGAATGCGAGGTTTTTCAGTGCGATCACGCTCGCACGCATGGACAAATCACGGCCTCCCGCGGCGCCCCAGCAACAACCGGACATGTCATGCTCAAATCAGTCAATGGCTGGTGCTTGGCCTGTGTCGCAGTGATTTTTGAGCCTGTAGCATCTTTTGTCGAGATAAAATAAAGCGAATACCAGCTGAATTCGAGAATTCATTGAAAACACCAAGCCTCGCGCTGCGTTATAGTATTTGGCACGCGTGTTTTCGAGAGCCTTGATCATCGATCGGCCGCGTTTCTGACCATGCGCGGAAGGTGTTGTAGGGCACCTTTAAGAAGTAAAATGAGTAACATTTCTCTAATTAGGCTAGCATGAGGGCATACGAGAGAGAGAGAGAGATAAATAGAGAGGAAAGGCAGGGAAGTTAACCAAGCTTGGCTTGGTTGGCTACCCTACACTTGGGGCGGGGGAAAAGGAGAATAATAGAACGGAAAGAGATAGAAAAGAAGAGGAGTAAGAGGCATTGATCTTTGGTATGTGCTTTAATGCAAAGCTGTTACTTCTTCTCATCACATGCATTCTTGACGTTGACTTACAATAACTTTGCAGCTCTCGACAGTACACTACGTGAAGGCGTTGACACCAACGTGCGCACAAACAATCATCCTCGTTTCTATGACGCGAACTGTAAGCGAGGAAGCCATGCACAAGTATCCTTGGTAAAATGAGACGCCGCTTGATATGACGGAATCAGATTTCGGCGTTGTGTAACCAAGAGTGGCGTGAAGTTGCACGTCCGGCTTACCACCGGCCCACTTCGGTCGCAATGATGCCGTTACCCTGAACTCAAAATCGATATCGAAGTTTAACAATTGTTAAGCGTTGGCTGGTGCCGAGTTTGCGTGCGGGAAAAACAAGGTTGACTCAAGGTTGCCGAGTTGGTGATTCCGTAAATCCACCTTAGAGAGGCGATTTGGACTAGTTGGTGCATATGAACTGTAAACATAAGTAGTTAGCGCAAAAAAAAAAAGCAACAATGGTGAAGGTAAAGACGTCCCCTTTGCCCTCTTTACCTTGTCTGTTGTTCTTTGCTCTAGTTACGTCTGTGCGTAAATTCAGACTTTTTTATCCTCAATTTTGTGAAATCTTCTTTTTATTTTTTGCTCCTTTTGAATGCTACTATTCGGGTTTTATTGTCATCAAACCTCGATATACGATTGCGAAAAAGGCCGTAGTGGAGGGCTCCAGAAATTTCGACCACCTGAAGTTCTTTAACGTGCACCTGAATCAAAATACATGGCTTCAGACATTTTCGCCTCCACCAAAAATGCAGCCGCCGCAGTTGGGATTCGAACCGCGACCTTTGGGTTAGCAGTCGAGTGCCATAAACAGTAGACCACCGGAGTGGGACTTTTCTGGTCCTATTGGTCTCTGTGCTTTCGGGAAAATGCTTTCGCGCATTCAGAGAAAATGCAACGTGTTTTCGCAGTGTTCATCGAAAAAAAAAATGGTTCCATTAATTAGGGATGATTTTCTGCTTCATGCATTTACAGATGAAAGAGCCTGTCATTTGTCACCGCTGGATGTCATGAGCTTGTCATAATAATTATGGCGTTCGGAGATAGTAACGTCCAAAGTGCTTGGTGGGACTAAAAAAAAAAAAGACGTGGTGGGAAATAAATTAGTAACTTGAACACGAGCAGTATCTGAAAAGGAGGCGAGTTGCATTATTGTGGAATCGCTATAGACAGCGCAATGGCATACGAAAAGCGAATGGTAAAGATTAGCAGATGCTGTACCTAAGGCGTTCAATTTGTGTGAAGCTGGAACGACTGCAGGAATGACAACGAAACATAAATCAGGCTATAGACCGTACCAAAAAAGTGGGGTCGAATGCAAGGCAAAATATATTTAAAAAGTTGGATCTCTCTTTAGATTTTTAAATATAATTGTTGCATATGAATGCCTTTTTCTAGCGTGTTTAAATGGTCTTCTTACAATAGATTTTATATTTGGTAAGCTAGCATTTTTGCGTTACTATAGAAAAACAAGTTATGAAAAACAAATTTTGCGCAGTTGCCCCACCGTGGTGGTCTCGTGGCTAAGGTACTCGGCGGCGGACCCGCAGGTTGCGGGATCGAGTCCCGGCTGCATTTTCAATGGAGGCGGAGATGCTGTAGGACGATAAAAAACCCCAGGTGGTCAACATTTCCGGAGTGCTCCACTACGGCGTCTCTCATAATCATATGGTGGTTTCGGGACGTTAAACCCCTCATATCAATAAATTTTCGCGCAGTTAGAGTGCATGTGCGAGTGTGTTAGAAATAAAGAGTTTTGAAGCAGTGTCTTTTTTTTGTCTGCGAACGGTTCACACAAGTCATTCTTGTTTCATATTAGTGGATGCCTCATTAATTTAAAAGATGACGCAAAACAAAATTTCGTCGACCATTGAACCTAGCTAAGTTCCGTAATAACAATGTTTACTATTTATTTATTAGCGCTTTTCCCGATATTTCTATAGAGCCAACGACGCCCAAACCGACATCAGAATATATGCCAAAATAGCCGTATAACCCAGTCACTATGACACTTGTGGAGCGTTTCAAATAATAACAGAGAAAGGAAATTTCATGTGCAGCCTTTGTTATACAGGAGCGTTATAAAAATGTTAAAAATAAGTACTCCAAATAAAGTTGCTGACCTTGTTCATACCTGATAACATTCCAGGAGCTTCTGGAGGGAAATAGGCTGTCACCGTTATTAGGGTACTTAGATGCTCCGACACATAAATATGTGCCCCACTAATGTCGAGTGTTTAGTTAAAGGCGATGAAAGTACGTGAGCATCTTATCAAAGCCTTCGTGAAATCAGAGCTAGTTTTTTCACAACCTGCATTAAATTTCAAATATTTGTTTCTGGAATCGGTACCTCGACGACTACCAGAGGCGGTAAACACTTTATTTAGTACAAAACGTAAAAAAACCTTCGTAACCTTCAACGTTACTATAACGCAAGCAACACGGTACTTACGGGAAGTCAAAAATTACTTAAACTTCGCTTAAAGTCTCTATAAAAACAATGCGTTCTTTTGCGCCACAATATTCGTATTTATTTCTCTTTTGTTAAATCTCATCAATACTTTATGAAAGCATAGCACCTGGCGTAAACAGGTTGGCTCTACTATTCAACCTTCCACCTTCAAACTTGTACACCTAGAGGCACGAGACTATTCCAATAGAAAGAATGTTCGTCTTTTGCTGTCACCGACACAAAATTACCGCGGTTATTACGCCCCATCTTTTTTTACAATAAAAATGGCCCCGTATTTGCATGTTACACTGAAATTGTCGACGAAAGACGATAATCTTGCGTCTGGAGAGAGCGTAACAAAACGTTTATTTGATGTCCTGCGCAAGGAAATTGCTGAATGGTATTCTGGAGGCGCTGCGTTTGAGTGCCTTGAGCGTGCAGCGGAGGTGAACGAGCGCATCGAGTCACGTCACATAGGGAGACATCAGCGCTATCTGGCAATTATCATAAAAAACAAAGAGCGCGGCGTGCGCGCCCTTCTCGGAGGCGATGAGGTGTAGAACGCAAGTCGACAGGTAGGGGACGCCACCTTGTCATCTTAGCAAAGCGTTGCAAACACCTACCTTTTCGGGCAAGTGTTGCATTGTAAGCGCAGCGTGATAAACGCTATGACATTTAGAATTACTTATGTATGCCTTTTGACACACACACACACACAGACACACAAAATATTGACGTGTTGTTATAGTGCCTCGAATATGCCCAATAATTGCTATTTAATTGACAATCGTACAAGCATAAACGCTGAATCTTGAGCAACATTGATGAGTGCTGCGGATGGGGTCAGTCGTTTGGGGTATCATCTGGTGCCGTTAGGGTACCATTAGGGTACCGTTAGGCAGGCAGGCAGGCAGGCAGGCCAAAATTTTGCGTCGAAGGTCTCCAAGAAGGACTATCGTCTTTGAAAAAGACTGATTTGACCGCGAATGTATGCAGATAGTATACCAAGAACTCCAAATTCCCACGCCATGTAGTCGCCGACACTCGTCCTCTTCTTCATCAGCCCTGGTTGTCATAAAAAGATGAAATTGATAAGAAAAAGACCTCTCGTGAAGGATGACTCGGTACGAAGGGTGCTCGACTCGCAGGAGATGGTACTTTGTGAAAGGGTCATTAGAAGCGAAATAATTAGTTAGAAATTTCGCATTTGCAACAATATCAGAAAGAAATTCCGGAGCTAAGAGCAGGTCGGTAAATGGCAAGAGCCACCCAAATTTACTTCAATTGCTTTTTTTTTCAGCGAGAGTATTAGAATCATTCCTGCTGCTTACGTGGCTAGCGTATAATTGTTATGGTCTGCAAAGAAAGATTGACGTCAGGTGCCTCATTATAAGACGATGTGAAAACAGTCAAGCAAAAAATAATAAAACAGTGGAGAGGAAATTAGACAAAGAGCAAAAAAGGCGGTAAGAAGCGCTAAACGTGGGACCACTTCGGGAAGCCGCGCTCACCATTTATGAGCTTTGAGAAAGCAAATACTCCTGCCACGAAGGGACAGAGGATTATGCGCAAAGAATATCTCACGGCACGTGTCGTAAACTCCTGGAGGTGGGCTTTTATTACTTGACTGATGGGGCACCCTGACCCGCGCCAAGGTGAAGCCTGTGCAAGCAGTTATAACGCAGATGCGCCATAGAGTCGACATGTGGTTGTAGCGGGCACTGCTTGCGAGAATCTAACGAAGGCCGGCTTATGAAAACGCACGATGAGTCACTCTCACTCACTCTCTATGCAGCTTCGTTCGCAGCACTTTGCAAGCCTTACTATCCGAAGAGTGCTTCTTCTTAAATGTTTCTGCTTTGTTCTATTGTTAAGCGCGTTACATTGTTTTCCCCCTTGATTTATTCAGACGAAGCACGAGGTCATTAAAAGCACACGGTCTCCTTCCATCCTTTGCCTTTCTGCTTGCTTGATTCTTCGGCACCGTAATCTATGTCATGGCCCAAGTCTTCCTGCCTAATACACTGATTCTTATTTCTTTAACAATATTTCAAACGTCAGAGAGAGTCAGAGAGAAAAACAAAGGAATAAAGAACGCAGGAGCCGAGCTGCTGCTTCATACTCATGTGAACTGACGTGCTTGTGTGTTTTTAACAGCCTTTTAGTGCAGTGTAAACAGAAATGATTATCATGACCAACCTTAGTGCTCCGTGCATCCTCGTATTCATCTGCAACATTTTGCGCTTCGCTGCCAGAGAACACGCGCGACTATATTTTAGGCGTAGACTGCTAAAACCCTGATGAGAGGCTCAGATGCACAGGGAGGTTGGGATGAACACCAGATCAAGATGGAGTGCTGGTCTGGTCTGATTTGAATTTCTTCAGAAAGGTCCGTTTGATAGAGAGCGATACACAGGAAATGCGTACTTGAAGCAGTGGTTTTTATTGCGTTACGTTCTCGCATACGCGTTTTCCACAGTCAACCAGTGTGTGCTTTTCCACAGTCAACCACTGTGCTGTGACAGAATTAAAGAAGGAAAACCTTATCAAAGACCACTTCATTAAGGCATGTTAAGAGAAGGTATTGTATAGTACGAGAATTAATGTTAAATTTTTTTTACAGTTCTTTGAAGAATGTCCGAACAGAATGATATCTTTGCAGCTAATAAAGCAGTGGTTTAAAGCATCTGTTACATCGGGGATGACAGTTAACTGAAGAAATAAAAATACCTTTCTTTTGCAACCATGATTTCACCACCAGTGTATCAGTATGCAGTTTATAAAAGAAGGTTTTCTGTATCAAGAGAAATATACATTTTCCGAACTCGTGGTAAATACATGATGTCCTGAAATGTCGAAATACAATGCTAGCAGAGCGTGGCATAGCCTTGTAGTATAGTATAGCAAGAATTCGATTGATACGTGGGGTTTAGCGTCCCAAAACCACCAAACGATTATGAGAGACGCCGTAGTAGAGAACTCCGGAAATTTCGACCACCTGGGGTTCTCTAACGTGCACCCAAATCTGAGCACACGGGCCTACAGCGTTTCCGCCTCCACTGGAAATGCAGCTGCCGCTGCCGGGATTCGATACCGTGACGTGCGGGTCAGCAGCCGAGTACCTTAGCCACTAGACCACCGCGGCGGGGCAGTATAGCAAGAAGGTGGGAAACGATCGTGAGGAGAGATGTGATGACGAGGAGGAGGAGTAGAAGGAGGGGAGAGAGATAGAGCGAAAAATTGTGAATTAGAGGTAAATATTATAGAGGGAAAAGGAAGAAAAAATAGCTAAAGAAAAAAAAAACATGGTTAGAGGAGGAAAAAAGGTAAAAAGAAGAAGTAAGCGAGCGGGTAATAGAGAAATAGACAAAGAAAGAACGGGATGAAAGAACAAGAATCACAGCAAGATAGAGAAAAAAGTAGAGAGATAGATAGAAAAAGAAATAAGTAGAAGTAAGCATAGAAAAAAGCCATAGAAAAAATAGAAAGAAGAGAAAAGAAGCACGAACTAGCAGATGGAAAAGAGGCGAAAGGTCGCAAAATTTAGCAAAACAGCAATAACTAGAACTGCAAAACCAGTACCCATCAGCTGTGCTGTCTGTTTTGCATTGCGCCTGGCATTTCGCTGCAACGAAAGAACCAGTTTACAGAACATGTGCCGGCAAAGTCGTTTTGAGCCCTTGTATGAATGTATACGCGTTTGTGCTCTTAGAGCCACAGTCACTAATTTATAGCTCATAAACATCTAGCACGTACTCTTTTTGAACTGCAGCTTCGTATGTGACTCTGGCTTTATTCATGATCGCCAAGCCTCTATTGCTTGTTTTCGCAGTTTCAAGGCAAAGTGTATTCCCAAGCAGTCACATGTTTTAATCTCTTAAAGGACACCAAAATAGAACTGTGTATTTCTATGCCATTACTTGTTCAGAGTATCTGAATGGACGCCACATATTGTCTTAGCTTGTTGGCATTCTGCGAATATGCAAGGATGCCGCGATTCGATGAATGTTTTGGTACTGGCTGCTTAACTAGCACGGTCGAAATCATCGTCGAAGTGTTCAGCTGATTTGTTGTGAAACCTGACAAACAGAGGCTCCCAGAGATGACAGTGAATGCTACTTATTCTTGATGGCGTGTATGAACCATTGCTGCTAGGCCTTATCGAAATGGCAGACGATGAGTGGGCTGTTCGAAAGAGTCATCGGTTTGTAGTAATACTGCGTTATTCCTCAAAAGGATCAAGCCTAGCTGCCTATTCGTGATGCTTTTGCCCCATTGTAAAACTTTGTGGCTTCACAAAGTTCTAGCTGCAGGCAGCGATATGGCCTTGAAATCATTACACGGTGAAAGATATAAATGGAGGCTCAACTATACGAGCAACATATCCCAGATATAATGCGAAAATTGAAGCTGGACGAAAGCTGGACGAAAGCTGGACGAAGAAAGCATGAAGAAACAAATGCATCCTTGCTCTGTGCTTTCAAAATTAAGACGACCTGCCTGATCGAAGCTCAATCAAGCACAATATTCTCTGAGACCACCCAAGTGTGGCGTAATTAACGGAAAGAAACGAGATATACATAGTCTTCTCGCGCGCCCACTATCTTGGTAATAATAATTTACACTGGTTAACTTAGTTTTAGCATAGTTTCTATGTGGCTGTTATCGAAGTTGCGATTCGATTTGTAGAAGTTAGATTCGACTACTCGGTACTCACAGGGGGAAAAAAGCAGCTCTGAGAATAGAAATTGGATTGTGCTTGCTCGAAGCGGTAATCAGTTCATCCGGCTCATTTTTTTGTCAGTCTCCGATATGGTTATGAGCTTCTGCAATGAAGGGGAGAAGTAAACGCATACGCTTGATGTAGAATCGATTTCACCCGATCGATTAACAATCAGAGAAGAAAATCGCCCGCGGAAGCACAACGACTTGGTTCTACTATATCACAAATGGAAGGAACGTTAGGCTATAAGGCGGTTGTAACGATACAGTAATGCTCTTTCGTCTGTATGCGTGTTTCTTAAAGAGTGAATGTCAGAATGTTTCGAGAAAGTGCGCTTGGTTTCATTCAACAAATCTTTTTTTGTGTGTGTAAGTATTTCTTTGTAGAACTTCCGCAAAGAAAAATAGTATTTTTCATTGCGTGTCATTAGTGACCCGGCGCAAATGCGACCAGTTGCAAAAAGAGACAAATACGTCATATTTGTGAACGTCGGGGCAGGCCCTGGAAATTCAGTGCTAGTTTCGGTTTCAAGGAACATGCACGCTCGTAGCTGTTACTGGGCATCCTAAGATCTAGTTGAACGGAATGAGATTGATGTGGAGATTTGCGTTTGCTGGCTTTCACAAGTTTTTTCGGACAAAGAAATTTAAAACCATTGTAAAGAACGTTTTTGTTATTGCGAGAGCAATTATATTGAGAGTCTCGGCTGGTTTTTTTCCGCCAGAGCCACCGTTCACGTATATGTATATGTATGCATATACATACGAGGAAGGATGCGCTATAGTGTTTGTTCTCTTTCTGTGGTGTGATTATCGCCTTTCTGGCCACGATCGTCTGCGCGCGCGCTTATCTTGTGAGCGAAAGAAAAGGAGGGAGAGGGGAGGGGGGCTTCTGGGTGCCGCGATATCGCGGTGACGATCAGCGCGCGCTTTGTGCCCCCCCCCCCCCCCCCCCCCCCCCCGCAGGTGCGAGCTTCTACGGACACGAAGAAACTGTGCCAAAAGCCTACCTGGAGCGGCCGCATTTTGCACCAACCTTATTTGGAGTTAAGTTAGATCGGGTCTAAATGAGTTCACTGCCAGCCTCACTTCGTATAACATTGCAATTGGTCGCTATCGCATTCATCGCTCCACCTTTTCGGTGAAACTGATTTTGTGCAATCATCCTTGCCACAGCTGCTAACTGCACTTGACAACATACGCACGAGTATACATAGCCGCCGAGAAAGCTTCTTGAGACACAGCCATAGGTATCCAGCGGCTATGCACGTTTCGCAGGTTCTGTACCGTTTTACGATGATCTGTAGCTGTGATAACGTTTCGTGGCTCATTTGTGCGAGAGAAACGCAGTACATGTTTCGATCTTCTTGCCATTCTTCACGTGACCTTTCAATTTGTTGCTATCACGTTTATTGCTTCACCTTTGCGGCAAAGCGGTGCCTTTTTGGGAATATGTCTTTTTGGTTATATTTCTCACTTTGTGAAATTGAAATCAGGCGAAGAGCGGGAAGTGGTTGATTTGAGTTCGTAACGTTTGCATCTACTTCTCGCCACTCGGTCAGCAATATTATTGAAGGTTGGATCGCACTCAGTTATCACGCTCAATGGGTGGGCCAACTACGAGAAAAATAAAGAGAGGAAGTTGTGGCGGGCAGAGAATGGAAGCCACAGTGAGCTACGCCAAGAAAGTGTGCCATGCATTCGACGAAGGTGGCTAAATCAGGCAACGCATTTTTTTTTTTTTGCAGCTCTGTGGTGTCTCAACCCTTGGATTCCCTATTGCGCAAATGTTTTTGCGGTTTCCTAGTGGCAGCGGGTGAGCACAAGCTAAAGGACCTATTATTTGAGTAGATATTGATTTTACAGGAGTGCTTGAGTAAACCCATTTCTTCATAAGCCTGACTGAACTGACAGAAGTGCAGTGTCACTACATCGATTGGCCAAGACAGCAGCTAACCTGCCGTCAAAAAAAAAATGTGTTTAGTTTCATGAATGTCTTGAATCATGTAGGCTCGGCTATGTAGTATTTGCTTCATTACTTTTGACATGCAGTTAAAATGATGTCAAGTAACTTTAGGCTCTTTTATGATCATGAAATTTATGTAGCCGTGGTTTCAACACTTGCGAGTCATTACTTCTCATACTGTCACTCAAATACGCACGATGGACTAAATCATTCTAGAAATCACCACAGGGAATGTCGATGGAGCCAACATTTTGACAAGTAAGCTTTATTCATCAAGACAACGGTAATGCCATGACGTGGACAGGTCAACTTGCCGAAACATTGTTTACGGTGACGTTCTCTCTAGAAAAAATTCTGGTCGAATCAAGCATCTCCATGCCTCTGAACTTCAGTTTCATTTGGTACTGAATTTCTGCAAGAATACTATGTGTGCCGCCATAACAATCGTGATTGAGTCAAATACGTTGAGTCCTAATTGTTAATATATCTAATTTTTACATTTGTTTGGATATTCTGTAATAAACCTTTGCTCATTATGTTCTTATGTGAGTTATAAATTAAAGCTGCTTTTATGGATTGGTGAGTGTCACGCTACGCGTGAATATCTCTCTATTTTTTTATACAATACGTGCGAATAAAACTTTATTTCATTTGTGCCAATTGAGTTTCGTCTTAGTGAGAAATCATTGAACTGAACTTTTGCCGCTTCAGAACGCACGAACGAAAAAAAAAGGTTAACAAAACTTTATGAAGGACCGCGTCGCCCAAGTGGCCATCATATCAGACCCGAAAGAAGGCACGGGTGCATTCCGCTTCCACGCGAAGTGGAAAAGAGGGGCTTTCGTGGCAACCCTCCTATCCTCAGTGTTTTGCCCTTTCCTTCTATTTGATGACATCACCAGTGACGTCAGAAAAGAAATGTTATCTTCGTGATTCCTTTCCGGTAGGACGCCCGGCAGCCGCCACGGGTAAAAGCGACGCTGCCAGTGCGTATGAGCATACAATGGGGAATACATGGAGGAATAGGGAGTTTCCGTCCCATATTTTGGGGCTCATCATCTTCCGCATTGATAAAGGAACATCGGCGAAAAAAGCTTCATCGTAATTTCAAATGCCAACGGGTGTTGGAAAGTGAGAAACGTGAACCATGCAAGCTGCTAGAGATGTGATACAGTCGAATTATTCGAACACCTAGTTGAACGTTTCGAAAACACTTGCGAAAGAGTGCTGTGTAGATGCGAGAATCCACGCTGACAGCTTGTCAGTGGCGACACAGAGTGGTAGTGAGCCCTCACCTCCCCCTCCCCCCTTCCATCCCTTATCTCTCCCCGAACTCAAAGACGCTGCTGTAGGGTCATAAGCGACATAGAATAAACGCTGGAAATAAAGCAGGTAACAAAGGAATCATTTAGGTGCTAGACTTGTGTGCTTAAGTGACTATAAATAGCAGCGCGTCTTGATTGCTCTAAAGTTCTCATCGGTCACAAAAGATGGCGGTCCTCTTCGGCTTTTCTCGGGGACAGGCTTTCTAGTTTTTTTTAAATGGTAAGCCTTTCTTGGTGAGCGTAACGCGCTCTGAGAGAGAGAAAGCGAGAAGAAATGCAGGGAGGTTAAGCAGAAGAGCGTGAGCATTTCGATCTACACAGCACTTGTATGTGTCCCTTCTGTTCTTCCATCTTCGTCATTTTCGCTCCGTAACCACACATGCATTTCTATCTAGGCCGCCAACGTCTGCGTGCTCTCGTACTCACCTCCTTAAATTGGTGTAAACCAAAATTAGTATTGCAGGATAAGAACGTATGATGAATTTAACTTTGTGGTCGTGCCATGACTCGCGTAGGAAAATATGCCGGCATCTCCATGAAGTAAATGATGATGAGTGAGGCGAAGCTCGCAAGCTTATTGATAACAGCGTGAAACTGTTGTTGGAGCTTGGCGTAAGCGTTGGCACGGGACTAACTGTTGCGGATGAAGGCGATGTCGCTAAGGTATTTGTCGAACTCCAATCGATAGCATACCTCACAGCTGCGTCCGAATGAGCGATCGAGGAAGTGGAGCTTGAAGCGCGCGTCAGCGCAACCAACCTCAGTTACAGTGACAGCTTTCGGCACTTGCCCGCTGCCTCCCACGCCAGCTCCGATTCGAGGTTCTCTCGCTACCATTTGCGTGCCGGCTCGTCTTCGCGGCCTCTCTCTTCGGTGTCCCCTTGTCGACGAGCCCGCTTTTCTTCGGCTGGGCGGGCCCTCGCCGCGGCCGCCTCCTCCGGATCGACGCTGGAGCTGGCATGCGATTGCTGCCGACGCTGGCGTCTCTCTTCGGTCTCTCTAGCTGTCACCGCGCAGTATTGGTGGTGGGCCCGCATTGCAGCTGAGTTGCGAGCTCTCCGCGCCGCTGCCTTCTCTTTCAAGGTGTTCATGATGAGCAGCTGCGTGGATGTGTGCACTCACTTAGTTCCCGCCGATGAGAAAGGAAGCACGCCAAAAGTGTTCACTCTCGCGGTCGCCTCGAGAACTAGTGAACTCGGTGCGCTGAAGGACTTGCCCCGAACAAGAGGAGCTTTGCCCAAAAAATCCCGTCGCGTATACGTAGTCAAATCCTTTCGCACAGATGGAACGGCACATCATCGTCATCCTATTCTTCATCAGCCTGACTACGCCCGCTGCAGGAAAAAGGCCTCTTCCATGTTCCGCCAGTCAACTCGGTCTTGTGCTTGCTGGTCCCTCTTTGTACTCGCAAACTTCGTAATCTCATCTGCGCACATAACTTTCTGTCTCCCCCTCACCCGCTTGCCTTCTCTGCGAATCCACTCGATTACCTTTAGTGACCAGTGTTTATCCTGCCTACGCGCTACGTAGGCAAGATAACTGTACGCGTACCCACTACGCACGCGCCACGTTGCGGGTACGCACTACGCCACGTACCCACTACGTTGCACATACCTACTATGGGCCGTGGTATGCGGGTGCGTGCTACAGGAAGTAGGCAAGTTATATCTACCGAAGATCGGCGAGTGCTGACACTAGTAATATAAATGGGAGAGCGTTAGGAAAAACAAAAGACAAACTGAAGCCTGCAGCTTTATAACGCTGAAGCCTTATGGAGGCTGCAGATTAGACGACGTCCGCGGACTTCAGCCATAAGCTGAAGTAGCGGACGTCACCTAATCTTTACTTCTTATATTATTATTATTATATTATTATTATTATTATTATTATTATTATATTATCATTGTTGTTGTTGTTGTTATTTGATTTGCATACACAGATACACAAGGCACACAGCAAAGAGGGAGAGAGCGAGCAGGCAACTGCCACCTGGAGGGGCACAACGCCTCCTCACTCTTTCGGGAAGAGGGAAGAAACAGAGGAAACGTAGAATAGAGGGGAGAAAGAGGGAATATGGTGAGGAAGGGTAAAAAATGCCGAAGACTTTGACGAGTGTAAAAACATAAATAAAAATATTAGAAAACACCATCTATAAACGGGTAGCCACGTTTGTTTGGTTCGTTTGTAAGGAGAGCTCGGTGGGCCTGGTCGCGTCGGGAAGCACTACCACTCGGAAAGAGGTAGTTGTCTAGATTCGCACACTTGAGTCCTAGGAATTTATATTCCCTAATCAGCAAAGACCGCTGCGTAGCAAATGTGGGACAGTGCACTACGATATGCTCAAGGGTTTCGCAGGAGCCACAAGCTGTGCACAACAGGCTGTCCACACGCCCTTGACGGTGTAATCATTCACACACCAGCACAGAGCCCACTCTTAATTAGTTGGTACATCAGCGCTAGGGAACTCCGAGGCAAGCCACGGCCACGAACACGGGGAGGGAACAATCCATTCGCCACACGCTGGTCTGGGTGCTGTTTTAGGAGGTGTCTGCGTAGAAGCAGACGAGCGTTGTCCATCGTACATAGAATTCCCGGACAGTCACAGCCATCATGGTTGCATGACAAAGCAAGGCGATCCACTTCTTCATTGCCCGCAATACCCACTTGCGAAGGTACCCACTGTGCAGCTAGGCATACTTCACGAGACAGAATGTTGTTAATGGATTCCATGATGCTGTTCAGAATCGGGCTGTCGGTCTCCTAGCTGGCGAGTCTGCTAAGGGCACCACGAGAGTCGGTGAGGCTGACAACCTTCGATGCTGGTAACCCTTCTTGTGACGTACTTAAGGGCGACATTAATCGCTGCTAGCTCGGCCGTCACCGACAATTAGGGGTGTGGTATTTTAAACAACCGCCTGATATGGGTTGAAGGGCAGGAGAAAGCTGCAGGAGCAGCTCAGGCCATCGCTGCGTACAGAAGTGTCCGTAAATACTTTTGCATAGTCTTCGAAGGTTTCAAATAAGTGTGAATGGGCTAATTGCTATAGTTCCGAAACAGGTTGGTCCCATTTTTTGCGTATTCCTGGAATTGACAGATGGGTAGGTAAGGCACATGGCCTGTGCTCGGTCGATGTTGCCAACTGAATATTTTCGCCAGAATCGCCAGTAATGTCATTGAACAAATCCGCCATTTTACCCATCCGAGATAGTGGGCGCTGTAACAGCCTTTTAAGGAGTGTCTTGCCATATGGGACTTGGTTCAGACACTCAATATGATGTAGCGCTCTCTGGTCAGCTTGCAGACTTAGCAGCAACTGGTGTGCTTCAGTCAGTAGTGGCATAGATTGTGCTTCACGAGGTAAGCTAAACAGTACTCGTAGGGCAACACGATGATCCCGTTCCAGCTGAGACATTAAAGCAGGCGGTACACTGAAGACTGGCAAAGCATACATCACGCAAAAGAGTACAGCTGATTGGTAAACCTGTAGTGCCGTCCTCTGATCAATGCCCCCACACCTAGCAGTACAGGCGGCTACATACTTGAACAGGGACAGCGATTTTCGCCTCACAGTTTTAACACCAGGGCGCCAAGAAAGACGATCATCGATGATCACACCCAGGTAGCGATGTTGGTGTACCCACTGTATCGGTGTGTCTCTGAGGTAAAGCCTGCTAAGGCTTCGGCGAGCTCGTTGCCTTGGATGATATGCGATCGCAGCTAACTTCGCAGGTGAAGCCTGCAGGCCAACTTCCACCAAGTATTTCGAAGTTGCATTCAGAGCTCGCTGTAATATACAACGAAGACGGGGACCATGGTGTGACAGACCACTGACCCAGAGCGCGATGTCATCAGCATAAATCGCTATGCCTATAGGAAAGTCACATTCTTGCGGTAATCGGCCTGGAAGTCCAGCAAGTACGCTGTTAAAGAGAAGCGGTAACAAGAAGCTGCCTTGCGGGATGCCACATTTAACAGCGTGAGGTTGACTCTGCACTTCTCCAATGCGCACTTTCATTCTGCGCTCAGATAGAAAATCACGCAGGAAGTGTAACAGACGACCTGAAATTCCTCCATTCATCAGTGCACAAATAATCGCGTTATGTGGCACCGAGTCAAACGCTTACTCTTATAACCACATAAAGAAAATACAATGGCTGAAAGTGCTCTGCCATGCCTAATTCCATATTCGTAATCCGTAATAAGTAGCTCTGCACAAATTTCTAACTTCTTCATGTCACTGTATACTTGAATTACTACGTGATTGGCTCAGTAGATGAATATTTCATAATAGCACTCACACAATTAAGAGATCCAGATTAAGCTTCTGGGTACGCTAAGGGTACGCGATTTAACTTAATAAATAATAATATTACGTAATGGCGTTTTTAATAACAGTGTGGCGCAAGAGTGAACTGGGATCCCATCGCTTTGGAATTTTTTCACTCATTTCATTTACTTTTCTGACCTTGTCCCTGCGACTACTTTTACTTCATTTTTCATGGAGATGGGAGGAGAACATTTCTTTCTTCAAATTCTAGCTCCCGGCTAGGCTGCTTGCAGCTTTATATTCGTGTTTGACTGCGTAGGGACTGGGATGGCCGTCGCTAATCATCAGCTTGGGCTTTGTGTTTGCGACGAATGTCATTACCAGCATTCTGGGACGACGATCCCGCATTTCCTCCTTATCTCGTAAATTCTTTTTTTTTTCATTTCTCGTTCAACTACATTTCTTTTTACCAGGTCAGACCACTCGCAAGATACACAAAGGGGTCCCAACGCCATTAGTCTGAGTACCTGTCCTTCTAGAAACCACACCTTCATCAGTCCAAAAAAAAAAAAAAACCCTTTCAATCCAACACTTCTTTTTTTCCCCTCCTTCTATTCCTTGTTTTTAGCCTTCACCGTTCCTTGGTCCCTCCACTTGCATGCCGTCCGCCGCAGCACTCAGCCTCATTCACTTGTGTTCACCCACCTTTAATGTCGCGCATAGTGAGCCCACTCTGTGCTGAATACATCACTTTGGTGCCAGCTTCCTGTATAGCCTCGCAATGAGAAAAAAAAACGGCAGAGTTTGTGACGACGTTCCGGGATACTTTATTGAAAACTTCGGGGCCGCTCTCGATTACTCATGAAAAAAAATTTCTCTGCGTAAAATCTGGTTTCTGCGCGTGCATCCCCCATATCACCAAGCACGTTAACAAAAATTACTTGTGAAAGATCCTTCATTAGTTTTTTTCTCACATGCACTGGCAAAAAAAGAAGGCATTTGGAACTGTAATTAGCGTAAGCGTATTCTAGAGATTACCTGATTGTGGGACTTGAAAGAGGTAGGTCAATTCTGCAAGAAAATAATAAAGCAGAGAGGTAAGTACACGGTTGAATACATCCAAAAAGAAATTTCGGAGGAGCAGTTTATTTAATACCACGTGACTACACGTGATCTATGCAACAAAACTGAACCGTCAGATCAGGTGAATTCTTGGTGTGTCGTGGCTGAGGGAAGACTACGGAGACGCAGATAGGAATTTTTAATTTTCATCCCACAGATCTTCGCCTGATTTATCGCCTGGCTTGCTACTGTAGGCTTCGGGTGATGACTATTAAGAAAGGAAGGAACAGGACAGAAAGAAAAAGCAGGGATGTCCACCAGTCTAGAATGACTGGTATCCTCTTACTTTGGGAAAAGAGATGAGGGAGTTAAAATAATGGAGAGAGAGAGAGAGAGAGAGAGAGAGAACACTACACAAATGGTATATAAGATGATCACTTATACACACAAATAATATGTACAGTCACAGCCACATATATACAAGCAAAAACTGATTAATAACGTTTAGGAAAGACAATTATCACTTTTGTGTTGCGCATCATACAAGTTCTGCTTTGCCATGGGCCGAGGCTATGATAGTTCCGTAAAGATATCTCTACAGACAATGAATGAAGACCTGCTGCTTCGATGGATTTAGCCTTTGATTCTGGACTTTCCCAGTAGAGTTTCTTCTCGCGAACTTGCTTTTGTTCAATTAAATTTCTTTATGGAGTTTTTAAATATTTCCTATTTCACACCGATGCACTTCGATGCCTTGATTTTTTTCTCGTCGAATGCATTTCATTCTTCTTCATGCACAAGTCAACATTATGCATGTACGCCCCCACATTACTGACGCCCCACTGTCCATTCTTACAAAAATAAATTTGGATAGTCAATAAAGTGTCTGTAGGCTTCTTGTGAACAAATTTGTTTGTCTTATACACACTATTGATAATCTATCGATAAATTTTTACAAATAACATATTATGCTTTGTTTGTGTTCTATCCGTACGCTGTCTATATAAACAAAAGTAAGAAAGTGTGTTTTTATTATTGGCTTATATACGATCTTACAAGAAAAAATATTTTAATGTTATTATTTTTTGTAATCACAAATTATAGGTTCTTTTTAAACGAAAGTCAATAAGATGTTTAATTTTATTCGATGAAGGTTCGTGTATAGAACTGTAAGTGAAACCAAGACGTTCTGCAGTATGCATACTTCTTTTTTGTGTAATTTGGGGTTGTCGAAGAAGACGAAGAAGTGTGTTTTGAATAGGAGCTGCTTCTGCAAACTCCGGCGTATTTCAGTTGTAATTTAAGTCTGTTGATCAGTTTCCGCTGCTCCCTTGGAGGGGATGGAAGTAGACCACCCCGGGCGCCTGCCGGCACCAGCGGCGTCAGCGGCGACCGCCTCCAGGAAGCGGATGGGACAAGCCAGCGACAGCGACAGTGAAGATACTCATGCTTACTATCTCAGCAGTGAGGACTTCTCAGATGACGGTTTCCAACCTGTGCTGAGCCGCAAGGCGAAGAGAAGGAACATGAGGACATCCTCATCCTCAACTATTCAAACTGTAAGTGAAGCGCCAAAATCGAACGCTTTTACCATCCTGTTTCTGCCTGCACTTCCTACCGTCAGCATGAAACGCCTTAACAGACAGTCTGTGTCGAGGTCTCTGGAAACGCTCGTGCCAAATGAGATCACGGACATAAGAGTGAACGCCAGAAAGAATATACTGGCTGTGGACGTTTTGCACGCAAGTGCGTTGGGCGTTCTGCGCAGTGTAACTGACTTGGACGGCAACCAGGTGCGCTCTCATGTTCCCTTGGAATGTGATGTAGTAACCGGCGTGATCTACGACATTGATGTCGCTATTTCCAATAAGGACTTACAGCTTCTTGTCAAGTCAACAACTGATACTCCAATTGTTGATGTCACCCGGCTAGGCAAGTCTCGCTGTGTGAAGATTGCGTTTAAGAGCACATCACTCCCCTCTCATGTGAAGGTGGGGTACTTCAGACATGCTGTGCGGCCTTTCATTCCAAAGCCTCTCCAGTGCCGTAAATGCATGAAACTTGGACATGTGAGCAGCGTCTGCGAGAATTCGGTGGTATGCCACCGCTGCGCCGAGCACCATGAAGCGGATAAGTGCGTCGCAACTGTAAAGAAATGCTCTAATTGCAATGGATCCCATGAAGCCACATCGAAGGACTGCCCGCGGATTCAGAAGGAAATTGCCATCTTGAAGGAGATGGTGCGCGATCACTCATCTCACCGAGAAGCCGCAGCTAAAGTCAGAAGGCGTCGTTCACGTCGACGTCGGTCTTCGAGGACGCCCGCTACCTCCTCGACACGATTGCGTGATCCCTCATCAGTACCACCTCCTTTGCCTCCCAGATCACATGCCGCGGGAAAGGCTGTAAAGGACAAAGCCAGTGAGCATACCCTGACTGCGACAGAGTGGCCTGCACTTCCAAGGGAAGCAGCATCAAGCGAACCGAAGGAGCTTCATGACGGCCAGTCCACGCTCCCGGTTCGAGATCTTTCCAACCAAGACAGGCAAGTGACTGCAATCGTCCCGGTTCGAGATCTTTCCAACCAAGACAGGCAAGTGGCTGCAATCGTGCAATCATTAATTGCCACGATTCGCACGCTACTGAGCAGCATACAATCTCCGTCTGCTAAGAGTGCACTGCAAATACTGGATGCACTGAATCCAGTTCTTGCTAACTTCGTAGAAGCACAATGGCTCAACAAAATCTCCACTTCCGCACTGAAGTTAAAAGTGCGTCGATTTTTCAGTGGAATGCCAGAGGCATGAGGTCCCGTATCTCGGACTTGCGCCAATTTGTTCGGGCCAATCAATTCCCTATACTTGTCATATGTGAACCAAACGTGTCAACGCCTTATAGATTGTCCGGTTATGAAGCTTTTTGTTCAGCCGCTTGCAAAGAACGTAGCAAAGTAATTGTTTACATTCGCACAGACTTGACTTATCTTTCGCACCCAATAAGTTCAAATGACGACAATCAGTACGTGTGTCTTCGTGTGAAGAAGAATGCAGTTTCGTTCACGCTTATTGGTGGATATATATC
Source organism: Rhipicephalus microplus (assembly GCF_013339725.1). Lineage (NCBI taxonomy): Eukaryota > Metazoa > Arthropoda > Arachnida > Ixodida > Ixodidae > Rhipicephalus > Rhipicephalus microplus. The sequence goes on from NC_051165.1 coordinate 300,613,282, forward strand.
TCCGTCATCGCGATTTGACTGCGACAGATTAAAAGACATTCTAATGAGAACCGATGGGCCTTGGATCATAACCGGTGACTTCAACGCCCATCACATGCTTTGGGGGAGCACTAGGATGAATGCCAGGGGCCGGAACATTGTTACATTCGCTTCCGATTACGACCTTTCCATCTTGAACGATGGTACCCCCACATATCTGTGGGGTCTCACGTATGGCAGTTGCCTTGACCTGACATTGGTGTCACGGTGCTTCTCTCACAAAGTTAAGTGGTTTTGCGATATTGAGACTCATGGGAGTGATCACATACCCACCTACGTGACGATCGATGGTATCGTAAAAAATTTCTCTTCCGGTGTTGCAATTGGCACTGACTGGTCGATGTTTGCATCACGTGTTGAGAACGCTTGCCAAGACGGCCTCGCCTGCAGCCTGGAAAATACCATAGTGGAAGCTATGCAAGCTTCCAAATGTAAATTACCATTTTCGTCTAAAGTTACACAGTTTGACATCGAACTGGAAAAATTACGAGCTATACGAAGGCGTGCAGAACGACGATACAGACGCACAAGATCAATTTACGATCTGAGGGAAGCAAGGCGGCTCCAGAAAAAGATTCAACGACGCATTTACAAACTGGAGAGCGAACGCTGGAAAGCATTCTGCGAATCTCTAGACCCTCATAAACCGCTGTCATATATCTGGAGAACAGTTCGTGGTCTTCGCTCCTCTCCACAACAACGGCACCCTTTTAAAGCTTTGGCACTCCATCAGGGAAAAACAGAACTCGAGGTGGCTGAAGAATTTTGCACGAGAGTTGCCGGGAATATTGTGAACGAGAGCATCGACGCCGTGATCGTTCCTGAGACGCGATTACCAGAAATGGACATTCCGTTCACCATGGAAGAACTGGAAGGTGCGTTAGTCGCTTCTAAGCGCACGTCATCGCCAGGTCCTGATTGTATTACTTATAGTGCGTTGGGACACCTTGGACAAAAAGCTAGAAAAGAACTTTTAACATGCTTCAACAACTCCTGGCTCAGCGGCAGTGTTCCCCGAGAATGGAAAATTAGTCGATTAATACCACTTTTGAAATCGGGAAAATCACCATTGGACTTGACAGCGTATCGCCCTATTGCCCTCGCAAGCTGCCTCGGAAAAGTGATGGAAAGGATGGTTCTCTTTCGTCTCGAGTGGTACTTGGAACGATACACCAAATACCCTTCTTGCATGGCAGGCTTTCGTCGGGGCCGCTCCTCAATTGACTGTGTCCTTGATTTGTCGACATTTGTTCAACAAGAAAAAAGTCGCAAGCGCATATCAGTGGCACTCTTTCTTGACGTGAAGGGTGCATATGATAATGTAGCTCACGATACCATCCTCACTTCTCTCGCAGCGATGGGCGTTGGTGGACGAATGTTTCAATGGATAAAATATTATATAACTGGCAGAGGTTTCTTTGTACAAACATATGAGGGTACAACTGCCCAACATTACACCTACTGCGGAGTACCTCAGGGAGGTGTTTTAAGCCCCACATTGTTCAATGTGGCCCTCATTGGTCTGGTGAAGGTTCTGCCAAAGTCGGTGTGCCTATCCATATACGCCGATGATATTTGCCTCTGGAGTGCTGCAGTTACTCGCCCTCAGGTGCGTGCACGAATACAGCGGGCAGCAACACTCACAACAGCCTACCTTCAGAAACAAGGCCTAAATATATCAACTGTGAAGTGCGCGTTGATGGCGTTTACACGCAAACCAATGACGCCATACCCTGTTTACATCAATGGGCAGAGTGTCAAATATGCACGGACGCATCGTTTCCTGGGCATAATAATCGACAGAAGTCTTTCGTGGAGCCCACATTGTGCGTACTTGAAGAAGAGACTGCTATCTATTGTGCATATCATGAAATTCTTGTGCGGTAAAGCATGGGGAACTTCTGTGGCCTCCATGCTACAGCTGTACAGGGCCCTATTTCTGGGTCTATTGCGCTACAGCTTGCCGGTACTGACTAACACTTGCAAATCGAATACTCATTCATTGGAGAGTTTGCAGGGTCAGGCACTGCGTATCTGCCTAGGACTGCCTCGATGCGCTTCTACTTATGCCACAATCATGCTTGCCAAAGACCATCCGGTCAGGACATATATAGCTGTGGATTGCCTCAGAGCGCACATTCGACATGCTAGCCGTGTCCCCGACCACCACTTGGCCCTTCTACCTTCCGGAAGACCACGTGCTACGTTTTCAGACGTCATAGCCAAGCACCTAAGCAGCATTCCATCAGGATATACGCCAGCTGCGAGAACGGCATGCCCTTTGTGGTGCCTCGACCAGCCGCAAGTACGTCTAGAAATTCCGGGAATCAAAAAGAAAAGCAGTCACTCCAGAGTAGCATTGAAGCAAGCAACACTGCTATTATTACATGAGTTGTACTTAGACCGAACGCAGATATACACTGATGGGTCCGTCTCGTCCAGCAGCTCATCAAGTGCCGCTGTAATTCCGGCTGCAGAAATGACAATCAAATTTAAGTTGTCACATATGACTACATCTACGGCATCAGAGCTTGCTGCTATAAGGGCTGCTTTACAATATCTCGTTCAAGAACGTCCAGGAAAATGGGTCATATTCTGTGATTCGAAGGCAGCGCTTCAGAGTTTGCAGTCTGCCATGCGTAGGAGGAGCCATGACCAACTGGTACAAGAAATAAGACATTGCCATCATGAAGCTCTAGCACGAGGGCATGATATTATATATCAATGGCTGCCTGGACATATCGGTATTACCGGAAATTACTAGCCGATGATGCAGCCCGCTCAGCCCATGAAGAAACCCGTGTAGTCCCGATTCCTCTATCAAGGAATGATGCAGCAAGACAACTTTACCTGCTGGCTCGAGATCTCACACGTGCGTTCTGGTCGTCTACCAGCTTCCAAAGGTGTCAATTTTATGAACTGGATCCTTCGCTAAAGCTAAAGCTACCATCACAACTTTCCCGCTCCGATGCGACACTGTTATGCCGCCTTTGGTTGGGTGTTGCATTCACAAAGGTGTACTCCTTTCGCATTGGTATGGCAGACACTCCTACATGCGACTACTGCGGAGATGAAGAAACCATCGAACACGTCCTCTGCAGCTGCGCTTGCTACGACACACAGCGATGCCAGCTACGGATGGTTTTGAATCGACTTGACCCCGGACCATTTTGTGTGCGGAAGATACTAGGACCTTGGGCATCTGCCTCAGTTGCGCAGAAAGCAACTAAAGCACTGCTTCATTACCTTAAGTCAACAAACCTGAGCGACCGCCTGTGAACTGTGTGTGCTCACCGAGTGTGCTCGTGATTGTGTGTACCTTCTCATCTTTGTGCAACCTCTTTTCTCCCCTTTATCCCTATCGGAAAAAAACGAATGGTGGGCATGGTGGAAACCACCACCCACCATTATAGTGGATTAATGTAGTGGGTGAATGGTGGGAAACACCCACCATGGCGCATGGTGGGTATGATGGGTGCTGCAGTGCCGGCAACACTTGAGCGCAAAATGATGTCAGAATCACCGTGACGAGCTGCCACAAAAAATAAAAAAGAATTCTATAAAAACGGTATAAAAAAACACCCGTCCCGTAAAAAAAAAACAAGGCGCCACGGAGGATCGAACGTGCAACCTGCGGATTCCCATTGGAAGACGCTAACCACTGCGCCACACCAACATTATGGGGGTTGCGTGTTAAATACTTAGTTGGCGTACAAACTTAAGGTTCAACTTAAGTTATGTTTGTCGTGTACACAACATAGACAAGATCTACACCTGCTACTAAAAATTGCACATTTATTAAACACAAGCAACTGCGCCCTGTAACGATTGCCACTATGTTATTGGCACTAGTGCTATTTTTTTTTACAATTCACACCTTAAAGGAAAAAAAAACCAAGTGGACTGGGGAGCAGCAACAGTTTACCGGCGGGGTCTGCCAAGTTTAATATCCGTTTCGCGCTCGTTCTAAAGGGCGACATCTGCTCACGCTTTATGACGCTTCTAGGCTCATTTCATAGATACGCCCGCCTAATTTATTTGAGTGAGTATTGGGATGCTTTTCGCGCAATGTAGAGGGCGGTCGCGCCAGCGCAATGCTGTTGCTCTTTCGCTAAAGCAACAACTACATAACGGCGTGGCCAAAACGAATGCAGTGTACCGGAAACATTACGCTATCATAATGGTTCACCAAGCACACGAATTGCCACGTCTGAGTTCTCGTACAAAAGCTAGAGAAGTGCCGGCGAGTGCGACCGGCGGCTGTCGGTGAGAAGACACTTAATTACGTTCTCTGGGAGTGCTTTAATTGCGTCGCATCGATGTTTGTTGCTTCTTGAGCGAACAGCATACACAATGAAAAATGCTTCATTTAGGTTAATTGATGCCATATGGCTGCGCTCTATTGTCATACTTAATCGTCGTAATCGTGTAGTCTGAAACCCGGAAGCACGGATAACACAATTGTACGGGTTCGGTCAGTAGGCCTAACCTTTGGTGGAAATCATGATGGTAGAACATGTAGTGTACAGATCCCAGCTTGGTACACTATATAATTTGCCCGCCATTATAAGCCCACCCATCATGTGCTTACTGCTTCCCAGCATTATCGCGATGGTGGGCAGAGCTTCTCAGCTTGGTACACCATGTGGCCCACCATAACAAGCAGCACCCATCATCTGCTTAGTGCTTCCCAGCATTATCGCAATGGTGGGAAGAGTTTCTCAGCTTGGTACACCATGTAGCCCACCATAATAAGCACCACCCACCATATGCTTAGGGCTTCCCAGCATTATCGCAATGGTGGGAAGAGTGTCCCATTATTGCCCACTATCTAGCCTCTGCTTTCCACCATCATTTCCACTTTACCCATCATCTGTACACCATACCACCCAGTATGTCCCGGCATAACCACCATATTTTCCACTACGTCCCACCATAGCCATCATAATTTCCACCATGCCCACTATTATTTCCACCATGCCCACTATTATTTCCACTACGCCCACCATGTTTTCCAGTATCCACCATGGCAATTTTTCCAATAGGGATCCCTTCCCCAGTGCAGGGTAGCAAACCGGATGTGCGTCTGGTTAACCTCCCTGCCTTTCCTTGTATCTTTATCTCTCTCTCTCTCTCTTGGGGTTGTCCTTACAAATATTTCTGATTCCTTGTTTGTTTTATTTTTGACACCTAACGTTTAGACTGCGTAAGACTGAAGTTAAAGCGGCAGGGCCATCAAATTATGAGCTTACGACAAGTTTGAAGTTGTGTGTTTCCTTTGTATACGCAAGGATGCTCCGCTCGAGTTAAGGACCAAACACATCAAACCTTTCGAATACATGTTTGTTGAATTCCAAAGTGTTCCTAAATAATCATTTTTCTCATTGCGACCCATCGCTAGCGTGTTCAAGACTGACGTAATTGTATAAAAAGCTACGAACGTTGTAATAACGTCACATCAGATCTGTAGTGACGTGAGTGACCACCGAACCAGCGCCACCTCCAATATGCATACGTAGCGGCAAGACATCTGTGGCAACCTCACCCACCTAGTTTTTCTGCGCTTCTTTGCACACATGTGTATCACAGCCAGGTGTAGTCACGTGATCATGTCTATAAACTGCTATGTCACTGCCCAACTGGGCCCCGAGCAATAGAAACCGAAAGATGTTGACGTAAATAAAGTGATACTAAAGATTTCTTGGGAATACGGGGATCTTGGTACGTGTATATATGCTCCCTGGAGCTGGAAACGCTTGCAGCAAAGAACGCGCAAGCCACAAATTTGGTGGCACCACCCTTTCAAGGCGAAATCATTTCATTTTATTGTCATTTTGAGGTTTTCCATTCGAAATATACTCGACATGTGTGTAGTTTACGCAATTTTGCTACCATTAAGTGTAACTTCCAGTGAGCACTCCTTTCTCAATCTCCCATCGGGCGCACGTGCACAGTCTGTGAACACGCGGCCTTCCGGTCTCTCACTGTGCCTGGTTCACACGCCAGTCCGGCAGGTCTATAGAAGCCTCTAGGCGCACTTTATCGCTAACACAAGGACAATCTCAAACATGGGATAGTCTCCTGTGACCTAAGATTATTGCATGCAGCGTTGTCGGATACTCCGATTGAAAAATACTACGCTGTTATGATGTTTGCGCTAAGCCGCAGGTGCAATGTTATTCCTGCTCGCGATAATCCCGGCGTCGAACGGAGCTGTATATAAAGTACGCGTTGCTTTAGGAGCTCGGCTTGTCATCGATCCTTCTGATGTGACCTGGTAACGCCCATAGTAAAGCACGCAATATTATCGATAGCATGGCTAGTGATGTTCAAACATTGGTCAAAGCGAACGAACACGGTCAAAAATTATATAAATAATGGAAATAGCTATGAAGTAACCCATTCATTTTTAACTGAAAATAACTGAAACGTTTTGAAAACAAGGGGCCAAATCTGGTGGGGCGCAGGAAAGGGTGCGAGCGCTTCGCCGAGCGTTCAATTGCTCTTTTACCTGCGCCGCATGTGCATGCGTTAACGCTGTGTCGGCGCGGCACTTCGTCGCTACGCGACTACATCTGATGAAGGGAAACAACCTGACTGAAGTCGGCGCAGACGACCCGTACCTATACTGGTGTAACAAGCAGAAGGAAATAGAGCACAGCGAAAAGTAGCACACGTGTGAAACACGGCGTACATTTGTGAATATGCCTAACAAGATTCCACTCGTACCACAGAAACCCTGCATGCTTAGCCCAAACGTTGGCGTCATTGACGCTTTGGTAAATGGAACAGTAGGAACTCTACGAACTGGAATCGCTGGATGACCGTTAGATGGTTTCACAGCAGCGGAACAGGGATAAGTTCTCGGATTTACCTTATACTCAATGGCGCACATGAATTGATTGATATGCGATGTTTAACGTCCCAAAACCACCATATGATTATGAGATACACTGTAGTGGAGGGCTCCGGAAATTTCGACCACCTGGGGTTCTTTAACATGCACCCTAATCTGAGCACACGCGCCTACAACATTACCGCCTCCATCGGAAATGCTGCCGCCGCAGTCGGGATTCAATCCCGCAACCTGCGGGTCTGCAGCCGAGTACCTTAGCCACTAGACTACCGCGGCGGGGCAATGGCGCGCATGAATTCCGCTAAGTTTGTTTGCGCAAATTTAGGCTTACGCGCTAGCGAAAGATGCCTTGTAAATGCGTTGATTCATGCACTGATGTACATGCACTGAGGACACCATCAAGACCGCCTGTCCAGCACTCTCGTTGGCATAAGTACCGTGTGACCCAGTATCCACTGACCAGCTTTTTTTTTATATGGAAGAGGGTGGGGTTGGGTGGGCAGATATTTTATGAGTGTTAGCAAGAGCAACATATGTGATGAAATCTTTCTCATGATATTTTGAAGAATAATCCAAACATGGACTAAAAAATATGTCACTAAATGTACGCTGAGTCGACATTTAAATTTCATTGCGAGCTGCACCGTTCTGTTTATCAAGATAACCTCAGCGAGGGATGACACCCGTCATAGGCTCTCATGTGACACGGCCCCACAAGTTTTCTCAGGCTTGTTCAAAGCACTGTGTTCAAGAAAGCTCCATAGCTGACATAGGACGCTTTGCTTCAGGCCTTGAACGAGTGCCTATAGAAGCGTCTGCTTATAGAACCTTCAAGTTCTTTTTCTTTTTTTTTTTCATATCAATCCTCACCGTGCCGGATACTTCGTGCTACAGCTATTCAACTCATCGGTACCACTCCCTCTACCATCTTGCCATTATTCATCTGCTATCTTGCTGTTTCAAACTTTTTGTTTATTTCCGCACCTTTGAACCATTACAAATGCGCGCTTCATTCTCATATCTGCACTACTGTTCCCTTTCAAAAGAGCTTTCGCTCACTCAAACATCTTGTTTTTTGTTTGTTTGTTGTTTGAGAGATCGTAATCTCGTAATTTCTGGCACACTGCACTCTCCCACACAATGGAAGGTGCACAAAGGCCTGCTAGAGGAGCAGCGTTAATGCCTTTCCCACTTGTCTCTCCTCCTCTCCCCGCCCCACCTGCATTTTCTATGTCCTCTTCATCATTTCAGTTCCACGTTTCTTCCTTCTTTCTTTCCACTATAACCGACTTGGAAGAGAGACAGCGCCTGACAAATGCACGGCTGACCTCTTAGCAATGGATCATGTCTTTGCCTTGAACGGTTGCATCGCGAAACCCAAAGAGGCTAAGCCACGCAGAAGAGCACCAAGAAATAAGTAATACGGAAAAGCGTTGATTGTATAAAGCATAGAGTAGCTACAAGATGCGAGTGTCACCCTGCAGTCTGCTGCTTATCATCGAGCGTCGTTCTTCTCTTCTGGTTTTCACCAATTTTTGTTTTAATTTTGTGTCTCTCTTCCTTTGTCATGAAGAGATAATTTTAGTTTTGTATTGTAGTGCTTCACTATTCTTTTACATTGTTGCGAGCTTATCTTCTTCGTCTCTCGATCGATCACCGGCTGGAGAACCCTAGACACTTCGTGTATACGCTGCGGACGTGGAAGGACAGGTGATGAAGCAGTCGTACCAAGTCCAGGCGAGCCGATGAGCGCATATGCTGTTACGTACATCATAATTGACGAGAAATAACCGTGAAAGCATCAGAATGGCAATACAGTTAGCAGAATGCCTGCAGGCTGATGGAATACGAAGCGGAAGTTCGTTCGTCGAACGCTGCATGCGCAGGGACAGACATTGCAGCCCTTACGCTGTGCACTTATAGTTCCCTTTTATTGACGCTAAGCTCTTTCCCTTCTTAATTTTCCCAGTGACGTGTGTGTGATGGTATAACCTGAGGATGTCGTCACTCTTGAATGCGCCTTCTGTCGCTAAGAAGTGACTGATTGTAGTAATAGTTTCATAGAATGACAAAAAGTTGAGGTTCTTCGTAAGGGTTTAGCTGGAGCTGCTTCCGCGAAGTGCAGACGGGCCGATGCGTTATGCAAATATTAAAGGAAATTGAGGGTCTTAACTGCACGCTCACCATAATATTCATATTTACATTGTAGAGAGCGTAAATAGGCCCCATGCAGAATGCGATGAATGCGCTGTTTCACACAGGCTTGCGAAGGAAGAAACTATGTGATTTAGGTCTGGCATATCGATATTATTGTGAAAATAGGTGCTTTAACAAGCCGTCACTTAAAAAATGTACAAATAATTATTTTCTAGACAGTATCTAGAGATTGTAATTAGGTTTTGTTTAGACAAAATATTAAATCTGCATAAAATGACATTCATTTACAAGAGGTGCACAGACACCCTGTAGAATGTCTGAATCGATTTTTGTGTGGGTGTTCGCATTTGTGCGCCAACCTTCTTTTTCTTATAATAATAATAATAATAATAATAATAATAATAATAATAATAATAATAATAATAATAATAATAATAATAATAATAATAATAATAATAATTGGTGTTTCACATCCCAAATGTATGACATGATTATCAGAGCCTTCGTAGTGAAGGGCTCCGGAAATTCGACCATACGGGGTCAAAATTTCTGAAATTCACTTCGTGAAACATTTTCAAGAGAGAAACGCACGTTTATTTAGAAACAGTGTTCCGAGCGAGGCCTGGTGTCACCCTAAGGTGAAAGGGTTCCCTAGTCCAGGAATCCTCTGGCTTCGACTGTCCTCTTGGCCCTGGCGACAAGTTGTCGCTGGTCTTCCAGGGGCTCGTGGACGAGCTTGGCCCTTCACATTTTCATTAGGTGGTCGTCGTTTATTCTTGGGGCTTGGTCCCTCTCCTGTTGCACGTCGTGGTTTGCATGGTACTGGCATTCCACGACCAAGTGTGCCAGGGTGTCTGGTACGCTGCAGAGCGGGCACAAAAAAAAAACAGTAGCACAGACCCACCACCGGTATGTGGCACTGTTTTTCGGGAAGTGTTTCACGACGCATGCGACGAACTTGTGACTTTATTCATGTCATAATTAACGCGTCATATTGGGCAAATAATCATCTAACCCTTCCATGCTAATTTTTGTGTATCCCACGTCAAGGGTGTGATCATGAGAGCACCAGACGTAGGTGGCAGATAGATAGATAGATAGATAGATTAGATAGATAGATAGATAGATAGATAGATAGATAGATAGATAGATAGATAGATAGATAGATAGATAGATAGATAGATAGATAGATAGATAGATAGATAGATAGATAGATAGATAGATGCCAAGACTGCTTGCAGTACGCAGAGAAATGCTTCGTATTTAAAATACAAAAAACCATGGTCGCTTTCAACTAACAGTTAGTTTCAATATGTTTTTTTTCCAACCATGCTTCAACGAACCGAGTGGCTATGCCTCAAGTACCGGCCTGTCGTAGTTGTCTGGCGGTTGTAACAGAATCAACTACACTGAGAGATAGAGAGGCACGATTTATTGAAAGCAGTAGCCGGACAGAAATCAATGTTTCCATAATTGTACACACATACACGGATTTCACTGGAATTTATCGTCCACACAACGTACATATTGCTGCAAGTTGGTTGCGCACGGATATAATTTCTTCTTCTCTCGTCGCATCCCCTGGCGATATTTCCCGGGGCAGTAATAGTGGACATCGCTGCATCGGTTGGATTGCGTGGTGATTAACGACTCGTACAACGGTTTACATTGCCCCTCGCTGGCTGGCTTGTTCCTCCATCAGCAACGACTCGGAACGTGAAGCACCTATTGGTTCATGCTGGCAAATGTATTTCGGTCTGAGGTTTCGGCGCGGAGAATTGATGGCAGAAGCAAACCGAGGATACGGTACCGTTTCCCAAGAGCTAGAAATACAACCTCAGGTCATATTTCGCTCGAGTTTCTAGTCTGGCTGTGGGTGGACCATTATGCATCCGTAGCCAGACTTCTTTTACGATGTTTGAGATGAAGAATAAGAGAAGACGGCAAAGAAAATAAAACGCGTATACCTCCAAGAGTCGAAATGAACAGAGAATTACTCACTGCTGACCTGCTCTCAAAAATATCTGTCCATTCACCCATAAGAGGCAAACTGCCGAGCATGTGTGATGCAATAGGTTTAATGGGGACGTCGCTTTTAAAAGCGGGGCCAAATGTATAAAGTATTTTGATCGTAAGTGATCTTTGTCTCTGTGATAGTATACACCTACAATGAGGGTTCATTGAAGTTTACTTCAGCATCGATATGTGTGTATTCCGTTGTGCCTTAGAGCGTATAAGGTGTTTCGAGCGAACAACAGCCGATTCTAGCGACAAAAAAATATCCACTATGACGGCCTATTAAGCGCTTTCAGAGCGTAATAAAGGTAACGATACCTATTGCGTCATAACAAAATCAAAATAAATATGCATCAATGTCTGCTGTAATTAAGGCAATCCTTGTGATGCAGCCGTAGTAATAAAAATTTTCTCCCATGAAGCTTTGTATATTGTCAAAATGCAAAGTCTGAATAATACCAGTAATCATAAAAATAATTCTGATCATCATTTGATTAGCCTATATTATATCTCTATTCAAAAGAGAGCCTCTCAAAGAAAATTTTCCTGATTCGCAAAATTGCGCATGTACTCACAGGAGATAGATGCTGAACTAAACCATCTAATCCATCAACGACTAACCTATTCTAATGTTAATGCTGTGGATACTAAGCGAGTTTATCTGTTTTATGTAACTGCGACGCTTCAGCTCAACTAAAAACGACAATGAAGAAGCATTAGCCGAAAAGCACCACTAGATCGAAAAGCCGCGAAGGATGGCGATGTCACTCGCTTTAATGGATCGATTATTGGTAAGCGAACTCGTGCTGTTGAGGTTAGTTATCGATAGAAAATATTCATGAAGCTGTAGCTTTCAACGCGTCACATTCAGGAACAGGCTGATGTTTGTGGTGGTTGTGATGCTGCAGCACGCAGGGTTTGCTCAGCGTACATGGCTGGCACTAGTTCCGCCTGAGCATCTCCTGCATTATACGTGTCCTCTTAGAAAAAAAGGGCATCTTTCTATATCTGTGACCCCCCTCGTTGGTTTAGTGGCTAAGGCACTCGGCTGCTGATCCTAAGGTTACGGGATCGAATCGCGAACGCGACGGCCACGTTTTCGATAGAGATGAAAATTCTTGTGTCCCATTCGCTTAGATTTAGGTGAACCTCAAAGAACCCCCAGGTGGTTGAAATTTCTGGAGCCCTTCACTACGGCATCTTTGATAATCATACGGTGGTATCGGGACGTTGAACCCGAAAAATTACGAATATCTGGTTTCTATGACAAACCATTCGTAAGTGGCGGACCATCGTCGCTTTTTTCATGTCGAACTGCGGGCAAAGCCAAATAATTTGTTCAATGTCATAGATGTCAATGCAGAAGGCATAAAACGGGGAAATGCATCGGCCATCTTAAATGACAAAGCCGAGTTGTATGCAAGTCGATATTTATGTGGTACATCAGCGTTGTTTGTTCCTAAGAAAGTTTTTGCATTCCAGATGTTTGGCATGAAAACCTGTGGATCATACTAAAATTATTCCGTTTCACATCTTTGTCGTACTGGTAAGTCTTAGGAGCTATAACTTCGGGAACACATCTCCACGCTTTGCGTGTCAGGACGTGGCCCTTTTCATTGCCTTCAGTGCCAATGTAGGATGGGATCCACTGAAACTTCACACCGAATCTCATGCCTATCGGGTGTTTAATGAGGGCCAGAAATTTCCCGGGCAACATTTCTCGAGAGAAGCTGCGATGCAGTCGTTGTAGCACCGACTTTGAGTCCACACTACATCTCATGCAGAAAAGGATAGAAATTTTCGCAAACCCGCAGTGATGGTGGCGCCTTCTACCATTATGGAAAAAATGACAGGAATCAGGTGGCTCGACTAGGAGACGACAAGGCAGAATATGCAGAATCATAATACAAGAAACTTGACCTCTGCGACATGAACGGTGTGCTTCGCTGGTAGATTGAGTGTACTGAAGTTAGGCAACAACCGCAAAACACCACGGTGAGTGCATTTTACGAAATTTCAAGCCTCAATACTGAAACGTCTTGAGCTCCGGGTAAAATGTGGACCAGTTCTTGCCTTTAGTCCCCAGAGAAGCATCGTGCCTACATGTGTAAAACTCGCCCATACTTTATAGTTTTCTTATAGACCACAAGGCGGAGTGGAGAAGAGTCCAATTTATTAGTGACGTTCTTGTTTGAAGCCTCCTTAGAAACTAACATTTCCAAGAGAATACTCTCTCTATCGACTGCCTCTTATTTATACCCGTGCCACGCGGGAAGAGAAAATGGCATTTACCTTCTAATCCAACTGGTACCTCCTAATCCTCCTAATCCAACTGGTACAAAAGAAGTGCAATATTCCAGTGGAACTGCAACAGTTTGCAGAATAAGAGTGGAGATTTTCGGAAATTCGTCGCTCAGCACGGGTTTCCGATTTTGTGTATTTCCGAAACAAGAGTATCCACTAACTTTAGCTTGTCCAATTATATGGTGTGCCAAGCAGAACGACCTGCTGCAAAAAGGAGAGTGATGTTGTGTGTGAGACGCGATATTCCGTCGACACTTCTGGCTACTTCAAAAACATATGCGCCGGAATTTGTTAGATGCAAGGTGAAGTTTGGTAACGTTACTGTAACTGTAGTTAGTGTTTACGTGCACCCTCAAGCAAACGTTTCATACGCAGAGTTGGCTGAAGTGTGTAGATCTGACCATGATCCCATAATTATATGTGGTGATTTTAACGCGCACCATGAACTGTGGGGTAGCGAGCGTTGTAGTGTAAGGGGATCTGCTATAGTAAATATATGCGAAGATTATGGTTACACTATACTAAATGATGGTTCTCGGACGTTTCTACGGGGGCATAACTACTGCAGCGTACTAGACATCACTGTGTGCTCCTCTGAATTAGCGGCTGGAGCAGACTGGACTGCAGACGCTGGTACAAGAGGAAGTAACCACTTGCCAGTATTCATATATCACCCAAAGTTGAAGAAAACGGGAAATAACCGCACAACAAGAATGACTAATTGGGCAATATTTCGAGAACTACAGAGACAAAATCTTGAACCTTGTTCTTACGCGGAAACGTATGCATCGAAGATAAAAAATTTTCTAACAAAAGCAACTCTTGCAGTACCCATTCCAGATGGGCATTCGGGTGTTGACGCTGAGTATGAGAGGCTTCGGGCAATACGACGCCGATCTCAAAGAAGATATCGCAGGTCGGGTAATTTAGAAGATTTCAAGGTTGCACAAAAATAACATTCTGCAATGCATAACCAACTGCAGAAGCTTTCAACCAAAAGGTGGCAAGATTTATGTGCCTCACGTTCTCCATTTACCTCGGCGCCTCAACTGTTGAACATGGTACGCGCCCTCCGACAGCCAGTAGTCCACTCGAGACCACTACAGGCTCTAGCGCTGTCTCGAGGAGTTAGCGAACGTGTGATTGCCGAAGAATTTTGTGATCTTATACTGAGGAATGGAGAGACCGCCCAAAATAGCGAATATAAATCCTCAGCAGAATCAGCTTCGACAGTTGTAACAAAGTTCTCTGCGATCAGTTCATCATATCTGGATGACAGCTTCACACCAGAGGAGCTCCAATATGTGCTGTCTTCAGTAAAACGAACAAGTTCACCAGGAACAGATGGAGTTACATACGCTGCTCTTGCTAATTTGTGCAAAAAAGGAAAATTACACCTCTTGGACATCTATAATAAAAGTTGGCAAGAAGAAAAAGTTCCGGAAAGTTAGAAGATATCAAAAGTAGTACCGTTACTAAAGCCGGGGAAGAGCCCTATGCAGTGGGACTCGTTTAGGCCGGTTAGTTTGACAAGTTGTTTTTTAAAAGTGATGGAAAAAATGATCAATGAATGAAATTTATGGTGGCAGGACATAAAAGAACTACTACCAGAAAGCATTTCCGGCTTCAGAAGAGGTGGACGCACAATGGACTGCATTCTGGATTTGCTCACAGATGTGGAAAACCAACGAACGCAAGGAAACATCACTGTCGCTATATTCCTTGATGTCCACCGAGCATACGACACAGTGAGTCATGTTCACGTTCTGGAAGGCCTGGCGTTACAGGGATTCAAGGGCAAGATACTGCGTTGGATCGCTGACTTCCTGAAGCACCGGAAAATTTTTGTAGTTACGCAGGAGGACCCAACGTCAGAGCATGTCGTCAACCAAGGAGTGCCACAGGGCAGCGGGCTAAGCCCTACTCTCTTTATTGCAGTCATGGCGCAGCTCCCGTATAATCTTCCACCTAACATCAGATGTACAGTATATGCCGATGATGTAAGTATATGGACGTCTGGTCCATCGTTTTTGTATGTACAAGAAACTCTACAAGAAGGATTGGATTATGTAGACCATTTTCTTAAAAAAAAAGAGGTATGGCACTGAGTCTGGCTAAAACAGCCATACTTCCGTTTTCATTAAAAAGACCTGGAAATTTCCAGATTAATCTGCAAAATCAGCCTATTAAAATGGTTAAAACTCATAAATTCTTGGGAGTAATTTTAGACCGCAGACTAACATGGTCGCCTCATGTCCAGTCCCTGGAACAAAAAGTGAATCAGGCCATTCGAATCCACCGGCATCTCTGCGGGGCCATATGGGGTGGTACTACAGAGTCGTTACTAGCCCTACATGTTGCCTGGATACGCCCTATAGTAACTTACTCACTGCCTCTGCTGCACGGACTCCCAGCCTCCACCGAAAGGAGACTTCACTTGTTATTGGCAAGAAGCTTGAGGGTATGTCTGGGTTTACTACGGTCAACTTCCAGTGCTTTAGTGTATGCGGAGGCTCGAGAGCCACCTTTGGCAGTACTCCGAACTAAAGAAACATCTCGAAATTTATTTCGAATTTTTACGCAACATGAAAGTCATTTTTTATCTGGTGCACTCACACAAAGGACGGCAACGAGACTACAGGATACTATATCATCATTTCAAGCAGTAGTACCAGAATTTAAACAATGGAAACCTTGAAAAACACCTTGGACGCTGCCACTTCTCAACGTTATCCGTGAAATAGACGGCATAGAGAAGAAAGCAGACATGGCACCTCTAGTAGCGGCACAGTTGGTACTTCATCAGCTTCATGTAATGCATAATGAAAAAACGAAGATATATAGAGACGGATCTTGCACTGAAGAAGCGTCAGCCTGTGCGGTCTTTATACCCTAAATTCAGAAAAGGAAGATGTACAAATTATCGCACAAATCTTCATCGACGACAGCAGAATTGGTGGCTATCTTTGAAGCAGTTAAGCTTATCTGCGAGAATACTGAGCCACGAAAATGGGTGATATGCACTGATAGCAAACCTGCTCTTCAGCTAATCAGAAATGTGAGATCACCTTACAAAAATGGTGAAATAGCACAATGTATCGCAGAAACTGTGGAATATGCCTCATTGCGGGGTCACAACATCGTATTCCAATGGATACCCAGCCACATTGGAATAAAGGGGAATGAAGATGCTGATAGTCTCGCGAAGAAAGCATTGAAGGAAGGACGGGATTGCGCAATCCCTATGTCTGTGGCGGATATTCGACATTTTATATCGCAAGGAGCTAACCATTGTTCGATGGAGAAGTGGTTTGAGATCCCTAAATCAAAGGAAACGCTACTTTATGAAGTTAATTCACACAGAAAATTTTCCATTGCGACAGCCGTCCCACGACACCTAGAGACATTGATCCATCGCCTTAGATTGGAAGTAGCATACACATACAGCTTCCTGCTCAAGATACATCGATCCAACTCACCGGAATGCCATTGTGGTCATGCAGAAGAAAATGTTCGCCATATTCTTTTGGAGTGTGTTAAATGCGCGAATGAAAGAGAAAAATTAAAGAACAAATTAGCAAGTTTGGACAGACGGCCCCTCACAATAAAGAAACTACTTGGACCATGGCCTGAGATGCATCTCCAGAAAAAGGCAATAATCTTCCTGACAGACTTTTAGTGGAGACCGGACTGGACAAGTTCCTATGACTGACAGCCAGAGATGGGTATTATGTAAAATGTGGCCATGTATATACTGACATTAGATTAGTAAGGTGTGAGTGTAAGTAGTTTATGACTGTGTAAAGTGCGTGAAGAAAACTGTGTATTGGCATGATATTTGAACTGGTTTCAGTGTGCTATTATGTCTTTTTCTTTTCCATATTGTTAATTTTTTGGATACCGTTTTGCGTTATTATTTTATTTTTTGCTGCAGAACTTTGTGATATGGAGTAGCCGAGGCAATAGGCACCTCAACCTCTTCACAGCAAAACAGTTAAAACAGAACAGAACAGAGCAGCCACAATGCCGTGAACCACGCTTCGCTACAGGAGTTCGTTGTTAATGATAACGCACAGAAAACAAACACTTTATGCCTCGAATTGAGTGGCCTCGAATATTCAGCGAGAGACGTCTTTACTTTCGTCTTTCTCCTGGGAAGGGCATTTAGTGAAAAGAGCAAAACTTGCCACGAAATGTGACAAATCACTGAAAAGCAGTCTCTGAAAGTTTGTCTCAGCAAACCATTTTGAGACATGGTGCTTCTTCGAGTACAGTCACAATTAGTGTCTCTGACCGATTTTGATAACAGTCGTTGTGCCGTGTTAGTTATAAACAAAAATATTTCAGCCAACGCACAGCGGCCATAATATAACAGCGAGACGTGCGCACATAAGAAACTACACCTGAGAATGTACAGAATAGACGACACTTTTTTAACCCTGAAAAATAAATGTCGACGGTGTTACAGAAGTTCACCTACCTTGAGTTTCTCGTAAACACTCATCGCAGCGTATTGCTGGCCAAGCGTTCTTGGAAGCACAATAATATCTGTGCCTCCTTCTGAATGGGATAAGTTCGGAAGAAATGAAAGAGTTGTATTAATGAAAAGTAAACAACGTTTCGATTGTATCTGGAGATCAACTGCAGACAAATAGCCGGCTGACAAGATCTAATCTTCGGAACTTTGCAATGGAGCACAGAACAAGAGAGCTAAAAGTAGTATGACAAATAGAAGACATTCAAGCAGTTGACTTTCGAAGCGCAACAGGCTCGAGCATCACTTGTGAAGGCAGTGCCACTTTCTGCTTTGTGCGCGCAGCCTGGTAGAATGAACTGCCGGTCACAATGCGAAGTGAACTTAATGTTCTCAAAGGCATCACCGAAGCGTTGGCGGCTATTTCGACTCCAATGGCGTACAAGTGAATGAAAACCTTTCGTTTCGTGGCGTCCCGATTTGGCGGTCGTCTGAATGGGAGCTATTTAAAGCCTCGCAACACTTTAACACAATGCCCCTTTCAGCCTCCAACGCCTCTGTTGCGAGCTTGACACAGCTGCTTCAGTCAGGTGGAGGACACGAGTCTTGACCAAGGAGCGGCAGATGTAGCACTCTCTGTAAAGCTGAATGGAAATTCGTCTGCCTGGTTTAAAGGACAAAAAGACATGTTTATCAAAATTTTTGCATATTAGCGCTTACACATGTATTAGTACCCCGACTCGCAACGAAGTGCTTAGTTGATCAAAATTGTATTTCGCTAATCGCAGAGAACATTCAAATTTTTTCGTGACTTTCTCTATTCTCGCTAAAGCAACAGTTTTGTGTCATTGCTGAGAGAAGATTAATTATCCTGCGTTTAGTTCGCCACTGGTAGCATTTGTCCTCTATCTACTGTACTGCACAATGTTAGCATCACTTTGAAGAATATCTATTTATATACCCTTAAGAGATAAATAAAGGGGAAATAGTGGGATGGTCTCTCGGGTAGAATATGACATGAAACACTGAAATTACCTTTCAAAGGTCGGGTCAAAAGCAGTTGTCAAGCGCAAAAATCTTCAAGACAGTATATACTGATGCGGAAAGGTATACCTGAGGCAGTTTAGTATGTCAAATTGATATCAGTACAGTGCAAATATTCTACGGTAATTTTCTTGTTTTAGACCCACTAGAATCACCAGGATGCGTGATTTGCTGCTGCTTTGGACGAGCTCCTGGAGGTAACTATATTTAATCACGTTAGACCCAATGCCCGACAAAGGTGATGACCTCGCATTAACCAACACCATTGCCTTTTTTGTCAACAACGTGGATATTCACCTTCATTATAAATATGCTCAGAAACCACTTTCACACAGTCATGTCATCTTCGCAGTATTTAGTTTAAAAAATAGGGAAGTAACGAAAGAAACTACGATTTTATCTTAGCACTAGTGGCGCAACGCACAGCGACGCTGTTCGTTTCCTAGCTGTTCTTGGCTTTACGAAGTGACGCTCAGTTATATAGAACTAATGCCAAGGACAAGTTATACGAAGTAACTGACTAAGTGATTTCAAACTGCAGTCGAGTCAGTTCAGTCGCTTCTTGCCATTTTGGTTGTACTACATCGCGGAATCCATAAAGGAGTCTAGCCCAGCAGTCTTACTTGGCAATGCGCCATGATTCCCGGTAAGCAGCTTCCTCATCGGCAATGCGAACCTCCTTTTCAGTCTCCCTATGTTGAATCGCGCTAGGTGCCGCTTTATACAGAATGAAGGAGTGAACACTCAGTTAGCCGTGACGTCGCATCTGGCTCTACCAATGAGTTGTACGAAGTGTCCAGGCCTGCGGGCTAGTAGCGGTGTACTGTGTGGGCTACCGGAGCACGAGCACAGCTGTGCGACCAGTTGCTAAGCAACGCGTAGTTACGTCATCGTGGTGCGTTTTTTTTCGTGTTTGTTTGCCTTGGACAGATTACTACCGGCATAAACAGCTCCACTGCAGAAGAAATGCAGATGGTACAGTGCGCTTACATTATGCGTATTTTGCTTAAGTGCACAACTGCGCGTTATTGTACATACAAAAGGTTTACTCTTATATAGACACCTGTTTTCTCGTATAGTGGTTGGGTAAATTCTCAGCATTTCTCTATCACCTGATTGATAGTATAAAAATGGTCGATTGTTGAATAGCTTGTTCAAAATCCTTCTTGTTCCTTTGGTTGTTTCAATTCTAATACATTGCCTCCATAGATTACGAGAAAGCGTTTGAATCAGTATAAATATCAGCAGTCACGAAGACACTGCGGAATCGGGGCGTTGACGCAACAATTATAAACATCCTGGAATGATTCTACACAATCCACTGCCACAATAGTGCTCCATAAATAATGCGACAAAATAACAATAAAGGAGGGTGTTACGCAAGTGGATATGATCTCCGCATTTCTATTTATTGCGTGCTTACAGGAGTTTTTCAGAGGCCTAGAATGGGAAGAGTTAGGGATAAGAGTTAATGGAGAGTACCTTAGTAACCTGCGTTTTGCCAATGACATTGCATTCCTGAGTAACTGAGGGGACGAATTGCAATTCATGATTACTGAATGAGACAAGCAGAGCAGAAAGGTAAGTCTTAAAATTAATCTGCAGAAAATGAGTCTAATGTGGAACAACCCCGAAAGAGAACAGTGCTTGGAGATAAGTAGCCATGCACTTGAACATTTGAAATAGTGGGTCTACTTGGGAGAGGCAGCAAACACGGAGCCGAACCACGAGATTGAAGTAACAAGAAGAATAAGCTTGGGGTGGAGCACATTGGGCAAGCATACTCAAATCTTGAATGGTAGATTGCCCATATCCCTCAAGAGGAAGGTAAATAACAGCTGAATCTTACCGGTACTTACCTACGGAGCAGAAACCTGGAGGTTATCCCGGCTGCGGCGGCTGCATTTCCGATGGAGGCGGAAATGTTGTAGGCCTGTGTGCTCAGATTTGGGTGCACGTTAAAAACCCCAGGTGGTCGAAATTTCCGGAGTCCTCCACTACGGCGTCTCTCATAATCATATGGTGGTTTTGGGACGTTAAACCACACATATCAATCAATCAATCAGAAACCTGGAGGTTTACAAAGAGGGTTCAGCTTAAATTGAGGGCGATGCGGTGAGCGATGGAAAAAAACGATAGGTGTAACTTAAAGAGACAAGAAGAGAGCAGAGTATGCCAGGAAACAAACTGGGGTTAAAGATATCATAGTTGAAATCAAAACAAAAAGAAATGAACATGGGCTGGGCACGTAGCGCGTAGGCAGGATAACAGTTGGTCATTAAGGGTAACTGATTGGACTCCCCGAAAAGGCGAACGGGTGAGGGAGAGACAGTAAGTTCGGTGTACAGATGAGATTGGGAAGTTTGCTGGTATAAAGTGGCAGCAGCATGCACATGACCGAGTTTACTGGCGGAACTTGGGAAAGCCCTTTGCCCTGCAGTGGGCAATCAGGCTGATGATGATGATGACACACCTGGCTTCTTGTTTACCTCTTCTAGTCTCTACATGCTAAGCCTGCCGTTGGCGCATTGACTGAATGCCTATTTTTATATGTATCTTGAACCTTTGCTTTGGATTGGCATGTCTTTCCGTGTCAAAAAGAATTGCGATTGGCACCTACGGATACCAGCCTCTCCATTGTAAATATCTAAACAGAAGATTACCGAAGAGATGTTAGTTTTAACTTTCATCAAAGCGTGAGCAAGGCATCTGAAACTTAAGCGTGTACCTTCAGCGACAACGTTCGTGTTCTATATTTCTATATTGAAAAAATACACGTGATCCTCAAAAATTTATCGGCATGTTTTATAAATTACACGGTATTCGTTATCTTTTAACGTCTTTATCGCTCTTGTTCGAGGAGGTTTTACGCGAGTGCGCATGCATCTACAGCGAGAGCAAGGAAACACTTCGCATGGCTCGGGGTGACGAACGATGCGTCAACGGTTGTTTACGAGCTCAGCGTGAGCGACCTGCCGGAGCCAAGTCGAATGACTCTCCTCCGCTTCTTTGCTCCCGTGCTTCCCTTCTCTGCTTGATGAATAATAACCTAGACTGTTCGTTCCAAGAACTTAAGACATACCCTCCCTGCTGTTCCTTCTTCATCTCGTAATAACCAACGACGAATGGTAGAAAAGGGATAAGAGCGATGAGGCGTCAATTTAACTAACAGCAATCTTGACGAATGACTCGCTGCTATCGTCACTAGGTTTTGGGGGAAGCCGATCCCAAAGGGAGGGCAGTCCGTGATGGGACTAAGTTACGACGCGTGTGAATGGACCAGGCACTGCGCATAATTCGTGGAAGACGAATGGTGGCTGAGTCTCACACCCATTTTAACAAATATAAATCACACTTTTTTGCTGGAAACAGGTGACTGAGCGTCATTATATTGTGGCTCATTTTATTTGGGGTCTTTAGAGTTGTACTTTGAAATAAGAGAGACTGATATATATTGCACTCTGCTGATATCGAAGACCATGGTATTCGAAATGCCGATGTGTCTTATTGATTTGGGTCACGAGTAAGTGTGCAACACTTACGTTTCTCTTCCCAGCAATATCAGTACAGAATTTGAAGTTTCGCGAATATTCAAAGAGTTTATGAAAAAGTTTATAAAAAAGTTTATAAAAACTGACTAAAATTGATGATGATTCAAGTTGTCATATAGGTTACGTATGATATCGAAGTACGAGATATTTTACAATAACGGTGAAGCAGCTGTCAAGACAGGTCAATGAACATTTAAAGTAGACGATTCCAGTCACTTTTTTTTTGCTGCTACTGCTGATACCTACATGGCAACGAGTGCTCCGCCTGTAATTTCAGGCAAACATTTGGGTAGAGGTATGTGCACATCTAGCAGCAAGTGATGCTTCAACTCTTTTTGGATCACTTAGCCATGTAACTGATTTCCTTTCATGGTAAATCCTTCGCTGAAGTCGGCGGCACCGCTAACGTGTTTGCTGTCGACTCATTGTCAATTGGTGATCAACTCGGATTTCATTTGCTTGTGAGTGAGCTGGCGTCTATCTCGTGCTAGTTTTCTTCGCAGCTAGACTTGCGAAATATGCGTAGGCTACGCTGCCACCAAACGTACCTGAATATAAATGCCACTTAGTGAATTGTGCTGTTTATTATTTGCTGAAAATGGTGCAGTGGCTTTGAAGTATGAGTGGGCCAGGTGCGAGTGACGTGCAGTCACACTTTTCGCTATGAAAGTATTCACCAGGATGCGTGATTTGCTGCTGCGTTGTACGAGCTCCTGGAGGTAACTATATTTAATCACGTAACCAGTTGCATACTGCAGGCTTGCGAAATCACGTATATGTTAACGCTTATGTTGTTTCCTAGAGCTTTTTTTTTTACCATACGAACAAAATGGAAGCACGATATTGGGCTTGCTGTTGGCTCCTTAATTCCCAACAAATTATCATGAGTGCCTCTAAGACCCATTCGCACGTGAGTGTCACCAAACCCAGGATCAAATTCGTGGAATTTTTAAAATTCTTAGCAACCTTTGTTATTACTTTTGTTTTATCCATCATCGAGATGGAATATAATGTTATGTTATATTTGGGCTATATGGAGTATATTTTGGTCAGTGTGGAAGCGTGCGTGTTATGCATGCGTGTGTGTGCGTGTGTATGTGGGCGTACTTTCTTATTTATTCATCCTTCGATGGCGACCTTCAGTAAGGATGATGAGATAACCACAGTTGACTAAAATTCTGCCTGAGTGTTTTGCAAATACCTTCTCTGCTTCACGGGAGCAATACGCTTAATATACATAAAACTTAGAAAAAGTTCCTCATTGCTCCAGTTCACACCAAAAGCGCTGATAGAGCTTTGCTCAGTGTATTTTCGTGTCAAGTTTTGTCGTCTTCATTTTCGCTTTCAAATGCTTAGTGTTAATGTTTTTGTGCTGGCTTAATGGAGGCAGGTGTATCAGACAAAAGGAAACTGTCCAAACAGGAAGGCAGTCACCGAGTTTCACAGACATATATAATAATATGCATAGTTAACAGTTTCTGTTAAACTAATTATGCTGTAGCAGGCTGGCCCCTGCCTCTTACAAGTACACTGGTTGCGTTGACGTCCGGCTAATTAATTGCCTTATGAGCTGCGCATACACAAGGTTGCCCTGAGACTCGGGACTCAGTCAGGTGCGTGGATTATCCACTAATGGCGCTAATTCATTCATGGGTACATGGAAAATTGCCAGCGACCTGCCTTTATTCATCCTCTGTTTTTCTGCTTTGGTGGTTGCGGGTTCGTCAGAGATAGTTATGGCTCCACGGAGAACGAGCACGTGAAGCATGATATGTTGGGTTTGAGATGCGACCGACATGGTTGAAGACCTAAAACTGCAGGCGTGGGCTTTCTATGTTGCTGCTTTTCAGTGAAGAGTTTGCTGAACGTCCTCTTTTTGATTTTATATGCTATATACAGCGCACAAAGAAAAATGTGTGCTTTATAAAAGCGCACTTCTCACTGTGAAAAAGAGAATTGTGGCAAATGCACATCATTTGCACAAGTTCTATTT
Source organism: Rhipicephalus microplus (assembly GCF_013339725.1). NCBI lineage: Eukaryota > Metazoa > Arthropoda > Arachnida > Ixodida > Ixodidae > Rhipicephalus > Rhipicephalus microplus. The sequence continues at coordinate 300,637,716 of NC_051165.1, forward strand.
GTTTTTTCCAGGTCTTGATGAGGACTACTACGAGCGCCATCAATGTAGGTGACGAGTACTGAGTTCGTATAAATCTTATCCACAAGAATTAACTAATTCTTCTGAAGAATGTCCATGATTGTGTGCATTTCAACGTTACGTTCTTTCTCTTCGACAGACGTGCACATGTTAAAGAAGAAGTGATCTTGAATAACATGATAAATTTGATTGCAGCTATCCATTACCGCCCCTCAAAAGTAACTGATAAGCTACGCACAGTTGTTCAACTAGACATAGAGAAACAACTGAGGGAGATACAGACAGGTTAAGTGGAAGAGAAACCTCCAGTCTGTTACCTTTAACGAGAAGAGAGTTAAGGGAAAGTAAGGAGGGGGAACTGCGGATGAGACAGAGATGACAAAAATCCGTAGATCGGAGAAAATGACCTGAGGAAATAGCAAATTTCTATTTTTTTTTCTATTTTTCTCTTGTCTCTTCCATTAAGGACACTGCCACGCAAGAAATTCAATCATGTCTCGGCTGAATAGTGGTGGCTTGGTTGCGGCTCGCGTACAAATGGTAACTTTGCGACGTGGAGTCACCCGCATAAATGTCGACGTACAACTTGTATTATTGTGGAAAGGACCGTACGGCCCCTACAGGCCGGCACGTTATGTCGCGTCCGACGACACTCGTTCATAATCAGTGCACGGAGAATAAAGTGAAAGGAATTGTGACGATAAGTTGGTTTATGTTTGAAGCCTGGTTGCATGTGATAAATGCAATAAATGTTCCTAAAAATACAGGTAGACTCTAGAAGTTACCGTTTTTCAGTCATGGCCCATGTTTCTTGTCGTGGCCCACTTTTGTTGCATTCCCAGAAATGAACTTTTCATCAGATGGCCATTGCAAATGCATATTAGACACATAGACCACTAATAACTTTATTTCATTGACTTCAAGCGTGCTGTAGGTGCTCCACGAACAAAAAAAAAAACGTCCTGGTGCACAAGAAAATATAATTTGTGCATTGCTGCGTTAAAGTAAACGTCTGTTTTTCATTGATGGAAGCTTCTGCACTTTGCAATATAACTTGCCTGAATAGAATGTACTCTAGAAATAATACAACAGAAATAATATGCACGACAGAAACTACCAGCAGCACGCCAAAAATGAAACGACGGAAAGTAGCCGACAGTATAAACACCTTCACACTTCAGTCGGTACCAGCAGGATAAGTACAAGATACGTACTCTTGTTATATTGAATAATGCTAACTTGTCACGAAATATAATAAACGTCACGACAAATCTGAAAAAAACAACAACTTAGATGAAATGGTGCGTTTCCAGAAAAGATCCAGCCTGTCTATAACGCGTGGAAGAAAACTTTGCAGTAATGTCTGTTGAAATGCCTGTTCAGCTGAGCAGACGCGAATGAATCTAAGGAACCGGGGAGGTGTTGAGAGGATGAAATTGCCACATCATATTTTGCATCAAATCAAAAGGAATGTAGTTAGTCATAGGTACACCCATACTGAGTACTTTTATGCTGGAGCCCTTAAACGAGAGTTGTTGATAGCTAATCATATTGCAACAGGTATGAGCCGAGAGAGGACAAGAGGAGGATGACGTGAACTGGTGCAGATACTGACGCCATTTCTACCGAACCATAAACTTCGCCCTGCTAATAAACACCCTTAAACTTTAACCGCAACATTTTTGTGGTAGAGGGGCGGGGTACTCACCCAACACGACGGAGCCGCTGCCGCTAGGTCCCCGCCGAAGCCGACGCCTCGCGCGACTGCCTCCAACTCTACCGGAACTCGCGATGTCAAACAACGGTGACCTACAGTCATCTTCAGCTCCTCCGGCGCGGGCACCCGGTGCCTGGATGCGTCAGTTGGAGCCACGCCCTTTCTCAGGGAAACCCGGCGAGGACGTGGAAGATTGGCTGACACACTACAAATGCGTGGGCAAGTGCAATGGCTGGGATGCTACGGCTCAGCTAGAGTATGTTGCTCTCTTCCTGACAGACACTGCTCTTGTGTGGTTGGAGAACCACGAAGAGTCGCCAACAACCTGGCATCACTTCGCTATCTAACTCACAGAGTGCTTTGGGGATTCCACTGCGAAAAGAAAGCGAGCCGAGCAGACATTACTTCAGCGTGCTCAAGTGCCAGGTGAGACTTGTACCACGTACATTGAGACGATCCTGAAGCTGTGTAAGGCGGCGAATCCTCGTATGTCCGAAGAGGACGAAGTCGGTCATCTTCTGAGAGGCATTGCGGAAGACGTTTATACCTACTCGATTGGCAAGGAGAGCCTTAATTCGGTAGCTGACGTGATTCATCATTGGCGCACGTTTGAGACCTTGAAGCTACACCGTATCATGCCAAAGTTTGGCGGGTTGGCGAATGTTGCGACGGTTACAAGCACTGAGGACAGCTGCAGTATCCATTGGGACCTTGCTACCACTGTGAGGCAAATCGTCCGTGAGGAACTCGAGCGACAAAGCAAATCAGTGAACGCCGTGAAAGCCGAGCAGCTCAGTTGCGTTTTTAATCAACCTCACGAAGCTGCACCGGTGGTTTCTTCGCTGTCAGCCATGCCAGGCGTTGCAGACAGTCGAACCGATCCCCTACAACAGCAGCACCATATGTTTCCTGACGATGTGACGCATGACCAACGCGCTTATCGAGGAACGCCGACGAATCGGCACTTGGAAAATCGTTTCTACTACTCGCAGCGTCTGAGGGCGGCTTATCCCGAAGCCTACAACGTCGGTCACCCTTCACCTGTTTGCTACAGCTGCGGTCCGACAGGACACATCTATCGTTTTTATTGCCGTCGCCGCCAGACGAGGTATGGCCCACCACCGACTTGGCCTAACTTTTGAAGGCGTCAACGATGATCATTGGCCGGAAGAACATCGCGCAACAAACGCTATAGGCTCGCCACCCAGGAATTCCTTCCGCCATTTTAACAGGAGGAGTGACTTGCCAGCATCAGACCGCAGCTTGACGCCACCAACCAGTCGCTCATGCCGTTCACCATCCCCACGCCGACTTTCTACACCACCGCCTCCATCGGGAAACTAGCCGGCGCAGCCGATGGAGATAAGGTCGCCGACCGGTCTCCGTCTCTGCAAACTGCTCCTCTTCCTATTATGATGTCCCAAAACGAAGTGTGTGTGTGTTAATTGATAGTGTGCCTGCAACTGCGTTAGTGGATACTGGTGCTACGGTTTCCGTCATGAGTGCCACATTCAAGGAAAGACTTGGTCGGAAGGTTATGTTCCCGTGGAATGGTGGTGTGACGTTTCATGGTGTCAGCGGAGAGTGCCTCGTTCCTCTAGGTATTTGTGTTGCAAGTGTTTTGTTTGGTGCTGAATATCTTGTCACGGAATTTTTGGTATTACCGCGGTGCACTCATGATGTGATTCTTGGGATCGACTTTCTTCGGGATTGTGGTGCTTCCGTTAATTGTGGCACAGGCGAAATTACGTTGAATAACGTGCTTTTGTCTACGCTTGCTGAGACATTTTTACCAGAGAAAAACTATTTCGTCGTGTCGAATGATTCTCTTTTAGCGCCGTGATATTTATCATGTAATCCTGTTAGTCTTGCTGTTGCCAACCTTTCATCGTTTGACGCGCAAATTCAACCACTTGCGACGGGTTGCATGAAGAAAAATGTACTTGTGCCTCGTTCTCTCGTGACAGTTGTGAACGGCGCCTCAAGCTTTTGGGCTTTCAATTGTTCTTCGGTACTTGCTGTTCTTCCACGTGATATGAAGCTTGCCGAGTTCGACGAAATCACGTACGGCACTATCACCGTTTTAAGTGAAGAGCAGCAGTCTAAAACAAGCGAACCCCAGAGAAACAGTTCTGAAGAATAGATCTTAAGAATGATCAGCAAGTCGCTACCCTCGCATGAACGTCACGCTCTTGCACGTGTCCTTATGACACATCTTTCGGTGTTCGATTTCACACAAGGTGACACGGAGACATCACTACCACGTTCTCGTGCTCATCACAGAATTGACACCGGATCTGCACACCCCGTTCGTCAAAAATATTTCCGCGAGCCGTCGACAGAGAGAGCAGTGACAGCTGAACAGGTCACCGATATGTTGCGGAAAGGTGTTGTCCAAGTGTCATCTAGTCCGTGGGCAGCGCCTGTGATCTTAGTAGGAAAGAAGGATGGATCATGGCGTTTTTGCGTAGACTATAGAAAACCAAATGCGGTCACCAAAAAAGATGTGTATCCGCTTTCTAGAATTGATGACGTCATTGATTGCCTGCATTCTGCTGCCTACTTTTCGTCACTGGATTTGCGATCAGGGTATGGGCAAATACCCATGCACCCAAACGACAAAGGGAAAACGGCCTTTGTGACACCTAACGGCGTTTATGAATTTTATGTTATGCCGTTCGTTCTTTGTAATGCACCAGCAACATTCGAGCGATTTATTGACACAATACTTCGACGACTTAAATGGGAAATTTGTTTGTGCTACCTAGCTGATATGGTGATTTTCGGCAGCACACTGAACGAGCATAACAGACGTCTCAGTCTTGTTTTGGATTGCATAGAAAAGGCCGGCTTGATCCTGAACTCTAAGAAATGTCGTTTTGGTGAAACGGAGACATTAGTACTTCAACATCTCGTTGACAAAAATGGAATAAGGCCAGACCCACGAAAAATTGAGGCCGTCAGCTCTTTCGAACCACCAAAATCGGTGCGGGAATTGAGGAGCTTCTTGGATATGCTCATATTTTCGTAGTTTCGTTCCTAGGTTCGCTAACGTGGTGCATTCCCTAACATGTCTTCTTCAAAAGGACGTCCCTTTCAACTGTACTTCAGCTTGCGACAATGCGTTCCGCCAGCTAAAGTTTCTACTAACGTCGGGGCCCATACTGCGTCACTTCGATGCGTCCTTGTCTACGAAAGTGCATGCTGATGCTAGTGCCATCGACATAGGTGCTGTACTTGTGCTGCGTCATCAAGAAGCTGAGCATTAGTGGCTTATGCCAGTCGCTCTTTCAACAAAGCTGAACGCAACTATACCGTAACAGAACAAGAATGCTTGGCAGCTGTTTTTGCTGTACACAAATTTTGACCTTATATCTATGGGCGTCCGTTCACTATCGTTACCGACCATCACGCTTTGTTCTGGCTGGTGAATCTTCGTGACCCGAATGGTCGACTGGCACGTTGGGCTCTTCGACTTCAGGCGTACGACTTCGTCATCTCGTTCAAGTCTGGACGCCGCGACGCAGATGCCGACTGTCTCTCCCGCCGTCCCCTGAAGACGACTGAGTGTCAAGAAGACAGTTTTGACGAGCGTTTTGCCTCCATTTCTTCCACATTCCCAGACTTAGGTACTTTCAAGAAAGAACAAGACGCTGATATTAGCTTGGAGCCATTACTTGCCGCGGCATCGCGTCCTCAAGCCAACGGCCGTTTTTGAGTCCATGATGTCTTTCTATACAAGACAAATTATTCGGCTAAAGGTGCACGCTTCCTTCTAGTCGTACCACAGAGCCTACAACTTGACATACTGAAGGTCATGCACGATGATGCGGCAGCTGGTCAGTTGGGGTTCATCAGAACTTTGAATAGGACACAAGAGCGCTTTTACTGGCTCAGAATGCGGGACACAGTCAAGCACTATGTCGCAAGTTGCGAACAATGTCAACGCTACAAGCGGCCTACGACTCCTCCGCAAGGTCTTCTCCACCCGCTGCCACTTCCTCATCTACTATTTGATCAAGTTAGTATCGACCTTTTGGGCCCATTTCCACGCTCGGCTAACAACAATCGATGGGTGATATTGTGCGTCGACCATCTGACTCGTAACGCAGAAACTGCAGCGATACCATCCTCGACAGCGGTGTGCGTGGCCATGTTTTTGCTTAGATTCATCATTCTTCGGCACGGCCCTCCCAGAGTGATCATTAGTGATTGTGGTCATCAGTTCGTTGCAGATGCCGTCGAAGAACTGGTTCGTCTGTGCAATTCACAGTTCCGCCATTCATCCCCGTATCACCCTCAGATGAATGGGCTGATAGAACGTACGAACAGAACTCTGACTAACATGTTTGCCATGTACGTATCGTCTGACATAGGACTGGGACGACGTTCTCCCCTTCGTTACTTATGCGTATAACACGGCCAAACATGAGACAACCAATTACTGTCCTTTTTGCCTCCTTTACGCACGTTCATCGTTAAGCTGCATCGATACTATTCTACCATTTGACTTCCATAGTGACTACTCTGTCTCCAAGACACTCTGCCTAGTCGAAAAAGCCCGGCGTATTGCTCGTCTTCGTGCTGTGGCTTCACAACACCGATCAAAGGAAAGCTATAACAGCCGCCATCAGTCTGTAGCATACTACAAAGGAGACTGTGTGGTTGTGGACCTCACAACGTAAACGGGGCCTATGCAAAAAGTTTTTACCTCCGTACAGTGGCCCATTCGTCATTGTTGATCGCTTGAGCGATTTTACATACGTGGTAGCACGGCTGACATCAGCTGGCGGTTGGTGAAACCGGACCCAGCTAGTACATGTCGCCCGCCTTAAACGGTTTCACCCTCAACATTCAGAATTATTCATACTCGCCAAGCGGGCTTTGTCTGGGAGCCGGGAAATGCAACGAGTATGAGCCGAGAGAGGAGAAGAGGAGGAAACAGTGAGCTGGTGGCAGATACTGACGCCATTACTACCGAACCATCAACTTCGCCCTGCTATAAACACCCTTCGACTTTAACCGTAACAATATGCTAAATGCATAAAGCTTGCCTTAGACGATAATGGCTCGCGGTAGGAGAGTGCAGCTGTAGCAGCATTTACAGCAACCACACTTGTATACCTAATGCAAGGCTGCTGCCACTCAACAACGAAATATAAAGGAGCTTTGTAACTACGCTGCGATTGGTTAAGGCTGGCGTCATGTATAGCTCGCACAGAGTTGCACTATACAGAAAAGTATGACGGGACAAGGATTTCAAGCAGCGCAAAAACTAGAATGAACGCATCCTCAACAACCAGGCTGTTCCCTTTTGAATTGATGGGAACTGCTATAAAAAAAACTAAACACCCACATTCAGCCGCCAGCAATTGTAGCAGCCAGATATAAAAAAAAAGCTGCAGTTGTAAGAAGGCATCGCTGCGTTAACGTGCATTGCCGTTGCATGCAGAGCACGTAGACAATGCACGCACACCACCCTGCCCATTTCAGAGGCTTGCGGTGACCTCCTCGACATGGCGTAAAAGAAGGCGCACGTGAGAAAAAAGATGGCGTTCTGGACACGGCCATAGTTTTTTTTTAAAATAAGTCGGCCATCTAAAAAATTTACAGAAGTGACGTTGAAAAGACTAGAGGAATTATGAAAAGAGACCTGACGCATCCTCCTCAAATGCACGGCACCGCAGCGAAAACGGCGCACTTAAATATGCTGCTTTTCCTGGCGATGCTCTCCTGTATCCTAGCTGCCCTGCTTCAACTTGGCTTCGACCTCAAATGCTTGGATTAATACCCGAATGGATCTACTGGCGCCTGCAGCATCGGATGTACCTGTGCAGCCAAGTTCATTCGACAACACGAGCCTCGCCAAGCAACCCTGGTCGTACAGTGACGCGTCCATTGGGATGTGCCCCGCAGCGAACACATATATACGCCCACCAAGACCAACCTTCTTTGGGCACGGCACCGCAGCGAAAACGGCGCACTTAAATGTGCTGCTTTTTCAGGTTAGATATTTCGCAAATGCTTCATGTTGCAAAAGCAATGACTACTGTCTTGTTGCGTTGTCGTGCCCATCTGAACTTTTCAGTGCTATGAAACGAGTGTTATCTTGCCTGTCAAATGTGCACTCAGCGTACTTAGGGTTGTTGCTTGTGTTGTCGGGTGACGTCGAGTTAAATCCCAGGCCTGGAGCCAAAATGGAAAATATGTTGAGTAGTGTTTTGTCGACTGTGCAGCGCATAGAAGCTGATTTGTGAAGCATATCGGAGAGAGTGTCAGTACTCGAAGGTAATACCGGTTCTCTTACATGTGAGCCCAAGTCGGATAGTGCGGTACTCGAAACAGTGCGTCGAATTGAAGCTACTCAAACTGCTTTACTTGAGGAGGTAAGGGGCATAAAACAAGGCCATATAAACGCGAACGCTGAGGTAAAGCTTCTTTCAGAGGGGGTGTCGAAGCTGGAAGGTAGTCTACACTCCTCATATACCACAGATGCCACTTCGAGCTCCGCTATGTCCTCCATCTCTGAGAAACTCGTGGAAATCACATCCAGATGTGATGACACGGAAAACAGACTCAAGCGCTGTCCCTTGCTATTTTTTGGAATGGAAGATGATGAAAACGAGGACTGGAATGCATCTGAGCAGAAGGTGATTAAATTTTGGTCGGAGAAACTACAGAATACAAGTGTCGCGCAGTTTGAACGATTTCACAGACTTTGTCGCTTAGCTGTTGGCAAACACCGGCCTATAATAGCGAAATTTGCTTTTTTCAAGGATAAGCAGAGTGTTCTTGCTTCAGCTCATAAACTAAAGGAGTCGACATTTTCAGTACGTGAAGATTTCTCTTTACCCACGCTACAAACCAAAAAAGAGCTAATCGAATTTGCCAAAAATGAAGACAAGCCCTACAAGCTCGTCGTTGATCGTCTGCGCATGGGCGGTAAAACGTACATATATGATAGTGCAACTCATGCAGTCAAGCTGCCTGCTAGATAGCTGAGGCATAGGCGTGCGCATGTCTCTAGAGAAATTCGGAGTAAATATGCACCAGCTGTATGTGTTTCCTTTACTAACATTCGCAGTTTACTGCACAAGCGTGATCTCATTTGTTCATTCTTAGAAGATAGTCTAACTGATGTCCTCCTGCTCACTGAAACGTGGCTTACTCAGGATGTTGATGACAGTGAAATTCTTCACGGGAATGCCGATTATAACGTCTTTCGACGTTATCGTCAAAGCAAACGTGGGGGAGGTGTCCTTATTGCTATAAAAAAATCTATACCTACTTTTGTCATCGATACAAACTCAAAACTTGGAAATTGTCTGGGTCGCGTGCACAATTTGTGCTACTAAGGTACTAGTAGGCGTATGTTACCGTCCTCCCGATTCTTAACCATCATTTATAAATCACCTTTGCAGCAGCACCACATTAACTATTGAGAAATACCGCACTAATAATGTTTATCTATTTGGTGACTTCAATTTACCCCAAATTGACTGGATCAATTGTTCATACACCTCAAAAATGTCTCTTGACTTTGTGAATTTTGCCCTTGATTTTAATTTCACTCAAATAATCAACCAGCCAACACGGGGCAATAATATTTTGGATTTATTACTTACCTCAGATCCTGATAATGTAGGTGAAATCTCTTGCCTTGAAGGGTTTAGTGACCATAAGCTCGTTCCATTATCAATAAACATTCCTCTCAAAGTTGCGGGTAAAACTACAAAAGTGATTAGAGACTACAGTAAGGCCAATTATAGTTGTATTAATTCTGACTTGGAAAAATTCCATCACAGCACATTCTTGCCCTCATTTTGAAGTCGTACCGTCGATGAAAATTGGTCATTGTTTAAAGAGGAGATGACTTTATTAGTCGACAAATACGTCCCTGAAATTGCCATATCTAATGTTAAGAGAAACCCATGGTTTAACAAATATTTGCGAACTTTGAGAAATAAAAACAAGGCTGTATAGGACCGCGATGCACGCTTGTAGTGCCTCTGCTTAGAATTCATATAAGGAATGTCTTAAAAGTTATACTTCTGCTTTATTCACGGCTAAAGACAAGTACTTTAAACATGACCTACCATCATCATTAAAATGCAATCCCAGAAAATTTTGGCAACAATTATCACCAGCTTCTGCTGTGACAGATATTACATTGAAAGGCAAAAATCAATTACCTCTCCCAAGAGACTAATGTGCAATTGCATTGAACACATTTTTTTCTTCTGTTTTCACACGGGAAGATCATTCTAGCATTCCTTAGTTTCCGGAACTTGACTACCCTTTCATGGCACCCGTAGATATTAACATTGAGGGCATCACTAAACTAATCAACAATCTCAAAGTTTCTACTGCTAGTGGTCTAGATAATATCAATTCAAAGATACTAAAATATACAATTCCCACGTCCCCTGAAATATTTCACATTTTCAGACAGTCTTTGTGTACCAGTCAGCTTCCTAGGGACTGGAAGGTCGCAAAAGTTATTCCCATATTTAAAGCAGGATGTAAAGATCAGGTTGAAAATTACCGTCCCATCTCGTTAACCTCTATCAGCTGTAAATTACTTGAACATATTATTGCTTCTCACATTTACAGTCATCTTGAATCAAACAATTTTTTTAGTTCCACTCAACATGGTTTTAGGAAAGGTTTCTCTTGCGATACACAACTACTTTAATTCACGACAGATCTACAGACTAACTTGGACATGAACACACAGACAGATTGCGCTTTCCTCAATTTTTCGAAGGCCTTTGACCGTGTCGCCCATTGTCGTCTGATTTACAAACTGTCTTCTCTTGAATTGGACTCCTTAACGCTATCATGGCTTAGAAATTTTCTTTCATTTCGTGAACAGCTCACATTTGCAAATGATTCTTATTCAGATATCGCAGAAGTCACTTCAGGAGTGCCACAGGGTAGCGTCCTTGGCCCTCTACTCTTTTTAATCTTCATCAACGATCTGCCGACTAACATTTCATCCCGTATACGCCTGTTTGCAGACGACTGTGTCATTTATCGAACCATAACATCTCCCTCTGATCATGAGGCCCTTCAAGGTGACCTAGACCTCGTTTGCAGTTGGTAAAATAAGTGGTTAATGAGCTTAAACACTTCAAAATGTAAAATAATGTCGGTTTCTTGAAAAACCTCGATTTCCACTTTTTTATACAAAATTAAAAATAGTGAAGTATCTCGAACCACATTGTACAAATATCTAGGGCTTATTATTGACTCTAAACTTTCATGGTCTTCCCACATAACTTCCATTTGTTCCAAGGCATCCAAAACACTAGGTTATTTACGTCGAAATCTCCATTACTCCACATCGAGCGTCCGCAAAATAGCCTATTTAACATTCGTACGTGCACAGTTAGAATATGCCTCACCAGTTTGGTAACCTTATCAAAACTATTTAATACAGATGATCGAAGCCATTCAAAACAGAGCAGCCCACTTCATCACTCAGAACTACCAATGTCACAGCAGTGTATCTCAAATTAAACGCGAGATCGGTTTACAACCACTAGATATCCGCCGCAAGATAGCCCTCCTTGTGTTGTTTCACAAGTACATTAATAGCAGAAATCCATGCGCTTTCCCTCTACACACACCGGATCGCATGTCTGCACGCATGTGAAATCAGCGTAGCTTTAAGCGTATTTTTGGCAGAACACGCGCGTTCAACTTATCTGCTTTGCCACAGGCAATATCACTGTGGAATGATCTTCCCGACGAGATAGTTTCAGTCACTAACAACAACGCGTTCCGCGAGAAACCACTCTCTCACTACATCTAGCATCATTTCATAGAAACTTGTACGGAGGTGCATATACGTGGGGACTGTGTTTTCCTTGTTCTATTACTGTTATTAGTGTCGCTGTTATGTTGCAGTTATTTGTATATTTGAACTGTATGCGTTCTCATTTTTCTTTCTTTTTTTTTCTGTAAGCCCCCCTTACCCTATGCTCTATCGAGAGCTTGTAAGGTATGTTAAATAAATAAATAAATAAATCGCCCTGGTCCTGCAAAATTACTCTTGTGAGCTCAGTTGATAGAGCTTGCAATAAATTTGCACTGATTGGCAGTTCGCGAAACTGCGAAAATAAAGTGAACACAAAGTGCAAGAAAACATCCGCGAGATGCAATATCAAGGGAGTTGTACTATTTTGCTGCGGAACCTCTTGGCTTAAGCGACATTGTGAAAGTTTACGTGCTTCTGCGTAAGATTTCTTAAGGATAATACATATCTTATTATCTGCGAAAGGAAGTAGCAGGTGCTATACAAAAGCATCAAGATCTCTTCTACACCATGTTGAAAGAAAACTGGGAACATGATTTACCACTGAAGGAATGACTTGTGCGTATTCGCCGAAATAATTGGCTGCAGGGAATCGGGAAACAGGTGCCAGTGTATTTTGGCAATTGAACATAGATGCAACTTAGACCACCGTCGCCATCCACCTGTGGTAGCGCGTGCATCCACTGCCGAGAGTTGTACCGCATCCCAAGTAAAATAAGCAGGATGAGCAGCTTAGTCTTTCAGGGGCGAAGCTTCTTATAGCGGCACCCGTTCGTCCCTCGTAGGCGTAGTCGTAGTGTGTAAACAGTCGTACGCTTTGACCTCCAAGGTGGTGCCGGTGGGAGATTTCTCGTGTGCGTTGTTGAACAATAGGAAAAAAATCGCAGCTTGCGCGTCAACTAAACGCCGAATTCTTCTGTCTCTCATTCCCCATTAGCAGCCATTGGCACGTTCCAGTAGGAAACGTTAGTAGAAGTAGAAGTGTTAAAAGCCGACTTCTGCTGTCTCTCATTCCCAGTAGCAGCCATTGTTTACCTCCAAGGTAGTGTCTGGTGAGATTTCTCCTGTACGTGAATAAACAACAAAAAAGGTTTTGTACAAAACGCCGTTGATTGATGAAATAAACCAACGAAAGACGCCAGATGTTTTCTAAAAGCAAAACGAAAAGACGCCCAATGTTTCTAAAGCAAAAAAAAAAGACGCCAGCTGCTTAATGAAAGACACCAGGTGTTTTTTAAACCAATGGTTTTATAATCAAAACCATATTGATACAGGTTCGTAGTTGCCGATGCTCGTTGCCGTCGGTGTGTGCTCGTACGGATAAGGATGCCGGAAGGCGGGCGCGCCGGGCAGTGGCGGCACACGCTCGCAGACAAAACCCTGAAGTGAGAGCACGCGAGGCAAAAGCGCGCCGGGAAGCTGCGCGACGTCACCGCCAAGATCCTGCTGTACGTGAACAAGAAGCCACATCAACAAGGCAGCGTCGGCAAGATCCCGCCGTACGTGAACAAGAAGCTGCACCGGCACGTCAGCGTCGGCAAGATCCTTCCGTACTGGAACGAGAGGCCACTTCAGCAAGGCAGCGTCGACAAGATCCTGCTGTACGGGAACAAGAAGCCACATCAGCAAGGCAGTGTCGGCAAGATCCCGCCGTACGTGAACAAGAAGCTGCAGTGGCACGTCAGCGTCGGCGAGATCCTGCTGTACGGGAACAAGAAGCCACATGTACAAGACAGCGCCGGCAAGATCCCACCGTATGTGAACAAGAAGCTGCAGCGGCACGCCAGCGTCGGCAAGGTCCTTCCGTACTGGAACGAGAGGCCACTTCAGCAAGGCAGCGTCAACAAGATCCGGCTGTACGGGAACAAGAAGCCACATCGCAAGGCAGTGTCGGTAAGATCCCGCCGTACGGTAACAAGAAGCTGCAGCGGCACGTTAGCGTCGGCAAGATCATTCCGTACGGGAACGAGAGGACGAAAATCAATTTTTCAAGTATGAACCAACTAGTCTGCAAAAATTTATTGCTTCAGCAAATTTCTAGTTCTGCGGACTCTTTTCTACGTTACCGGAAGAAGCCACAAGCTGCTATGGCTTGCGTGAACCTTGTCGCACAGTCCATCTGCATGCCTCGATATCTGTCCTACTGCTTAAAGAAGAAATACGCTCCAATTGATGAGAGAGTCTGCGCTCTTTCCTGTCTCCATTGTTTTCCTTCAAGCTTGTGCAGCAAATCAGTTTTTCAAGTATGAACCAACTAGTCTGCAAAAAAGTATTGCTGCAACCTATTTCTAGTTCTGCGGACTCTTTCCTACGTTACCTGTACTAGTTATATTAACATCTGTAACTGTTTAACACATGTATGGGCATGTAACATCTGTACTTATACTTGGCGCCATTTCACAATATGTCGCTCAATAAAAAAATTACAACACGGTCACCCCTATTCCCCTTGCTTCGCATAACGTCGATTCCCAAAATACCTGGGATCTACCGAATTTTTATATATATATAGGCAGTTGTATACGATCAATTGTAGTATTGGCAGTGTAGGTAACAACAAGATGTCAACTTTCAGTCCAACACAAAATACATCCTCATAATGGCAGTTCGCATATGTGCAGACGCATCATTGCGCCTTTTTTAAAATGTCTATACTACATACGTTTTCCTTTTGCCTATTTCTGCGCATCAAAACTCGTCCAAAGAGCGAACAGGAGAATTAGTTAAACTGGACTTAAAGCCCCCTGTTACAACGTAGCTCAAGCGCACTGAAGCGCTTGCGTTGCGAGAGCACTAGAAGCGTTTCCTAATTCTCTCAAGAACATAAGCTGGCCATGTGCAACAGGCTTCAAGGGAGTAGTGAACCCCTAAGGAGGGTTAATGTTCGCTCAACTCGAAAACGAACGCTCGTGCGCAGTTCGTAATCCGATTACGACATCCCAGCAACGAACAACTTAATCAAGAGTTCAAAAGCGGCACACCGGGGCTCCGGGAGGGAGCTTTATAACACGCTCGTCAGGATCTGCTCGCGGCATTTAGGCCGAGCAAACGACGGTCAACGGAAAATAGCCGACGTTGACCCTTCCGGCGATGTGCGCGCGGCCCTATGAAAACTAAGCCTGTCAAAGCCGGCGCGCAGAATCAGCGTAGAATATTGGCCAGCCAACAGCCTCATCTGCATCGCTCTTCGTTTATGCCTGCGGCTGTGTTGAAGGCCCGAACTAGAGCGGCTGCCGGGACTCGGGTTCTCTATTCTTTGCCGCTTGAATGACGACGAATTACCCGGTCGCTGTGTTGCGACAGGGAAGTGTGCGTCTCCCTAAGCGCTTCCTAGTTTTCTCGGTGAACGAGCACTGCTGAAGGGAAGCAGAATTAATTGAAACGCCGAGGGAAAAGGTAGTTTCCTAAAAGAAAAAAAAATAAATGGGTATGAAGGGCAAGCCAGGTATACGGCATGAAAAGACCCCAATTTCAAACTCGGGCTGCACCTATACGTATACGCATGCTTCGAGGCTACGCCGGTGGCACAGCGAATGTTTCTGACAATCTTTCGTGCGCAAGGCAATTTAAGAAACCCATGGATGGTGCTGTAGCATACAGACAAAAAGTTTCAGGCCGATCCTGTTATCACCTATGATGGTGACAATGAAGATTCGTAATTTTCCCTCTATGTTTAGATTTTTACCGCGTTTACTGTTCACCGTTTATTGTTGCAAGACTCGAAAAGTCCCACGAGAAGTACAAAAAAAGTTGACTCAATTACGTTCATTTCCCTGTTGGTGTAGGCGGTTGTAACAAAGCCTATGTTTTATATAGTCTCTAAAGATAGCAAGAGGGTGCAAAAAGTTATGAAATGTGCTCCTAATGGTTTAGCCAATAGGGTATTACAATTTTCGAACACATTTTAAAGGTTAAAAGAGATGGAGCACAGCACCATACAATAAACGACTTGAATTCTACAACATGCGAAAAAAAAAAGTCTATAAAAGTCAAACTTCTAAAAGGTAATCTTGCGCATCACTGAGACCACTGCAAGTCGAGATAATTACAGTTGAGTTTACAGCCCAACGCCTCTTACATTGTTATTTGCACTCTCGCGAAATCTCACTAGTTCTTGCGATATTTTTCTGAGTCTCGTTAGAGTTTGGGTGAACGTTAAAATGTAGCATGTTCGGAAGAACGAAAAAAGGGTCTAAACCATTGGTTTCTGTCAAAATAGGCTTAACAATTCTAGATTGTGTGTGTGTGTTTTTGTGGGTGAGTGCGTGCGTGCGTGTCTGGGTGTGTTTATCGACAGCTTTGCGCAATGCATAAGCTGAAGCTGCCAGGCCTGTGTTGCTCCTGCAACGCTGGCCGCACCCGTCCAGTTCTTGCTGGTACTGTTGGGACACCATTACCACTTTTAGCCCTGTGTGTGAATTGTGGTATATGTGTGTACGGAGGCGCATACATACATACATATTGTAATAACGAGAAGTAAGAGAGAGCACGTTTGCAGTAGGTAAGCCATTCTTATTCTGCTCTTCGTCTTTCTCGTCATCGCGCATGCCTTGCGCGCGCCCTTGAAATGGCGGCGCTATATTCTCTACATACATTCATACAAACATACATACGTACATACATACATACATACATACAAACATACATACAAACATACATACATACATACATACATACATACATACATACATACATACATACATACATACATACATACATACATACATACATACATACATACATACATACATACATACATACATACATACATACATACATACATACATACATACATACATACATACATACATTAATATGTTAGAGCAGACGTATGAATGAATCGTCTATTGACTCGAGTATCACTTTATTCTCAAACAGTTCGATCGGCGCCAATCTCCGTCAAATTCGACAAGAATGAGCAGGTAGATTTGTCAATGATCTGAGCACTTTCTCCCCTGCCTTTCCTTGCATCTTTATCTCTCTCTCTCTCTGAGCACTCTCTCTTTTCTTTAGCGGTCCACCGCAGCGTAACGATGATTAATATGGTCAGCTGCTGATCCAAAGGTCGCAGGCTCGTTCATAGTCCCGGCTGTCGCTTTTCAAAGAAGGTGAAATGGTGGAAACCTCCGGAGCCCTCTACTATGGCGTCTTTTATATAATAACATAGTTTCTACAAGTGAAATACCATACATTATATTATTATTATTATTATTATTATTATTATTATTAGAAGTAGTAGTAGTAGTAGTAGTAGTAGTAATACTAGTAGTAGTGGTATCATTGTCATTTTTTGTTTCTACCCGAACAGTGAGCCGGAAGCAACGAAGAGAAGCATGACACGGGAGAAAGAAGTCACGCGTGCGTACGACTTTTCTTACGAAGAATGGGCGCTTGAGAAAGTTGCAACTTTTCGTTTCACTTTTTCTTGCAGTCACAACATCAAATTTCGGTAGCCTTCCACAGTACCATCGTGTGCTTATGTTTGCACGAGGGGTAGTTCGGGGTCGCTTTAAAAGATCCAAGGTAGACGCTTGCTTCAATAAAAAGAAACATGAATATGGCTTGGCAGGTAATTTTCCTACGAAGAGCTAGATCACGAAGAACCCATTAGTTAACCTATTTCCATCTGCGTGTGAACTGCTCAGATAATCAATCACGCGAAGGGCTCCCACGCTTCGACAGCGTGACACAAAGAGTTAACAATAAAGATACAAGGCGATGATTATGAGACAAAAAAAAAGGTAACCATATACTGCTTCCTCAGCGGGAAGGGGCTGCAACTCGCGCTCTACAATCAAGAAATTAAGGGCGGCCTAGAGCTATAGCAGCAAGGCTATCACTGAAGGCCAGACAAAAAAACAAAAAATACTGCTGCGTGCTTAAAGCTGCCATGTATACTATGTGATACTGCGCAGCCCTATTAGAAAAGCGTGTAATGCAGAGCTAACTCATTCACATTGAAACTGCCGGTTTCTCGCTGAGGGGGACCGCGTGATGGGAAGTCGTTAATCACCCAACCTGCTCATTTATTTATATATCGCTCTAGAGATTCTAGTTTTGTAATAGCTTTCTCGAAAAGAACGGCCTCACCAATTGGCCGGAAGCGATAACAACTACTGCTACGAGAAAGTGTCACGTTTTAAAACACCAATGTGTTTGCTTTGTTTTGCAATATATCGTTTTCAATAAATATACGCGATGCATAAAAATATACAGATGTAGAGCTGTGACGAATGAAGCATCATGAAAAATTCGCACTCATGGCTGGTTTTTTTCTCAGAATGCAACATTATTTTATACACATGGGACTACTGGTATAATACATTTTGGATCGAGCCGGGTGTTGAAGTTTTGAACTAAAGAAAAGTAAATATATGGACAAGAAATAAAATATGCTGGACGCAGAGAACGTTGGACTTTAGATACATTTCAAATTAAGAACAAAATGAAGAACTAAAACAAAACTAAAAATAGGACACATTTCCTGCCTTTCGTTATTCTTAAATACGCCTTCCCACAATCACAAGTGTAAGGTGTTTCACCAAACTGGCCTGCTTTTAAGAATAACAAAATAAAATGCATAAAAATGAATGTCGCCTAAACATTTAGCGGTAGAAGCACGAAAAACCACCAATATATAGTTTGTAAAGTACGTTCTGGTGGTGAAAATTCAAACTAAGGAAGGATAGAAAAATAAGTATGGGATAGTGTCATGTGTTACCGCCCGTGGCAGTGAAAATGAACTTTGCAGTTCAAAAAGAAAGAAACAAACAAATCAACAACACTGAGCACGATGTCTTATCTTCGTATTGAGTGCATACGAGCTTGCGCAGACATGTTATCGAACAAGAGGTCCCTCAGGCGCAAGTTCAGGCACTTCCGAGAACCGAGAATGCACCCTGGCACATAATTGCTTGTGTTTTGAACAAGTGTTCAACCTTTCAGAATACTTCGTACTCTACTATGGGAGAGCAGAGAGCTGCCCCCAAAAAAATAAAACTTGACCTTCGGTTGAGAAATAGTTTGGGTAGCCAATATTTATATGCTTCGAACACTGTTCACGTGTTTCGAAGCTTGAGTGCCCTGTCACAATGTTGTAAACAAACACACAAAAACACTGACGCGACATGTGTGCCCTAAAACTTTTGTAGGCACCAATTTTTCGCCGGTGGGTGTACACGTGAGCGAGTAGTATGCGGCTTTCGCTGCGCGTGCACGAACTTTTATCCACAGCCAAGTTACCTCTCGATAACAAAGGCTTGTGAGATATATCGCTTGTTTTTTGTTTTTTTTATCAGTTTTGAACAACAAAGCTCAAGAAAGCCTATCGCATAGAGAATAAAAATCCTCAGAATCTCGGTGCTATGGAGAGCGGCGAAGATGTGCTACGCCAGCTCAATGTGCTTTCGCGCAGGATCCGCTTAAGAGTCTGTGTACCCTCTGCAGGCGCGCCGACAAGCTTGCATATATTAGGGCTGCGTGCTACACAGTAAAGCGTGATGTAACTACGCTGAGAAACTTGAGGAGCTGCTTATTGAATGCTTTCATGAAGCGCGTTTTGAAGGCACGGCGCATTGATGAAGAGCGTGCTCCCTTTTTTTTTAAATATGAATGGAATGATCGTGAAGGTAGCGCCAAGGCCTGAGTATGGTGGCAGAAACGCCTTTGCGAGTGGCGGGTACTGTTCCCCCACCTGTAAGGTTTATGTGGGGCCAGAAGTTCAGAAATAATGTTGAAAAAAAAGCTGAGGCGGGAATGAAGAATCGAAAGAATAGTGAACGCGAACGCTGACTTCTACGTGAATTTGTTGGTCACTGTTAAAAACGAGTGCTCAAAAAGGGCGCGCCGCCAAATTCTCGCGACGAAACGCCGGAGTGACGCCGCGAGGTCAACGATAAAAAAAGAAAACAAACTTTCAAAGACTCCCCGGGCGCGCGACTCTCTTTCTCGAAAGCGTAGGTTCGCCGACGAAACCTCCTTGCGTCGGCGGCCGAGCAAGCCCTGGAATGTTCTCGATGGAAAGGGGCGTGGTGATGCCGGGTTGAGTCATTCGTCGCGGACGGCCCCCGTATCGTCTCGCCTTTTCCCCCAGCCTTCGCTGCGTATCGCGCCGACTAAATGATGAGAACTTTCTGGAATCTCGCGCGGAAGGTATTTAATTGAGCAGCCGAGATGGGAGATCAGGAGAAGACGGAAGTTAGCGCCAGAGCGCGTAGGGTATTCCGCCGTGTAGTCGGCGAAGGTTTTGTCCATAGTGACAAAGCAGGAGAACAAGAGGATTTCCACCTGCGGGGTGAAGGCTCGAGCTACAGCCAAGAGCGTGTGTCTACCGCTACCGAGCGAAGACGCGTGGTAACAGCTGCGTGTGAGAAGCCGACGTGTTTCCCGCGAAGAAGTTTGAAGCTTGGAGAGTGACCATATGACGACGCGAGGTTTCCTGGAAGAGAAACTTCGGGGGCAGCGGTACGACAACAACGCTGGACTTTGGGTGAGTGATTCTCGGAAGAGTATCATTCAGACTTCTGTTCCAAGAACTTTGGACTGAATAAGTTTCCTAACTCTTTAGTCTTTAAGTGTCTTGGTTGTTCGATGCATGCGACTGCATTGTAGTGCGTATTGTTGTCTGTGTCCGTTGTTTCGAGTGTGGCTGATTGTACTGTGTAGCACATTGTTTGATTGGTGATATATTGTATTCAACTATTGTCGAGTGTGCATACTTGTGTATCGTTTTTATCTGTCATTACTGAGAATATAATTTTGTTTTGTTTATCAACTCTCGGCTCTGACTTGTTCTTTGGGCCACAGCCGGCGTCCGCTGGCGCGCCAAAAAGGACCACTTCTAAATTGTCCACGCTTTCGTGGTGCGGTTGGGGGTGCCGATACTTCGGCCCTTGGAATTAGCCCGGCGATCGCCTCCCTAATTAACGCGACCTGTGACAGTCACGAAACAAACATAATTACATGAAAAAAAAATTCGACACAACCCAGGTACCTGGGAATCGACGTTATGCGAAGCATGTGAAAGGAAGCTGACTATGTTGCAATTTTTAAATTGAGCGACACGTCATGAAATGACGCTAATTACATGTACATTGGCAGCACGCACAGACATATATTGAAGAATTTGCAGATATTTATATCACCAGTGTTTTGCACTAGCTCAACGATGTCCGCTGGAACACTATATACTGGAACACTGGAACACTTATATGAAGCACTGATGCTCGCGAAGATACTGGTTCTGCACACTGCTACAAAAAACTAATTCAGCGCATGGAATCCAACCACAATTGACGTTAATCTGACTTGATGGCTGTATCAAAGGAGTACATGTTGACACGAAGTGTCACTACCAGGAAAAAAATCAGCAGATCCCACGTACCTGGGAATCGACGGTATGCGAAGCATGTGGAGGGAAGGTGACTGTGTTGCAATTTTTTTATTGAGTGACACATCATGGAATTACACTCACTATATGTACGAATACTACACGCACAGGCATATGTTGAAGAGTTGCAGATGTTTATACAACCAGTTGTTTGCACTTGCACTACGATGCCAACTGGAACATGCGTATTAGCAATACCAGAAGCTGATATGAAGCGCTGATGCTCGTGAGGATGCTAGTCCTGAACACTGCTACATAAATCAACTTCAGCGCATGGCAATTAACGACAATTGATGTTCACGCAACGTGGCGGCTGTATCAAAGGAGTACATATGTAATGTTGATAAAATTGGTTAGGAAGCACTGCAACCACTATTGACATTTCATGAAGATTAGTGTCTATTTGAAAAGTAGTTCGGAGACCTGCGTAGCTCTGTGGCAAAATGCTTCATTGCCACGCAGAATGCTTTGGTTCAAATCCAGCTTGGACCCTGACATTTATTCTTTGCACTCGTCAGGCCGACGCTACCCATGTAGGGTTTTGCCGAACAAAATAAACGTTAATTCACTCACTTACGCGTTAAGATTACCTATGTGTGTTCTACTCGTTCCTGTGTAGATACCAAGTGTCATTACCTGTGGCACATACCCGCATACCAGTGACACATATCCACCCGTGGGTATATGCGACTGCCTGACGGGAAATGTTTGACGGCGTACGCGACTTCATTGTGACATTATTCATGTCTTGACCAGCGCGTCATCTTTGTCAAACTATTTTACCCTCCCATGCTAATTTTGGTTCACACCAAGTTAAGGGTGTGACCACGAGAGCATCCAAACGTAAGCGGCTAGATAGATAGATAGATACGTGCAAAGTCGCCGAAGTTCGCTAAGGATTGCTTCGCATTTGAAACAAGAGATACGTGGGTAGAGAAGGGATACATGGGTAGATCACAGTTGCTTCTACTGTGATCGCGGTCTCAGCGCCCAATAAAAACCCCCTTAAGTTACCTCTCCTTACGTAACAATTAGGTGGAAGGTGCTGCGTAGGACACACTCAAAGACGGGAGCTTCACTACCAGGACTTCGTCGCAGCCGCCGCCTCGCCCGACTCTCACCTTCGCCGATTGTAATTGCCCAAGAGCAGCCATCCAAGGCTTCCAGGCCAACTCCGATGGGTTTCGTGCCGTACTACAGAGTGCCACCAAATTTCGGCGGGACCTTGGGAGAACTACAAGCGGGTTAGCAGAAGCAATGTCTGAGACTCGAAAGAACAACTCAATCCTGTTGTATTTCCGTTAACTGACACCACCCTCATGTGGTACGATAACCACAAGGACATCCAAACGTCATCCAAAGGACCTCCAAAGAGATGTCCTTTGGATGATGGGCATCCGTTTTCTGCTGGTAGTTCCTGCATCCCTCCAAACGTCTGTTCTGCGTCTCACGCATGATGACCCCACCTCTGACCATCTAGAAACCGCACGAACACTTAGTCGCACGAAAAAGCGGTTCTATTAGCTGAAAATGAGCAAGACAATTCGAAACTACGTGTTGGAGCCACAAGCGGCCCACCTCAGGTACAGTCGGTCACCTGCAGCCCGTAAAGCATCTCGGTTCCCCTTTTTGAAAAAGTCGGCATTGATCTGATGGACACTCCTCAAAAGGTAATCGGTGGATAATTGTATGCGCCGACTACCTAACGCGGTACTTCGAGACGGCTGCCTTATCCTTCGCCACGGCAGTCCAGGTGTCGGAGTTCCTGTTGCAATCAGTCATCCTCTGACATGGGCGACCTCGCGTGATAATAAGTGACCGTGGCCGACAATGCACTGCTGATATTGTAGAACCATTACTTCGTTTGTGTGCCTCCAAGTTCCGACGCTCAACTGCGCATCATGCACAAACTAACGCCCTGACAGAGCGCACAAACCGAACGTTCATCAACACGTTGTCGATGTACCTTGCCTCCGACCACAAAAACTGGGACGAAGTATTACCATCTGTCACGGATGTTTTCAACACGGCGAAACACGAAACGACAGGCTACAGCCCTTTCTATCTGCTCTACGCTGTGACAAAGGCGCGACGCCAACATGGTCCCGACGGCGCCACTGCGCCTGAAACTTGCCGCCAAGGTCACCAGCCGTTTGGTAGCGTGATTTCTCAGCTCGTGACTGTCTCTGCGCAGGCTTATAGATGAGCGGACAAGACGAGAGTGAGTTCAAGGCGAGGTTTATGAAATAGAGGCGTTACATATTCGGCACTGGGGCCGACAGCATAGGGACTAGGAGAGACGAGATGTCTTCTCTCGCACGCATACGTCAGGCTACTCTCTAACGCATAGGTTAGCTGCTGGCGACTGTGCCACTTGGCTTTTTTTATAGGCACCGGGTGGACCTTTGCGTAACCAACGCCCAACCAGAAGCGCCGCTGGCCTTGATGTCAGAAGTCCTTCAATGGAAACCCGCCGCTTGGCTGCGTCATGATCATCGAATCCGGAGCCCCTGCGCTGGGTTGCGCCCAAGGACGAGTGATGTTGCCGCAGCATTGCGTAAGACTCGCCAACTGGAAGGCGCCGATGGCTTCATCGGGCTCGTGGGCTGTGGAAGCTCGCTGTGCGTTGCGTAAGACAGACCGGCGCCGCCGCTTGATGACGTCGTTGAGTTGATCGCGTCAGGCGGGCTCAATCGCTGGCTTTGACACAGGTTGCCTTTGCAGAGACATTGACATTCGGTGTGGACTCCCAGGCGTAACAACGCTCGCTCACCTCGACCTACGCTGACACTATCTTTCCTTTTGTCGTCCATGAAGATTTCACAATTGCGGAAACTTTGTGTCATGAAAAAGAGACACGATGACTTGTCTGTTTACGAACACTGGCAGTGCAAGAGTCCTCCAAAACTCGTTACGACAGTCAAAACCGGCATGTAACCTATGCCCCCGGTGATCTAGTGTGGGTGTGGACCCCAATACGCAGACGTGGGTTGAGCCGAAAGCTACTGGCACACTACGCCAATCCGTTCATGATACACCATCGTCTCAGCGAGGTCAACTATGAAATTGCACGTGTCACCACTTGTGGCCGACGTTCATGCAAGACAGAGGTGACGCTTGTTGCCCGGCTGAAGCTGTGTACACAAAGGATACAAGAATGACTCGACCAGAGGGCTTCGTCTGAGACAAAAGGAATGATACGAAGTGTCACTACCAGGAAAAACAAGGGAAGCGCGAGTAGAGAAGGAAACGACGTTGCTTCTAGTGTGATCGTGGTCTCAGTGCCCAATGAAAACGCCCTTAAGTTACCTCACCTTACGTAACAATTTGTAACGTTTATAAAATTGCGTAGGCAGCACTGCAACCACTAATAACATTTCGCGAAGATTAGCGTCTATTTGAAAATCAGTTCCGAGAATTGGCGTAGCTCTGTGATAGAATGCTTGACTGCCACTCAGAATGGTTGAGTTCGATTGCTGCTTGGACCCTGAAACTTATTATTTGCATTCGTTCGGGGGTCAACACTGCTTATGTCGGGTTTTTTTTTTAACACTGACATTTATGATATGCCTTCGTAGGATCGACGCTACCAATGTCGGGTATTGCTTAACGCTAGCGCGTTAAAATTGCCCAAGAGTGTTCTCGTCGTTCCTGAGTAGATACTTAGTGTCGATAACCTGTGGCACATACCCGCACACCAGTGGCTCATACCCGTCCGTCTGTCTGTGCCACTGTCTGGCGGGAAGTGTTTGACGATGATAGCGACGGGATTGTGACATTATTCATGTCTTGACCAGCGTGTCATATTCGTCGAACCATCGTACCCTCCCGTGCTAATTTTGGTTCACGCCAAGTTAAGGGGGTAACCACGAGAGCACCCAAACGTAAGCGGATAGATTAGATAGATAGATAGATAGATAGATAGATACATAGATAGATAGATAGATAGATAGATAGATAGATAGATAGATAGATAGATAGATAGATAGATAGATAGATAGATAGATAGATAGATAGATAGACATGCTCAAAGTCGCTGAAGTTTGCTAAGAAATGCTTCGCATTTATTATACTCCATGTGAAAAATTAAATAATAAACCCGTGCGTATATGGCGCAATATCTATTCAAATTGTACCGGCAATCAGTAATATCACAATGATGCTGGAGCCCTAGAAACACGATTATGCTTTACTTCTGGTGTGATAAGCTGAAAGGAACATAGACCACGCGGAAAATGTCCTTGAATGATGAAAATGAAACTCACCAGCAATTCTGTTAATAACTACAGGACATTACATGGCACTTCAGACACGCTATTCCATAAAGACAATGAGATTCTCCATCTGGCAATGTGTGTGTTAAAAGTGTTTTTTTTTTAATTTTGCCTGGTCAATACATGCTAGGTATGGACAAAGAACTAAGCCCCAAGTCTTTCTCACACGCAAGAAACAATTGCAGAGAAGCTGCGCGGTCTGCACTCAGTTTTTTAATCGCAATAACTAATCTCAGATGAAAACAAATGGCGGAATAGTGAAAATATTAGTCTGCATAATATTACAAATAATCCTTCTATAGCTTGCAACTTGAACTATTTCAACTTTTCCTTGCTAGCCGCTTTGTATACTTCGCTCCTAACGCAAGCTTCTACTCTGGCTGCCGAGCTAAAGCAATATAAATATTTTTGCTTCTTTAATCCCAGTGAAAGAACATAAATTCTCGTTACGCTCTCGTGTAAGGGGCCCGGTTTGATCCTCGTAAACCTAGCTTGTAGAATAATTTGTTCTTGTCCGTCTAACAAATCAGCCCAGCAGCGGATGAGGGGGCTAAGCTGAGAACGGTTTTGGTGAAGCAAGAATAGTTTGATCACTAAATGCTGGTAGCATCTTTTCGTGCGCGGAGTTTAGTGCGTTTTAGCATTTTCAATCGAAGGACGAAAATACAGAAACTTACTGTATTCACTGACGTTTAAAAAGGAAAATAGACAAAGATGAATTTTCGCAGCGTTGAAGAGAGGGTGTGTGGTATTATTAGAAAAGTTGACGGGGCAAAAACTGCAGTGGTTAAGGCACATTGGAAGGAGTCAAAATTTTAAATGCCACGTGTGTTATAATGAACTGAAGTATTCGAGAAAGTGGAGACAATTGCTTATTTATTAGTGAAGTGTTTGCAAGTGTAGCATTTTTAAAAGAATGTCTTATTCATTTAGCCAAGCAAATAGCACAATATGCACGTGTGTTGGTGCTGAGATGACGCAGGAAACAAAACTTAATATGCATTTGAGCTGTTCATTTTTTCTATTCGTTACTTTTCAAGCCTTGTTAAGGTTATCTGGCATGCCATGTTTATAGTAAATGAATTTGAAAGGGCAGTCAGTTATTCTTTTCATTGAAAGATCATTTTTCCTTCGAGAGCAGCAAGGAAGCGAAGGTTTAGCAAGCTGAGGTAATGCGTACAGGCAAGGCAGAGGTTAGTTCAGTTATTCCAGACATCTAAAGTGAAATAATAAATAAAAGTAACAAGAAGCTTGCTGTGTTCAAGTCAAGGAGCGCATCAATCTCGGTTTGTTTCGTTTAGGCTGCTGCATTTAAACTTGGCGGAAGATAGCCGAGGTTCGCATAATAAGCGAAATAAAGTTTTCACTACACACTGGCGCACTAAAAGCAAAAAAAGGGTAAAACACCGGTAAATATGTAGTCGCCGTTAGTTAATACAAATATTAAGAGTCATCAGAGGAGAACGTCATTGTTATCGTGTATAATGGCAGCCGTTCTCGTGCTTCTGGCGAAGACAGCTGGCGATCACAAACTACATCTCCTGCGCGAATTTTGTTGTCATTATCGAACACAAATGAAAAATATGTGTCCGCTATCTGAGACGTCTTACGGGGCGATGTATGTACAGTGTCAATTTTTATGAAAGGGAACACGGGAACGCATAGCATGCGCGCTTCGGCTGCTGCTGGCAGCGCGTTCAAACGGGAGCGAGAGCAACCACCGTCTCTTTTCGAATCATCTCGTGGCAAGCAAAACAACCATTCATTGCTGATATAGAACGGCAAAATTGCAACCCCTCACCCTTCAAGGCGATTACCGGCTCTCACGTAATCACCCTGAAGGAAGAGGGGATCGCAATTTTGCCGCTGGTTCAATATCAGCGACGAATGCTTGTTTTGCTCACCGCAAGATGGCGCGAAAAGAGACGGTGGTTGCTTTCGCTTCCATTTGAAGGCGCTGTGAGCAGCCGCAGGAGCGCGCAGGCCATTCGTTCCCGTGTTCCCTTTCATAAAAATTGACACTGTACTTACAACGAAAGAGACGGAACACCGTCCGGATTTTCACCGTACTCACCGGCGGCCGCTCGTTAGTTCCGTCTGCCTCGTAGCGGTGCTCGCCTTCGCGCTAGATGTTTGACAACGACCAGCGCATAAAGTGGACGATTCGCACTGCACTTTACTTCAGCACACATTGTCTTCTGTAAATCAAAATCTATACGACGTTTCTTTCTTCTGCCCCGTAGACGCACTTACACTGGCCACTGGCCTGCTCGGTGCCTACGACATAGCGAAGCCTTTTGCTTATCACTTAAGTTGTAACTGGCCATTCCTCAGGATGCTACCATGGACAATTACACCAGCTTGATTTCGTTACCGCTGACACTCTTCGCGATTCGGAACTTCAGCGAGGTATGTGGGAAACGTGGTTTTCGCAATGAATGTTTGTATCACATTATATCATTATCGTTTTAAGCTCCGCTGTCACCCTAATGCTAAACTAAAAGTGTCTATCCTTCTGCAAGGAACGAAATAGCCACGAGAGTAAGAAAATATAAATGATTAAGAAAAATTGCATTTATGTGGGCTGCTTAATGCAGGTAAAGGACAAAGCTTAATCGCCTTCTATAGTCGTAAATACGACGTTTTTTTTATTTGTGAAGCAGTGTACTGACCCAATGGCGATATGTTTTGTGTTTGATAATGTCCACGTTTAAGATTCGCACACTTTGCATTGATCTATAGCAAAGAGGGAGAAGCATCAATGAAAGAGTGCTCAGTGCACTAGAACGCAAACCGGGCTAAAGAAAGCGCGTCGATTAACTCGATGCCCCAGGCAAATACCCAGAGTGGTGTTGTGATTAAAAAAGACAGAAAAAGAAACAAAGCCTTATTTATTGAAGTTTGGAAATGACGCTGTGGATGCGAATGAGAAAGGCTGTTTTTATTGTTAGGACTGTTACTGTTTTGTGTAGGAATTATACGACAATAGTCACGAAGGCACGCAGATTGTCAGCAAACGACATGAAAGCAGTCTTTTCCGGCCGTATGCATGGACCGATAGTGGTTACTTCATGTACAGCATGTCTGTGTCCATGCTGCGAAAAAATTTTAATGAAAGCGCCGAACTGGCCACACATTCAAGAAAACTAAAAAACAGCGCTTCTGATGGCCTTCCTTCTGTCTCAAGCCCTGTAACTTTTTTTTTTAGCTGGGGCGTCTGGTAGTTTCTCGCTGACTTCATAAAGATTCAAAAAACACTGTTGGCGAGCATGGCTTTTCAATTTGAAAGCCAGCCCTGCCGACAAGCATAAGTCCAGACATGTGCGCTTGTCGAGGTGGGCTGACTCGGATATCTGTGAACTCGCACTCGAAAAAAAAAAATATGAGCCAGCCTGGCTTTCAATGCCACCGTCGAGCTGTCACCGCCATGTCTTTATAGAATCTTGCCGTGCCCAAATATGTCTCTAGGGCGTCTATTCTTAGCTTGTATCTGAGATGCGATCACTGTTACTGACGCAATGCCCTGCTATCCAGTATAAAGAACATTCGCTTGCATATTTCACTCGTCTTTCGTCCGTTGCGCATGAATTTTGTCATGCTGGTTAACTTTTAGACGTGGCTTCAAAAACAATATTTCAAGATCTTAAGCATTGAGTAGTGATCTTTGAGACCACCCCCTCAACGCTCTGCTACAGATTGGTTCTCTCTGTTTTTTTAATGCGGCCTCCCAGCAGAGTCAAATCTGTGATGCGGGGAACACGGTCTCTGGCCGAATGCATTTGAAAGGAACTGCAAGCCTCTTTTGCTACGCCAAACCCGGCTTAACGTTCGGGTACGTCGTTTACTGTTGATTTTCACTAGTTTCTTCCAAGTTCTTCATGTATCCAACACATTTATTGTTTCTTGCTAAAATTTATCGCACTCGTTAATATAAGTACTCATAGCTATATTATATGGATAATATATTTTTATTGCTTTATCATTCAGCGCTTGTTGCGCACCACTTATCGTTTTATTACGCGTATTTTCTTTTTTTCATGGCTTTGTTGTATAGTTACAACAGACGCTCATATGTGTGTTTCTAGGACAGCGACATCAAGCAGCACTGCTATGAAAGAATACCCAGATCACACATTCAAGCAACACCCGAAGAGCTGCATTAGGAATGAGGCATACGAAAGTCTTCGGGCGCACGTCTAGCCTTTCATGCGCTGCACATTTCGCTTTCGTTCGCTGCACATTTATTATGTCAGACAGGGTTAGGGACGAAGGCTCAGTGATACCGATGAATTGCATGGAGCATTTCCACACGGCCTTGCTGCGGGAAAGATGTTCGCAACATGACTGCTCCCGTGTGGCTTCCCACTGAAACGTTCTTTGTATTCACTACTTAGTTTTCTTCGGCAAAAGCTTCGGCAAACATCATCGGTCTCGCACAGTTTTTTCTTATCGCGTTAGAAGAAAGAAACACGTGTGAGATCACTATTTGCCATCTCGCACAGTTTTTTCTTATCGCGTTAAAAGAAAGAAACACGTGCGAGATCACTATTTGCCATCTATTGCAAGGGCAGCGTGGCTTCACGAGCTCACAGAAGACGCGATAAACGCGTGATACCAACGGGAAGTGCATAGAAAAAAAGGCAAGCGCCCTCGCTGCATAAAGAACTGTTTCTGCGCCCATTGCAGTGTGCTTTTGCGCAGCGCTGGAGAAGCAGACAAGGCGACATATCCTGGTCACGAAGCAAATCAAGTTATTTGGTGTAGAAGTAAATTGAAAAGAAAGATATTGGACTCAACGAAATGCCAGAACAAGAAACCTTGAATAAGATAAACGTCTGGCCTTCCGTTCACATGGAGAGTACATATTGTATTGTTCTAGCTCTAACTCGGTCTCAAAAGAGGAGAGAATAACGTCATTTTTCAAGGCCTGCGACATTTCTGAAACGAGATTTGGTTTTCAAAATGTTGGGTGGACTACGACAATAGAAGAACTAAACCTTAGAAACACGGAAACGCTGATAGACTTTGTAAGGCACTGATGGAAAAGCTTCAGCAGGGGTGTAGACACCCGGGGGTAACTCAGCGACCAAGCCACTTAGGAGGTTCGGTCGCTGGGACACCCCCGGGGCACATCGGACAAGATCCCCGCTTTTGCAGCACGCCGGCCATCTCTGAGCTTAAGATTACGCTGCCTATCTCTCCTGATGACGAAATCGGATTACAGCTTATGTACGGAAGTTCATTTTCGTACCGTCCGCACGACGACGTGGACAAGCAGTATGAACAAGATTTGTAGTATGGTGTACACATGGGCCTACTAACATCCCATGAATGAACCCTGTTTTGTAAGTTAAAGCAAACTAAAAGCGCTTGAGCTGTTTGGACGATGCAACCAAAACTATTTTTTACAAAGTTTCACCACAGTGCAACGCCCCCCTCCCCTCTCTTCGTTGCGCTAAAAGGAGAGGAAAAACTGAAAAGAAAAACGCCTTATTTGTGCACGCCCCCATGCACACATGAAAAAGCTCTGGAGCTCACCCGAATGACAATTTTACCCGCAGGACAAAACTGTTGGCACACCCTGTAATTGTCTCTTTTTTAATCGTAATGTATCACCTTTCCGTCACAGCTTTTAGTGCTCCTATGACAAAGAAAGAAAATACAAAAGCTTTCATATATGTTTTCTCGGCGAGCGTGTCATTTGTGAACACATTTTAACAAGCTCTTTAGCCCGCGACAGTGGTCTAGTGGCTAAGGTACTCGGCTGCTGACCTGCAGGTGACTGGATTGAATCCCGGCTGCGGCAGCTGCATTCTCGATGGAGGCGAGAATGCTGTTGGCCCGTGTGCTCAGATTTGAATGCAAGTTAGAGAACTTCAGGTGCTCGAATTTTCCGAAGCCTTTCCTACGGCGTATCTCATATAGTCATATGGTGGTGTTGAGACGTTAAACCCCATATATCCATCAAACAAACTCTGTGGTTCCCTCGTGAAACCACTCTACGCGGCACTAAACCACGTGAAAGCTAAAAGCGAGTGCTATCTTTCAGATTCACGCAAGCGATGACGAGGACTTTTATTTTACCCGCGTGCTACTGTTACTGCATTGGTGCGTTTCTCATTCAGAGAACATCGCGATTCAAGCAGGCGCACGCGCAAATCGGATTGGCGTTAAACTGACGTAGGCGAGAAGTGAAATCCTCTTCTGGTGATTAGTTTTTAATGACAAAAAGAAAACATATTGTTATGACTGCATGGCTTATTTGTCACCACAACTCTGGTTATACCCGTGCCCCACGGGCATAGAAAATGTCATTTGGTAGCGAAGGCATTCAGTTCCTGAATGACATTTTTTTCGGCGGCGCTGCTTCTTTTATTTACTCTCCTCTGAACTCAGTGCCGCTTTTTCTTTTAAATACGAAGCATTTCGTAGTGAACTTCGGCGAATTTGAGCGTATCAATTGATCTAGCCGCCTACGACATTTAGGTTTCCTGGCCGTTTCGTTGAAGGTATCAATGCCAAAATCGGTATGGCATAAATGAATAGTCATAACATGAAAATCATGGCATGTATGTCATGAATGTCATGATTTGCATTTCATGGTCTTAGGTCTTGCTGCTCTTGTGGTGGTTTCGTTCACACGACACGTTGCAAAACTGGTATGGTATGACATGACTGCAATGCGAACACAAGTGGCCGGCGCTAACGTGGAAGTCAGGACATGCATGTCATGTAAGTCATGAGTCATGACTACACACCACACTCATCGTGCGCTCGCGGTCATTTCGCTAGCTTCACATAAACCAAATTGAATATTACGTGACGTGAATTGATGACGAAAGTATGTATCTGGTGCAATCATAATAACCACTAGATGCGTGTCATGTAAGAGCATGACTACATGCCACGCT
The DNA here is from genome assembly GCF_013339725.1 of Rhipicephalus microplus. Classification (NCBI taxonomy): domain Eukaryota; kingdom Metazoa; phylum Arthropoda; class Arachnida; order Ixodida; family Ixodidae; genus Rhipicephalus; species Rhipicephalus microplus. Next base: position 300,669,844 of record NC_051165.1, read on the forward strand.
CATATCAAGCTTGCGGGCGTTTCGCTAGCTGCACATATAGCACCTTCTGTATCACGTGATGTGTATAGACGACGAAGGTAAATGACACCTAAAAGCATGATAATCGTGACAAGGAAGTCATGTACGGCCTAATTTACGTCCGCTTCGTAACGTTCTGCTGATTTTCAAGTCAGCTATCCAGCTTCTTCATTCGTGTTGCGCATATCATTGATTTTATTTTGTTTATTTACTCACAAATGTTAGTGCTACTTTATTTCACTTCATTCACATCATTTCCGTGTAGTGGAACCTTAGCACGCTTTTTTGGGTATGCCAGTGCCATGGCGAACAGTCATGTCATCGGCACACACAGTGCGCTGAAAAAGAATGTAGTTTTTCTGAAGTGCCATGCCGGGACTGCATCGGAGTTTTCGTTAGAGCATGTTCTTGTCAGTCTCCAGTCGTTGTGATTGAAAATGCGGCACTGCAGAGCTGGACGGCAAGCTACCAGCACTTGTCGTTTTGGGCCAGGACCAGGAGCATATATTATTCGTAACGCGTGCTTTACACATGCGTTCGCCGACGTTAGAGCAGAAGGACTGCACCAGTATTCTGTCCTCTCGTCGAGGACGTCCTACTCAATTAGGGTGATTTGTAATGTGTGTACACACTTGGTGCGGTCTCCTGTCCCCGATGTTAAATAGGTGCATAAACAGATAACCGAGCACTCAGTCGAAAGCATACGCACAGTTTGCATGTGAAAGAAGGGGAAGCCAGGACTGGCCCCTAAGTGTTTACGAAAATGTTTAGGCCAACGTTTATATATTCAGCGTGTAAACTCCTCGCGACCGCAGCTTCAGAGACCAGGCGACTTTGTGAAGTCATGCAGTCATTGAAACGAAGGAGAAAGGAGTGCTAGCACATGTGTATTTTCGCTTAGCCATCTCATTCTATCGACTCCCCAGCTCCGCTTAGCCACGGAAGGTGTAGTCAAACGGACTAAGCTTAGATAACATATGCTTTTCTTGCTAGGTCAATTCAAATGAGCAACAAACACTCACCGGCTTCGCAAGTTAGTTTAAATCAGTGTTGTTTTTTGTTGTTATCTGCCCCAGCGAATTTTTAAGGCTTAGTTGAGATGATCATCTTCCCGTGAGACTTCATTGTCTAAGTTTTTATTATTGTGCGAGAAATAGTATGTAAGGCAGACCAAACAGTGTCTTATTGATAGACTACATAAACACGACTACAACGCAAGAAATGAACTTTTAGCCGGCAGGGTTCCTAAACAGCTCTCTGCAAAGGTTGTGGGTGCTCCCTGATTTGTATAGCTGCATCGATACTGGCTGGTGTCGGAATCAGCTGACACGTGAAATGAAAGAAAGCCGAAGCTATAGCAGATAAGGGAAACTTGTGTATGAGTTCGCCATCAATTGCGCTGAGGGATAAATAAATGACGTACCTTGTAATGAGACCACGAGCTAGATAAGTTGTGTTTTTACGCATGTCTAAGGTGGATGTGAAGGACACAAAATAAACAGTTGGAATTTTAGGGCGTATACCATTCTTCACGTCTTTGTCGTCTTTTCCTTTTTAGATCAATCCTTTCTTTCTTTTTCTTTCTCTGTTTCTTTCTTTTCTTTCCTTTCTCCTCTCTTTCTTTTCATCGTTCTCGTTATTGTTTTCCTTATTTCTTATTTTCTTTCTCTCTGTCTGTCTGTTTCTGTCTCTCTTTGTTTTCTCCCTTCTCTCTTTCTCTTTCTTTTTTTCTTTTTTTCTCTCTGTCTTTTCATCGTTCTCGTTATCATTTTTCTTATTTCTTTTTTTCTTTCTCTCTGCCTGCCTGTTTCGGCCTCTCTTTATTTTCTCCCGTCTTTCTTTCTCTCTCTGTTCTTCTTTGTTTCTTTCTTTGTTTCTTGCCTTCTTTGCGTTGCTAGTTCTCCGTCAGTCTCTGCACACAGTGCTCAAAGACAGACACATTATCCATAGACGAAAGGTCATGCACGTTTTTCTGAAGCGATGAACTCTTTCTCTTGAGAACCTAACTCAACAACAACAAAAAAATAAGACTGATTACAGGAAGCAGAACTGATTTATGTAAAATAAATAAATAAATAAATAAATAAATAAATAAATAAATAAATATCTGCCAAGGCTTCAAATAGAAGTCGCGACGGTCATGCGAGGCAAGCTAACACGCGAGTTGGGAGGATGCGTTTCGCCTTCTTGGATGAGTTCAAAGGGCTTGTGATAGCGTTTCAATATGTTAAAAGGCCAGCTGAGCATTCGTAAAAACGCCAAATCTGGTTGCCTTTTTCTGGCCACTTTAGTGTGTGGCGTACCTACACAGAGCGTGTTCTATGACACCGTAGGCCAGAGGTTTCAGACGCAAAGCCCACTGGCCTTGTACTTACGGCCCACTGCCCATACATTGACAGCCTTCGTCCCGTACTTGCATGACTGTTGGTGACGTTGCTAAATGGTGCTCGTATTATCTTCTCGCCTATCGTCATAGGTAATAACACTTTGTTCGCGCAAAATAAAAACGTGAAACAGGTCTCAAAAATCATTTTTTTTTCTTTTCTATTCGTGAGGTACTTTTGCGGACACCTTGCGTTGAAACATAGCCGAAGGACAAAAACTCTAAATACTTCAGAGTAGGAATTCATATTTTAGTGATTGGGGAGTTTGGCATAGGGTTGTTTCTCGAATCTTGACGCCATACTTCTTTCAGAAAGGACCAATATATGAGTTATGACAAGGATACAATGTTAGCTCACCTCTTTTTTACACTCCTCTTTCTCGTCCCCCCTGCCTCCTTGCGCTACCATCTTTTGCACGGGACACACACTTCAGTAATGTTCAGCTTTATATCTTTAAGTACCATTGAATTGCCCTAATTGTCGAAGGTTGGAGAAGTTTCCAAGTACAATATTTACCACAACATACTAGCAGGGGTGATAAACGAATGCGCCGAGATACGCAATGAAGAGAGAAACGGTTCACTGCTGAAGGAAGAGATTTGTCGTGCAATTCTTACGAGAGTTAAATAAAAAAGAACAGAGAAAAAGAGCTACCTGTATGAGACAGAGACGCCTGTCCATTGCACAGCTAGCAACAATCGCTCAGCCCTGCCTGTTGTATAATAAAAGAACACTTTAAAAGTCCGCATTGCTCTGTTAATTTTGTACCGCATGTGTAGGGTATCAACCGAGCGCACGTCTGTCTGATCTCCATGCAGTTCTTTCGTGCCTGCCTCTTCTTTGCAGTCATATAGCACAACGTCCTGCAAAAAGACGTCGCAGAACCAGCGATGACTTGAAGCAATGATACATCAGCGGCGCTTTGAATGCAGCTTCTATGGCGACGTTCGCGGGTACAGTCTTAGTTTCAAGCAGCTATCTTCATAACGAATAGAAACAGTGTTCCATTCGTTATGGAGAAAACCTTGTTCATTCAAGATGGGGGCGTTGTCAGTAAGAGAATGCGCTTCCTGTTTTAGGTTGGCGAGTTTGCAACGTGGGCAATAAAACCTGAATAGATGACAGCCCACAGAAAAGTCTAACAAATACTGTACATGTTTGGCCTTCTTGGAAAAGTATTGGAACTAAATTGTTAGGGGCTGCAGCGCGACCAGGACAAAACAAAATTAACAGAGAACGTGTGTGTACCAGGTCCTCTTTTGTCTTTGTATCTGTTCAGCGGTTGACGTTTATTGCATGGTGAATAGCACAAAAAAATTATAAACCCAACCAACGACACAATGCTCCTTCTTTCAATCTTGTTTTCTACAACGCCGATATATTATGGCAGCTGCTATATATTATTATTACGACCAACTCCACCATGTATATTTATTGCAAAAGCTGAATTCCCCGCACCATTTGCTACATTTTGTATAAAAAAAACCAGTTGCTCCTCTATTTGACGACCTGTTCATCGTTTGTATTTGTTATATTGTGCAGCACGATAACAAACTCCACATTCTGTTGTGCTCCAAAAGCTAATTTATCTGTTGTCATCAAAACGTGCATCGATTTCCCTATGATCCAGAACCTTCTGCCTCCGTAAAAAAGTTATATATTGTCCAGAATAACCGAGCACGTATTACGAATAATTTGAATTTATCTGGACACTTTCACTGATAAGGTTTGTACCACAGAAAAGGTGAGTCCAGCTATGTTGCGGGTACCATGCGGGTACTCAGCATTGTTGAGGCTCAGTGCAAGGCGAAGCTAGCAAAATATTCAGCCGATTCCACACCTCTTGAACAGCCAGACAGGCAAGCTAGAAGTGAGCGAGTATGTGTGAGTATAGACCACGACAAATTAGTCTCACTTTGAGCATCATGATCATGATAATTAGTCCTGACCTTTTTCTTGATGACCTTAATAGGGTTATTAACATGACCATATTCTCGAACATAAATCACCATTATTCGTGCATGAGTTTCATAAGTTTCATTTAGCATGATCATCACCATTTATTTTATTTACTCATTTATTTATTTATTTATTTATTTATTCACTCCCTCGCTCCATGCATGATTACGTGTCATGCGCAACAAGCGAACAGACATGTAGACAGCAACGGCTTGAAATAGAACAGCACTTGCAGTTAAAATAAGTAAATATTTTTGTTATCATGGGAGTCAAACTCCTGTCTGGATAGTAGAAAAAAAACAGCGATTCAAATGCTGTGACGTGGAGCTGTACTTGATGAAAAATGAAGACACACATACTGGGTGATTTGGCGCGTAAGTTCCATAACGATTTGTGTTCAGAACAAGCGCTTTGTTTAAAGGATCTTACCTGCACGACGAAATCAGTAACCTGGTAAAAAACAATGTAGTCCAGTTGAAGAAAAAAAATTCGGTAGCCCTGTTCATTATGTTTCTACTTTTATTCATTTTTTCTTGGTCTCAGGTCTGACACGAGGTGATGAAACTAGAGAGGAAACAACCAGGAGACTACCGAATGGCGACTGGGAATCGCTTTGTGCCACTCACAGAGCGTCGTCCCTGAAGCGTGAGTCTTCAAGTTGTAAATTGTTTCTTCTCATTAGAGGGTAATGATGAACAAGTAGGAAAAACTTTGCTGCGCTTCTTCATTCTGTCTGCTCTTGGGAAAACGTATGCCAGACGATAATACTTCTCACAAAGACTGAACTAAAGGACTTTTATTCTACATTCATTGTACTTCTGAAGTCTCACGGTGCAATTGTTCTGAGATGGCCTTAAACTGACCAATTAGCAGATTCACCTCGATGAAGGAATATACGACGTGAGGAGAAAAATTGCGTTCTGCCGTAGACTAGGGATGATGCTCCGAAGCTCTGTATTAACAAGATAAGGGTTCTGCAAACGTGTTTGTTTCTTGTCGACAAAAGGTGCCCTGATTGAACATAAGTTTTTGTTTTTATTTTTTGTGGTCACAATACTTCGAACCCGTCATTAATTTTTCAGATGCTAAATGTTCTTCGAGTAAGGCTTTTAAATAATGATGGCAACAATTAAGAAAAACTAAATCTTTTATTCCTAATGCTATGTTAAATCGGCACTATGTAGTATAACGGAAATACGCATTAGAAAATGGGACAAACGGGACGTTCTGCTCAAATATTTCCCTGTGTCGTTTGAATACTTACATAGTGCTGACTCATAGCCTACTTAAAAAAATTCCGCCATATCCACGAAGTGAATGATGATGAGTGGGCGAAGCTCCGGAGGTAAACCTGGTAAACCATGAATCCTCTGTACATTTTGCCCACTCGATTTTATTACATCGCTCCCCCTAGCGTACGTCGCCGCACTAAATTGAACGATTGCCTTCAACCAATGACACGTGCCATATGTGACATCATTCCTATTTTATAAGATCTCGCGTCTTTCATCAACAAGTACCGCTTTCTAGTTTATAACATCTTGCATCTTTTCATCATCAGCTACAAGTACCACCATCTAGTAAACACTACAAGAACTAAACGAGAGGTTGCTACATACAGGAGACGGTACCGCCATCTAGTGAACACTGCAAAAACTAAACTAGAGGTGGCTACATACAGGGGACGGTACCGCCATCTAGTGAACACTGCAAGAACTAAACTAGAGGTGGCTACATACAGGCTACAGGGGACGCACAGCCCACGCCCTAAGGAGCTTCGCCCCTAAAATGAATGACCAATGACTGAACCACATTGTAGTTTTAGACAATATTGGTGCGTTGTTTAGTTTTGTCATCTATGTTGTGAAACTGTATGATCTGTGTGATAGTTTTTTGAGATATATGTGCAACTGCAACAGATGCAAATATGTGAAGAAATTCAAGTGACAGCATTTTAGTATCATGCTGAATCATGGAGAGCACAATGCAAAAATAATTGTGGAAGTTGCGGGAACTAATACCACAATTATTTAAAAAACAAATATAGAAAAATACTTTCATGTTCTTTAATATAACTTTCCTGGTGATTAAATACTGTGAACTTGTCTTTCTGTTGGGTTATTTTTTCTTCACTAAGTCCTGCTATGTGTGTTTAAAAAGGCACCAGCTAGCTTATAACAAGAGCTTCGCCCAATCATATGCAACAAAGCCAGATTGTTTCGCGGCGGCGAAATCTGACGTAGGTTACTAACATAATACAGTAAACAAAGATCAGTATTGTAAAGGTAATGAAAATGATATTCGCCCGCAATTGTTGATATAAAGTTGGTGTAAAAAGCTTTTTGTCTTCATGGTACAGCTACCTTATAAAACCAGTTATTTGTGTTCACGCGTGCATCAGCAGGAAAGAGGGGTGAAGAGGAAGGAACAAATTTAAACATGCTTCAAGCTTCGCATAGAAAATATCATATACGCGCAACATTACACGGGGAGACACTTATGATTGCGGAAGCCATTAGAACAGTTTTTTCTTTGTTGAAATGGGGGCAATGTTAGTGAATAGCTATTAAGCCAGTGATGAGCGATGTGGCTAAGGATTGCGTTGTTTGACGACAGGTTAGCGCCTTGTTAAGTACGAAAAATTTGTTAGCGAACTTCGACGACTTTGAGCGTATCTATCTATCTATCTATCTATCTATCTATCTATCTATCTATCTATCTATCTATCTATCTATCTATCTATCTATCTATCTATCTATCTATCTATCTGTCTATCTGTCTGTCTGTCTGTCTGTCTGTCTGTCTGTCTGTCTGTCTGTCTGTCTGTCTGTCTATCTATCTATCTATCTATCTATCTATCTATCTATCTATCTATCTATCTATCTATCTATCTATCTATCTATTTATCTATCTATCTATCTATCTATCTATCTATCTATCTATCTATCTGTCTGTCTGTCTGTCTGTCTGTCTGTCTGTCTGTCTGTCTGTCTGTCTGTCTGTCTGTCTGTCTGTCTGTCTATCTATCTATCTATCTATCTATCTATCTATCTATCTATCTATCTATCTATCTATCTATCTATCTATCTATCTATCTATCTATCTATCTATCTATCTATCTATCTATCTATCTATCTAGCTCTGCCTGCCTGCCTGCCTGCCTGCCTGCCTGCCTGCCTGCCTGCCTGCCTGCCTGCCTGTCTGTCTATCTATCTATCTATCTATCTATCTATCTATCTATCTATCTATCTATCTATCTATCTATCTATCTATCTATCTATCTATCTGTCTGTCTGTCTGTCTGTCTGTCTGTCTGTCTGTCTGTCTGTCTGTCTGTCTAGCCACCTACGACTTATAGCTCTCCTGGCCATCTCGATAATGGTATCGATACCATAAATGGTATGACAGAACATGACTGTATGACCAACATATTTGACTAGTCATAACATGAAAATCATGGCATGTATGTCATGAATGTCATGGCTTACCTTTCATGGTCTTGCTGATCTTTCGGTGGTTTTGTTCACAAGACATTTTGCATAACTTCTATGGTATGACATGACTGCATGGTGAACTTAAGTGACAGACCCTAACGCGCAAATTATAACATGCATGTCATGATTTTCATGGCATGACTAGTCATGACTACACGCCACGCTCATGATGCGTTTGCAATCGTTTCGCTAGCTTCACATATATCAAATTTGGTATTACGGGACGTGAATGAATGACGACGGTAAATGGCACGTCCAAACAAGAAAATCATGACATGCGTGTCATGTAAAACATGACTACATGCTACACTCATAGCACGCTCGCAGCCGTTTAGCTAGCTCCACCTATACCAAATTTGGTATCAGGTGACGTTAACAGACGATGAAGGTAAATAACACGTCCAAACACGATAATCGTATTATTCGTGTCGTGTAAAACATGACTACATGCTACGCTCATAGCGTGCTGACCGCCATTTCTGATAGCTCGACATATACGACATTTGGGATTACGTGACGTGAATGGACAATGAAGGTAAATGACACGTCCAAACATGATAATCTTGATATGCATGTCCTGTAAAACATGACTACATATAACGCTCATAGCGCACTCGCAGCCGTTTTGCTAGCTTCACATATACCAAATTTGATTGATTGATATGTGGAGTTTAACGTCCCGAAACCACCATATCATTATGAGAGACGCCGTAATGAAGGGCTCCGGAAATTTGATTGACTTGTGGTAACGTCCCAAAACCACTATATAATTGTGAGAGACGCCGTAGTGAAGGGCTCCGGAAATTTTGACCACCTGGGGTTTTTTAACGTGCACCCAAATCTGAGTACACGGGCCTACAACATTTCCGCCTCCATCGGAAATGCAGCCACCGCAGCCGGTCAGCATCCGAGTACCTTAGCCACTAAACCACCGCAGCGGGGCTATAGCAAATTTGGTATCGCATGACGTGAATAAGAGACGAGGGTATGACGGGTAAAGACGAGGGTAAAGGAGACGAGGGAATAAGAGACGAGGGCATGACGGAATAAGAGACGAGGGTAAAACATAATAGCCATGACATGCGTGTGATGTAAAGCATAACTACATGCCATGTTCATAGCGTGCTTCCGGATATGCGTATACTGTAAAACATGACTACATGTTACGCTCATACCGCGCTCGCGGCCATTTCGCTAGCTCCAAATATACAAAATTCGATTGATTAATATGTGGAGTTTAACGTCCCAAAACCACCATATAATTATGAGAGACGCCGTAGTGAAGGGCTCCGGAAATTTCGACCACCTGAGGTTCTTTAACGTGCACTCAAATCTGAGCACACGGGCCTACAACATTTCCGCCTCTACCGGAAATGCAGCCACCGCAGCCGGTCAGCATCCGAGTACCTTAGCCACTAGACCACAGTGGCGGGGCTATACCAAATTTGGTATCGCCTGACGTGAATAGGAGACGAAGGTAAATGACACGTCAAATCATGATAGCCATGACATGCGCAAGATGTAAAGCATAACTACACGCCATGTACATGCGTGCTTCCAGCCGTTTTGCTTGCTCCACATATCCCTTCACGTGATACTAAATTAGTATCACGTGACGTGAATAGACGACGAAGATAACTGACGCATGCAAACTTGATAATCATGATATGAAAGTCATGTACGGCATAATTTACATCCGCCTGGTAACGTTGTGTAGACTTTACAGTGACATACCAACCTTCCTCATTTGTGCTTCGCATATAATCGTTTCCCACAGTACGTGGAATGTGCCATTTTTTTCCCTAAGAGATATCTGGGATTTTCTTGAATGAGGAAAGGCTCAACTTTTTTCAAACCTCCATGAGAGGTTGCTAGCCTTGGCACCTATGCGAATGCTCGGTCTTTATAATTTGCAATATGTGCTGCGGATGTTGAATCTTAGAACATTAATCTTCAGAAGGACGGACCACAGTCAACGATGCATCGCGCTAACGATTCATCAGCGATGTGTACGACGTCAGCGTTTACACCGGCGTGTGTTTACCGCCTCAACGAAGGCTAATTGCTTCCGGTCAACGGCGTGGCTGTTCGAACCTGGGCGAGTAATTAATGAGCTTTGAGAATCTGATGGCGTAACGACATTTGCATCGGCTTGACGTCTGAACACAGTTCGCCCAGCGTAGCGCTCTGTGGAAAGTTTTACACGATGTGTTTGGCTTGGCCGAGCTATACATTGAACTTGATGCGTTTTTTCAGCTCCTCAGCATTTTAACGAACCCTGAAGTTTTGGCTTCGAAAGTTGTAACAACGAATCAGGATTTTGTCACATTTAGGTAGGCTTAAAGACACCCGGCAGTGCTTTCATTCGAAGGGATGGTCCCGCCGATGGCGGTAATCTTGCCTCCTTAGGGAAGTCGTTTTACCAGAAGCGGTGTGGAACAACGCTGAGAAGCGGTGTTCGTCGTATCGTCCCTCCAACTACCTGGATAAAGAAAAAGTACATGTATGACCCATCATCGCTTTCGCAATTAACGCAGAGAGAATTTCAGCGTATATACACGTTAGAGCTAAGAAAAAAAAATGTGGCAACTGGATTGCACGTGTGGAAGCAACATTCGGTGGTCAGGACCCAGTCTACACTGTTATGTCTATCCCAGGCCTCCTTATGCGTTTTGCATAAGTTCATTCATTGTACAACAATAGGCGTTTTATCAAGACGAACACATAACCGCTTACTGAAACACATCACCAAAACACCGTCAGAAAATTGGGCGTAAGCTTTCGACGCCTATTTTTATCGGAAGTGATTAACCAAAAAATAATCGCATATTTTCAGCCAAATTTCGCCTCTTAGAATAGGCTCATTTGCGTGCTCAATGTACATGTGAAATGCTTCTGGAGTGGCGAGGATCTTGCAGTCCAGGCAAATTCTTCTCAGCTCCCCTTTGTTTCTTTCTTTCCTTTTTATTTATTATTGTAGAGGAAAACAGGTCCCAAAGTGAAAGCAGCTCTTCACAGCTTCGTTTCCCGGAAAATAAATACTTTTCTTAGTCTTCCTTTTCTGCCTTTGGGAGAAACCATGTTTTCATTACGCCTTTTAGAAGCTGCACACTAGCATCTGGCTTGCGTGTGCAAGTCCCATTGAACATGGGGTGTCGTGCCCTTCAGTGCATACCACACTCTCATATATTCACCTACACACAAGTCTATATACTACTCGGGTTGAAGTGGCAGCGGTAATGAGATTTCTAGTTTTCGAGACCCCTCTTTCCGGATTTGGCAAGTTCCACTATAGAGCGAGTGAGCCCCAGGACACACCGAGCAAATTGGCCTGGGCGCTTTCTGCCGACGAAAACCATTTGCCCCGAATAACATAGTCGTCCGTCTCTTTTGTCTGTTTCAAGTGGCAAGTGGTGATGCACATGCTACGCCATTGTGTGTGTAATGCATACTCGTACTAACGAGTGAAAAGCAGTGGAAGACGCAGGCTTATCGTATTAGAACGACGCAAGGTGCGCGGGCGTATAGAGAACACATTTGAGATGTGTTCACGCATGCAACAAAAACAAGAATAAGTCTTGTTCTTTATGATAGCTCGTGAGGCACAACACTCAATGGCTACGCTAACGAGAAGACTGATAAAGACCAGACGAACAGTTTTTATGCGATCGACCTCTTGGGTATATAAGTATGTGGGCTTTAATGTCGCAAAACCACCTTTTGATCATGAACGACGCCGTAGTGGATGGCTCCGGATATTTCGGCTATCTGGGGTTCTTTGACGTGCACTTAAATCTGAGCACACACAGCATTTCCGCCTCCATCGGAAATGCAACCCCCGTAGCTGGGTTTCAATCCGTGACCTGTAGGTCAGCAGCCGAGTACTATAGCCACTAGACCACCATGGCGGTGAAATGATCGACCTCTTAACAAACAGTTAAGAGTTCGATTGGTGGTGCGCGAGACGCTCAGAGTGCAAGAATGGTGTGTGAATAATATGGTACAAAACACCCAACTTATCATGTACATAATGCTACAATATTATATTGGGCCCAAATTCTCACATCAAAACTACTTGTTTGACTAACTCGGTGATATACAAAAAATAGCACTACGTCCCCCCTACCGCCCCAAAAATAAATATGTAAAACGGGCAGGCGTGAGTTTTTTTAAAAGAATTCGGAAAATGGTACGTACAGTTATTTCGAACAGCTGGTGGAAATCTTCCAAGCCAAACTTCAGTGCTGTTGCCTCAGGTTGACTACAATGTATTATAATAATAATAAACAAATAAACGTCTACGTCACAGGCGTGTGTTGTAGTCTGGCGACTACACCTCATACACCTTCTCTACCGTGAACATTTCACAATGCCCCACTCTCACTAACTTTAGGACCTTTTTGTACACCAACCACAGCCACAGGTCTAACCACAGCAAGCCCATCGACCCGCCCAGTGATCATTTGAGCGCCCAATAAATGGCATGCTATTGCATGGACCCTGCTGTTATTGAAACAAACCTGATGACGTGATTGTCATTGTTTTGCATTGAGGAAAGTGTAGTCCCGTTCGGAGCAGCGTTGAACTGGCCGCTAGGCACTGGGTATACTTGGCATTCTTTTGCGGCATACTCGAACGCAAAGAAAGTGCAAAAGCAGACATGAATAACCATAGGCAGGAGCACGGGGAAGCAGGGAAGAGAGGGAGGGCTTCATTAACCTTAAGTTTGTGAGGGGGGAGGGGGTGGTGTCAAAGTCTGCCTCACACCTTTGCTCACTCTGACCTATGTCATCATAGTTTAAAGTGCACACTTATGGTTACGAATGAAGCAAGAAAATTCGCGGGAGCTTTTTCTTTTGACACATCCTGAATGAAGCGGATAATGATGTAAGGAAGGCATAGGAAACGTTAACTGTAGTGTTTTAAGTCTAGTGTAATTGTTTTATACAGCTGTGAAGAAAGTGCATGAGATGAATAGAAAACTTGCCGCTGGCTGGTACCGAACACGCTACAGTCGGCAAGTTCTTTTCCCACCCAGTTTAAATTGTCAACCAGTTTACTAGTATTATCATCTATATCCCAACAATTACAATGCAGTAAAGCAGTGCAGTGCAGTTCCTTATGCCGCCCTTGGCGTTTTTGAGGATAAGTCAAAGAAACGAGTCCCCGAGAAATTCCCTTCATTTATTCTTGGCACTGCAGTGCTCGTTCAACAGTTATGCACAGGTAAAAGGACGGCATAACGTGTGGAACTTTTTTTATGTAGTTTGTACTTTCTTGTCAATAAAACATAACGTAAGCTGCCGTCAACAATAACAATGTTCTGCAAAATTCTGTTTCCTTCTTTGCCCTTACAGTCAATTTTAAAAATATATTTGTTTCCTAATCTCAATAAAAGATGCCTCGTAACAACCTTACATGGGAAGCTTACGCATTCCGGGTGTTCTGCACACACGCTATAAAGATCACCGGACGCTTCGACAGCCGGGACATTTACTGCAAGCCCAATGAATTGCCGGAAGTGGAACATTCCTCCAGCCAGTAAAGGCTGTCTTCAAACTGCAGCCGAGCAGTAAACTTCTCCGCGCAAGTAGGGACAACACAAGTAGGAAATGTCCAAATAACGACTGAGGGAATCGGTCTTCCGACATTCGACATCAATCTAGAGGGAAGGGTGGATTGGTCAAGAAGTGCGGCACAAGCAGGGAAGCAGCAAAAAAAGATTGGAATATCAGCGTCTTCTACGACCCTGTTTCACGTTACCCCGTCGAAGTGGGTAGTGGTCTAGCGGCTACCTGACAGAGAGAGGAAGTTCGTGTGGCGTAAATAAAATAGTACAGAAAAACATTGTCAAGGAATGAAGGGAGGCTATACACGCAGACCACGACTGCCATGCAGATCACGTTGGGAGGAGCCACAGCTTTGCTGACTCCTGCAACGTGCGGCTGGCCTTCGTGAACGGCTCGCATGGAATGTTCTGCCATGTGACTTATATGCATTCGGAGCACGACCGAGCAGCGCTCTCAAACTCGGGAAGCACCTTAAGAATTCGACATGCTGTAGGCATGCAGCAGATGGAGGAGAGATCAGGAAAAGCAAAATGGCGTCACGTGTCTTTTGTATTTTTTTATCTCACACAACCGAAGACTACTGTACACAACGTGACGCGAAAGACGACGGAATCGATATTGTGTGTGACGGATTCTAAGGAGTTGTAACACGCTTGTGTAACATATCCCGCCCTGTAGAGACACCGGTGTGCCTATCGAGGTGCTCTGGGGGTGACAGTCTACAAAGTGATACCGAAAAAGATATTTAAAAAAATTAGTTCCTTTGAAAACGACTGACAGGTTCAGGATAAAACTCAGGTGACAAGTGCGGATTTGTCCTTCAGTAGCTGAGCAGCGGATAAGTTCCATTTTGCCCACCTTGGTGATCTAGAGGTTGTGATCCTTGACGGCTGACCCAAATGTCGCAGAATCGAATCCTGGTTGGGGCGGGTTCACGATGCGTCAAGCCAGTTTACTTTGATTTAGATGCACATTAAAGAACCACAGGCGGCCGCAATATTCGAAACTTTTTATTACGACGTTCCTCGTAGCTTTGTCTTCATTTTGAACATTAAACTCCGACAGTTATATTATCAGATAGCCAAGGCAAGATAACCGCTGGTCATTAGGGATCACAGATTAGAAAGAGGGCAAGCGGGTGAAGGGGAGGCAGAAAGTTGGGTGGGCAGATGAGAATAGAAAGTTGGCGGGTGAGAAGTGGCAGCAGCAAGCATAGGTCCGATTTGTTCGGTAAAACATCAGAGAGGTCTTTGTCTTGCGGGGGGTGTAGCCAGGCTGATAATGTTGTTGGTGATGATGATATTGATGACGATGATTCCTGAGCCACGAGCGTTGCATGAAAAGATTTGAACATACTAATACCCTTTCTTAAAAAAACTCGCCACTTTTGTCGCTGTTAGTCATATCGTCACATCTCTATACAATTCTGCCTCCGTCATTTCTTACTGCTTCACGATTTCTTACTACATACGATTTCTTACTATTTCATTAACACCCCTTGGGCTGCAAACTTAAAGAGAGCTACAGGTATACTCTTTCACAGCAACTTTCTCAATTGAAGGGTCACTCTATATCACTCTTTTATGGTTTAATAAAACACTCCTGCTCAATAGCTGTATGTGTACATCTACAATCGTAGGTCTCTGAAATGAAGGTAGAGCCTAAGAGCCTACAAATATGCCTAGAAACAGTGGCCGAAGTCATAACTAGCGGCTTTCTCATATAAACGTAATGACAGCTTAGGAGACTGCATCACCTGGCCTACTTGCTTAATTACTCTTAGTTCTTTATTCTGCAGATGCGCGCACGAGCAATGTGATTTGCTTCTCATGTTTATTTCCCTGTCTATGTCAGACTAAAAACCATTAACCCATACACACTGTTGCCAGGGGCACATAAAGGGTTTTGCAATGCCACGTTCGATGTAACTTTGTGTTCATGAACCATACAGCCTACAGTGTACCGGCGATATGCGAAGTCAGCCTAATGCAACCTATCTAGCAGATGTACCATTTTCGACGTACCTGCGGGCAGCTTGGGTACCGCTTAGTGAACTGCCAACTCTAATACGGCGACGTCACATGCAAGTCCCGTTGCCCTATGTGTGTCTCAAAAAGCTAAATCCGTCGGTGACGGGAGGTTTGTGGCGAGTTGAAAGGTGCTTTTCAAGCTCTGCTTTAACGTTGCCGTCGGATGTTGGCCTATAGTCAACGTGGCTGTGCTAGCGCCTTCTTCACACTCGATCGATGGTCAATTCCTTATTCTCGCTTCGTTGCGTGGCCGCTTGCGGGTTTATTTCAATTGTCGATAATCCTGCGGGGAAATTATACAGTAAACTCGGTGCGCCAGTTTAATGTTTAATTAGAGGATAGGAGAGGAATCATAAGCGAAAGATAAAGAATGTAAATGTAAAAAAAAACAGAGTCCGAGTGGCTGATACATGCAATCGTATAAAAGAGAATATAGCAACACAGTTATTTGCTCTCTCACATAACTATGTTGCAACAAATAGGGTAGGTAACCTTCCATTCGCAAAATTTAGACTCAGTTAAAAAGAATGTTTTCATTTTCGTGATAGTATTAGACCTTGCAGCACAGATAGAATGACCCCTGCCCGGCTTACATTCGGCTGCAGCAGCCAAGTTTCTGCTACACAACTCCGTTATGAGAAGTGATTAATCACCAAAATTTTACAATTCTGCACATGTCCCAGTTTCTAATCATTTGTCTTCTCTGTAGTGGTACTGTCAGCGATGACTGCAGGCCATAAAAGCGGGACTTCACTTGCGACGAAATATTGGTTTCTTCTGACCCTTGGGAACAGAGAAGTGTCCCAAAGTGTCCCAGTGCTAGCAAAATAACAAAAACAAAATAGAAATTGTCTTTATCACCCGGCGTTCTAGGCTTAAGGGCTCCCTGAAGTTTTCCAGAGACACGACAAAGTGCCATGAGACGGTATGGACAGTCGAGATGCGTGAACGCATCTCACGAAGTGTGCTTTCCTTCCACTCTTTCAGGTCCATGAACCCATAAAACTGCTGTGTGAGGTGTTGCAAGAACAGTTATTCATATCCACGTTTTGGAACGTAAAATTTCAGATAAGAAAGATATAATTAAAATATTGATGTAATATTTCATTAATAATAATAATAATAATAATAATAATAATAATAATAATAATAATAATAATAATAATAATAATAATAATAATAATAATAATAATAATAATAATAATAATAATAATAATAATAATATGCAGGAACACCATTTATTTAAGTATTTTTGAACTCTTCGCCTCTACATGACTATCAGACATGCGCGACTGTAAATGCCCATGAAATCCAGCTTACATATTCACCTCCGCGACTTCCGGTTTGTCTTACTTTGCACGTAGAGGCAAGAGACAACGCTGTGTTTGTAAGTGTACGTCGTACACGGTTTGTTGATTGGCAACGCGAGGCTGTCACCCTCAATGAGCTTAACGCAAGAATCAAGTTGGATGCGTATGTCACCTGTCCTGAGATAGTGTCCCATGTGAACGTCGGGAATCTTCTAAGTGAGAGAAGACTATGAGGCGATGAGCGTCGCTGACTGCATGCGGCGTAAGAAAACACTGCTTCGATGCTGATTCGGGATGAATCTACTTATTTGATGGATGTACCTAAGCTGCCGACGTGTGCGCTGATGCCAGGCACAGAGCTGAGGTATGTCAGTCATCGGGGAACTAAGAAAACAGAGGCAACTCATCTTGCTTGAATGATACAAGCTTGAAACGAACTACACTATATAGAACTTTGGACGGCGAGGCTTCATATGACGTTCTTATTCGATGGCAAAAAGAGACGCACAGACAAAACTTCAACTCCCACGTGCGTTGCGTTATCATCATTTATTGTGAAGTGTTTTGGTACGAGGGACGAAGGCTAATGAGTGTTAGTGAAGCACCGAATGGAAATACCCATTTGAATACGAGATGCATGGCTGAATGGTCAAGTGACCGTCATGCATCGATGAACGCACTCATTGCATCTTGTCTTAAAAAACCCTGCATTACTTCGTTGTTCTGCACATCATCATCATCATCATCATTATCATGATCTGCAGCAGCAGCAGCAGCAGCGGCAACGGTAGCAGCAGCGGTAGCAGCAGCGGTAGCAGCAGCGGCGGCAGCGGCGGCAGCGGCGCCGCCGCCGCCTGACTACGCTCACTGCAGGGCAAAGGCGACTCTCATGATCCGCCAGTCAACCCGGTCTTGTGTTTTCTACTGCCCCGTTATACCAGCGAAATTTTTCATCTCATCGACCCACCTAGCTTTCTGTCTCCCCTTCGTGCGTTTGCCTTTTCTGGGAATATAGTCAGTTACCCTTAACGACCAGTGGTGATCCTGTCTATCAGACACTGCCCAGCCCATGTCGATTGCTTCTTGATTTCAACTATGATGTCCTTAATCCTTAACCCGGTTTGTTCCCTGATCCACACTGCTCTCTTCTCGTCTCTTAAGATTACACCTATCATTTTCGTTTCCATCGCTCGCTGCGTCGAGCTCAATTCAAGCTCAACCCTCATTGCAAACCTCCAAGTTTCTGCTCCGTAGGTAAGTGCCGGCAATATGCAGATGTTATGTATCTTTCTCATCAGGGTTAGTGGCGGAATACTACTCATGATTTGAGAATGGTTGCTGAATGTGATCCACCTCATCCTTATTCTTTTAGTTATTTCAACTTGTGATTCTGCTCCGCAGTTACTACCCGCCTCAAGTAGTTGTTCCTTAACACTCTCTAGCGTCTCTTCAGCTATCGCAAAATGCTATTTTTGACCGAGACTGTTGCACATTACTTAGTTTTGAGTATATTAATTTTCTGACCCAATCTTCCGCTTTCCGTGTCGAGTTCAGTAATCAGTAGTTGGTCCCCTGAGTTGCTCATCAAGGCAATGTCATCAGAGAATCGCCGGTTACCAAGATAATCTCCATTAACTCTTATCACTAACTCTTTTCAATCTAGGGCCCTGATAATCCCCTGTAAACACGGGGTCAATAGCATTGAAGAGTTCGTGTGTCGCTGCTTTACACCCTTCTTTATTGTGATTCTGTCGCTTTTTTATGAAGAAATATTGTGGCTGTAGATGCATTGTAGGTTTATTTCAGTACATTTATGCAAAGTTCGTCGATGCCCCAATTCCGTAGTGCTTGCACTATTGCTGATGTGTCGACTGAGTCAAACACCTATTTGTAATCTATGAAAGCTATGTATAGGGGTGGGTTGTATGCCATGTTCTGTACCTATGAATAATAATAATAATAATAATAATAATAATAATAATAATAATAATAATAATATTATGCGGCCCCCAGTGGTGGTTTATTGGCTAAGGTACTAGGCTGCTGAACTGCCGGTCGCGGGATTGAATCTCGGCTGCGGCGGCTGTATTTTCGATGAATGCAAAAATGCTGTAGGTCTGTGTGCTCGGACTTGGTGCATGTTAAAGAAGCCCGGGAGGTCGAAACTTCCAGAGCCCTTCACTATGGCGTCTCTCATAATCACATGGTGACTTTGGGACGTTTAACCCCACTTATTGATCAAATCAATAATAATATCGTGGGTTTTATATGCCAGAACTGGTGATAATTGGTGATAATTAGGTACACAGCAATGGAGGGCTCGGAAATTTTAGATTATGTGGTGCTCTTTAACACACATCTTACGGCTGAGTTATTAAGGTTTTCGTTGTGCCTTTATATGTCGACCAATAAATATCGTTTTGTCTCGTCTTGTCACCTAATAGATCTTTGCGCATACCCACAAGGGAGATTGGCCGCAATATACCTTGTAACAAAAATTTAAATATAACGCTCGTTAGAAGAGAGAGAAATTAGGCAAGAATGAGATGTGTAATAACGAACATAAACAGAAAAAAAGTGAAAGGGGCAAGAAGAATGGACAAGCCAGATTTTAAAGACAACAAAAAAGAAGAGCGACAAAAACATTGTATTCATCTGGCGGTACCACTAGCAAAGTATCCTTCCAGTCCTGAGGGAATTTATGTAGCATGCACACAATAACACTGCGACCCGTTCATGAACCGGCACGCGCAATCATCGTCCTCTTCTTCTTTGTTATCTCCTTCATCTACGGCTTCACTCCCAGAACACGCACGCCTATTTGTCCAGTTGGGGATGCAGTAAGTATTGTGTGCGAGATAACAAGTACGGAAAGATATAAAAATACAACCACCACATCCACAAAGTGAATGATGATGGAGTAGTTTGCTCGGACGCGCACGGAGCGTTTCTCATCACGACCATTTCTATAGGAAGGCGTGTTGACGAGCCGGCGCATGATGTGTTCGTAGAAGGCCCAGTTGTCGAGCACGTCCCACGGTCGCCACTGCACAGGGTCAGCCACGTTGATCGGCACGTCAACCACTTGCCCCTTTTGCCATACTAGCCGCTGTCGTGAGTCAAATGCATAACGGTCATGAATGGCAGACGCGGAGCTATCAGGCGTTCTTCGATAAGGACGAGAGTAGGCAGGCAAATGGGCTTGAGACGATATCGGTACCCTTGCGTAACACTGATCGTAAGAACTTTTTCACGTGCTGCCATGCTTACGAAGCGCCGATAACGAAATGGACGTAGTCGCGAAGTGGCGAGCACGCGGACTATGGAAAACACACAGAGAGAGAATAAAGCATTTATTTGCGACAAACAATGGAATGTCGGTGAGTGGGATTCTTAGTCCGGGAACCCATTGGCACGGGCCACAGTCCTCGCTCGTCTCACGAGAGCCTCTCGGGTTTTCGGATCCCAGCTGGACAGAGCTGCCCCCCGCCTATAGTGTTGTGTTGTGCTCTGGGTTGTAGAGGTGGATTCTGTGGGCACTCCCATACCATGTGGTACAGGGTAGCTGTTTCATATATGCATGCAGAACCTGCACTGTGGTGCGCATGTGTCGAGATCTATCTTGGATAGTATGTATTGATTGGGGTAAGACAAGGTCTGCAGGCGACGCCACTCTACCTGAGGAAGAAGGAAGGAAGAAAGTTTAAGCGGAAAGACAGGGAGGTTAGCTGGCTACCCTGTGCTGGGGAAAGGGGTGAGGGGAATGAAAGATGTTAAAAAGAAATTTTGTGAAGAGAGAAAGAAATTACAAAAAAATGCGACAGAGGAAAAGCAACATCAAAGAGTATAAGACACTAAAGTCTGTTTCTGAGGCTAGTTGTCCGCAAAAAGCGCAGCAAAGCTTTCAAAGCCTTCTGCGCTGAGAATGGGCTCGGCCAATGACCCAGAATCCTTTGTTCCGACAAAGGCCGATCGTCTAGTCTATCCAGAGCTGCAGTGAGTTCTTGCCTTTGCGCATTGAAATGGGTGCACTCACACAGAAGGTGTACGATGGTTTCTTCGCAACTGCAGTAAGTGCATGTAGGAGAGCTGGCCATCCCAATGAGATAAGAGTATGCGTTCGTGAAGGCCACTCCAAGCCACAGGCGGCATAGAAGAGTCTCCTGAGCTCGAGATATCCTTGGGGGAAGACGAAGCTGCATATCGGGATCCAAGTTATGCAGGCGCGCGTTTGTGAAGTCTGTTGAGTTCCACTGTACCAGTGTGAGGTCACGTGCAAGCGAACGAAGTCTTGTAGCTGCGTCGGCTCTTGAGAACGGGATGGCTGTGTACTGGGTACCATCATGTGCAGATCTAGCGGTCTCATCTGCGCGGTCATTGCCATATATACCGCAATGACCTGGTATCCACTGATACACTATGCTGTGCTGTTTTTCGTTTGCTTGGTGATGAAGAAGCCTTATTTCAGCTACTAACTTTTCATTTGGTGCATGGCGAAAGGGTGACATAAGACATTGAAGAGATGTCTTCGAGTCCGAGAAGATAGACCAAATTCCCGAAGGTTCTTTCACTATAAACTCCAGAGCTGCACGTATGGCCGCAAGTTCTGCAGCTGTCAACGATGTCAAATGCGATGTCATGAATTTAATTGGGATGTGCCTCGCGGGAATAACCACCGCTCCTGCAGAGCTTACTGAAGACACCGATCTATCTGTGTAAATGTGAAGGCCTCCGTTGTGCTTCTCTTGCAGGAAAAGTAATGTGGCCTGTTTCAGGGCTAGATGCGACGACTTTTTCTTATTTGTATATCAGGAATTGTAAGAAGGGCTTTGAGTGGGTGCAGGCACCATAATGGTATCGGCGGCTGTACTGCATGCGTGAAGTGCATTAATAGCACTGCGCAATGCTGAGTTACAGTTGCGCTGAACGCTGAGTGGGGCCTGGAAGTTCGAAGTGAGGCGAGGTGATGAGATGGAAGCCGAGCGAAATGTCTTATGTGCATTCTCAAAGCGTCTACGCGGATGTATGCGTTGACTGGATAATCACGCGCAATGATGACTGTCGCTGCTGTAGACGCGCATCTCGGGAGACCAAGGCATATTCTCAGAGCTTGGGCTTGGATCGACTGGAGGACGTGCAAGTTTGTTCTTCGGATCCCGCAAAGCATGGGTAAGCTGTATCGCATATAACCGAGGAACAGAACAGTGTAGAGTTGGAGCATTGCTCGTATCGATGCACCCCTTGTTTTTCCAGCAAGAAACCTGAGTACGTGGGTGATCACGGTGAGTTTAGTTTTCATGCGGGCGATGTGACGGCTCCAGGAGAGGTCGCGATCAACTATGACTCCAAGGAATCGGTGGGTCTTCACGTAGTTGATCGTGTGTCCGTTGATTTTAATAACATATGGGCTCATAGCCCTATGCGTGAATGCTATAAGCGAGCATTTCTCTGATGACAGCTCTAGTCCCCGTTCCTCCAGGTACTTTGTCGCTATTGTAGCCGCTCTCTGAAGCCGGGAACGCAAATGAAGGCGTGTTACGCCTGACGCCCAGACGCAGATGTCATCTGCATATATTGATAGATGGACAGATTCTGGAAGTGCGTCAACCAGGCCGAGTAGCGCGAGATTGAAAAGTGTGGGGCTAAGAACACCACCGTGAGGCACACCACGACGGTCGCAATGATGCGTTGTTGTGCCATACTCCGTCTGTACAACGAAAGTTCTGCCTTTCAGATAGCTGAGGATCTATTGATAAACCCAACCCTCTAATACAACATTTTCCATGACATCCAGAATGGCTTCATGTGATACGTTATCGTATGCACCTTTAACGTCCAAGAACAACGCCACAGATAAATGTTTCAGTCTTTTTTGATGCTGAACAGATGAGACCAGGTCTATGACGTTATAAATTGCGGACCGCCCTCACCGAAAGCCCATCATAGCATGAGGGTATTATTTCTCGTGGTGCTCCAGGTACCACTCTAGGCGAGTCAAAATCATCCTCTCCATCACTTTCCCGAAACAGCTGGTAAGCGTGATGGGGCGATAAGAGGTCAAGTGCAGAGGATATTTACCTGGTTTAAGCACAGGGACGAGGCGGCTGGATTTCCATGAATGAGGGATAAATCCGCTGCTCCACGAGTCGTTGTACACGGATAGGAGGGCCCGTCGAGCTGCTTCTCCGAGGTTGCAAAGAGCCATGTACGTGATCCCATCCGGACCAAGCGATGAAGATCGTTTGCACGCCGTCAAGGCCGCTTGTAGTTCATCTAGAGAGAAGAAGGTGTTCATTCTTGAATCTCTGGAAACTGGAGCGTTTTATAGGTGGCGCGTGGTGCACGCGGACGCATGACCAGCAACTTTTATGCAGAAATCTTCTGCTACTTCAATTTCGGTGCGGCCTTGGCGGAGAGAAAGACACTTGAAGGGGCGATGTTGATGTGGCGAAGTTCGTAGGCCACGGACAATCCTCCATGTCTGCGTCGAAGGCTTGTGTGGATCCAAAGATTAGCAGAGATATTTCCAGCGAAAGGATTGAAGTGAAATGATTCGCCACTGAATTTTTTTTCTGTAGGCGCCTTGCCTCCCTCAAGTCGTGAATGAACTCAGTGCGCCTATATCTTCTTTCTGCGCGACGACGGATCGCTCTGAGCCGTTCCAACTCCGCTTGATATTGACAATATTCTGAAGTATGTTGAATATGATAGGTCGCTTCTTGAGTAGCACCTCTAATCATATCCTCGAGAGTGTCAAGAGGAGGCGATTTATTTTCTTGACACCCCTTTTCCGTCAGTGACCTGAACATTGTCCAGTTGATGCGACTCGAAGTGTCGTAGCTTGGCGATTTTTCCAGGCCCTTGATCTTCGATTAAGTTGGTATGTGGTCGCTTCCATGAGGTACATAGTCTGCGAACCCCTTGACCTTTCCACTTAGGCTTCGTGACACAAATGTCAAGTCAAGGCAGCTTCTGTATGTCGTTCCCCGTAGAAACGTTGGGCTTCCGTCGTTTACACAAAGCAGCTGCTGCTCCAGAGTAAAGGCGAATACTTGCCTTCCGTGACTGTCTGTCTTCAGACTTCCCCATAGTGGATGGTGAGCGTTAAAATCTCTGGTGATGATCCATGATCCAGGTGTGGCTGTTAACAGTGCACGTAGTCTTTGAGGTTCAAAATGGTTTGAAGGTGATATACATGCGCCTAAAAGCGTGAAATTGAGGTATCTACGTTTAACTGCCAAGCAGACATACTGGTTGTCATCGTGAGGTGCTACACGGTGCTCGATATAGGTAAGGTCGCATCTGATATATACAGTGACTTTACTCTATTCGTTGTAGGTAGCGGACTTGAAGGCTTCGTACTTGGATAGTCGTATTGCATTGTGTAGCCTTGGCTCACAGATAAGAATAATTGGAAACTGGTTTTAAACACAAATTGTCGGATATCAGAAATGCGGGGCTTGAGGCCTCGGGCATTCCACTGAAATATTGAAGCTCCTTTGACCTCTTTACGAAAGGTTTGCAGAGGCGGAGCCATGGTGCCTTTCCAGGCTTGATAGCACCGGCTTCAGCGCATCCACTAACTGAAGTGCACTCTTTGCAGCCGGACTGTCAATGCTAGTGAGGAGCATGCGAATGGTATTCATAAGACCTTTACCATGGCTACTATTTCTTTGTCGCGACTACCACCATATTCTCGTTCAGAAGTGACTGTAGGCGAGCGATGTCGGGGCTCAAACGGTGGGTCTATCGTTGGCAGCGCTGGCCATGCTTCAGGCGAGCCGGTGATGCTCTTGTCTTGTTTGGACGACTTGTTGTCGGCGTGTGTGGACGCTTGAGGTGGTATGCCGGTGGTCATTTGGTGAGGTTCAATCCTTACTTCACCACTTGGTCTCCTCAGGGGCCTCCGGCGCCAAGACCGCCGGTGTCGTGCTTGGGCAGCGGCCTCCCTGTGAGTTGAGCCATCCCGGACTATTTGCCGCAACACTTGCATTTCGTTTTTCATGCTTGGGCAATCTTTTGACGATGCTTCGTGAGGGCCATGACAGTTTCGACATTTTCGAAGTTCTGCCTGGCAAGCGTCTGCGCTATGTGATTCTGAGTATAGCGAGCACACAGCCAGGTTTGTACAAACAGCACTGAGATGTCCCAATCTATAAAATTTCCGGCAATGAAGGGGCTTCGGTACAAAGGGTTGACTCTACCTGAGATTATTTGCTGAGCTTTGGCCCCAGGGGTGGAAGTTTCAGTCTTTCGAGTTTTGATGTTCTAGAACATCTGTATATGTTAGGAGCGGGTACATACGCTTAGTCGAGGGTGGGTGCGATATGCCAGGGTCCGAGGCTCGAAATAGTGATTCTCAGGCCGAAGCATGGGCGAGCTCATAGCTTCAACTCCGCAGTGGCCGGGTATCCATATCAGCTGTTTCCATTCGCCCTCTGAGCATGAGGACGAGAGTTGTGTGAGAAGTCGATGCGCTATGGGGCCAATCTACAATCAACTTGTTTTCCACAATGGATGACGCTTGCTGCATATTTACCGTTCACTGGTCCAGCTGCATCGACAAAGAAGGCGCCCTGAGTATCTCAGTAGTTGTCGTGAACTTTTGCCCGTGCCCGACGATGTTCGTGGAACTGAGGATGCATGTTGTGTGGTAGTGGTTTGATGTTGAATAGTGGCGCTCATTGTTGGTATCACTGGAGAGATGACCGGAGCAACGACCTCGAGCGGCGACTGGAGTAGTGTACACTGGCAACACTGGTGTACATGCTGGCTGCCGCAGCCGGACAAGGTGCGAGCAATAGAAGCTTGCTGACCAAGCTCCTAAAAGAAAAAGAAAGAGGTAAAAATAGATAACAAGGAAGAAAAACGAAAATCCTTGATGAAGTGGGGTTCGATGGCACGCACCCACGATTCGAAAGGCAGCATAGTAAGGAGTCGGCAATTCAGGCATGCTAGCAGAGAATAATATAGCCTGGTATAGTGAATTGTAATAAAAATACGGGTAAAAGAAGCGAGGCTGAGAAAGAGAAAAGAGATGAGGTAAGGGAGTTAAGCTTAGTATAGGAACAAATAGAATGAGAGAGAGAGAGAGAGAGAAATAAAAAATTCAGAAAGAGGAAAAAGTGCCGCCATATCCACGAAGTGAATGATGATGAGTGGGCGAAGCTCCAGATGTAAACCTGGTAAACCATGAATCTTCCGTACATTTTGCCCACCCCATTTTATTACAACGCTCACCCTAGTGTACGTCGCGGCACTTAATCTAACGATTGCCTTCCACTAATGACACACCCCATATGTAACATCATTCCTGTTTTATATCATCTCGCATCTTTCATCATCGACTACAAGTACCACCGTCTAGTTTATAACATCTTGCATCTTTCTTCATTAGCTACAAGTACCGCCATCTAGTGAACACTGCAAGAACGAAACGAGAGGTGGCTACATACAGAGGACGCACAGCCCACGCCTTAAGAAGCTTTGCCCCTAAAAGAGATAGACAGAAATAGAAGAAAAAAGAAAGGGGGATAGAGAGAAAATAAAGCAGTGTATATAAAGACAAATAAATAAATAGAAATGGAGGCAAAAACAAACAAGGAAAACAAAGAAAACTGAGATAAATAAATAAATAAAAGTACAAGTAAGCAGAAGCGCAAAACGAAGCAAAGAAGGCTGCTCAGCTCAGCAGTTCTTTCTGGCTTGGTACCAGAAGTTCGAAACTGCGTAATTTTTTTTCACTACTTTAGCAAATTTTCTACTCTGTAGGTAGCAAGTTGTACGTGCACTCGGCTGAATTTATCGCCTCTTCTTTCTCTCCTCCATGCTTTCCTTCATGTCGAGGAGACGTGTTTTTTAATCTCGCTGGCTCTTTTTCTTTTTGAAGTTTTTCATTATGGTGCTGTCCACCCTGAATTCTTTTGAATCGGAATTTGATTTCTCGACAGCATGACGCCATTCTCAGTAAATGTGTTTGCGACGCTCACTTTGCATATACGGGTGTCATTATAATGTTTCAAGAACGATGACTTCGTGGATATCCAATATAACATTTCACCATTCCGTTTTTACTTGACCTCTGAATGTGTGGCACAAGGTCATGGAAGCTGTAGCTTTATCATTGCTATTTTTGTGCGGCTCCAATCTAAGTGTCTGTCATTGTTGCTCGACTGTCACTTTCAGTGTAGCGCAGTTCATTACGTCAGTCTGCTTAGTATGGCTAGGTGGAACCAGCCACACGAATTTCAATTGAGCGGGGCGGGCGGGAGTGCTCACAGTTGAGCAGCAATGTACTCAATTTATACTACGACATATGCTTCGACAGCTGCATTATGCAAATGAGAAGAAGCTAAATTGAACACTGAAACAGTTGTCGAACAAAGGCTTCTTTAGTTCCGTGCACGAAATGTTTAAATTCCGCAGCTGCTGGTTGGAAACTGCGAGGTGGTTGTGTTGAGTTAAATGGTTTATAAACAAGGTCTCCCGCCTGTGTTGATTTCTTTTTTTATTTTCTCACAAATATTGACCGAGGCGCATCTGACACGACAACCTAATAAGAATAACAATCAGTGATCAAGAATGTTTCGATTGTTACCATGTGTTGATCGTTTCACGTGTTGGCGATGCAAAGATGCTGATTGTCTCGTTAAATGTGGCCGAGGAATTCCACCAGCAGTCTGCGGAGGTAAATAAACGTATTTTATAATATAGGTCACTTTTCCTGAATTTATTGCATTATGTCTCACTATATTATGTGAAAAATATCGTTATAAATCAAAACGTTACATTTTTTTTGAAATTTCGTGCGTGAAGATGGCAAAGTAGAACATAGTAAAAAAAGTTCATAACTCAGACCCACACACAAGAGACAAGAGGGACAGGGACACAACTGTTAATGACAGTAAAAAACAAAACAAGAGATTAGGATAACACGACATCTCGTGTCCTGTGTCCATGTCTGCAGAGCTACCTTCTTTTAAGATCAGTTCATATCAACCAGCTATGCTTTTCATTATTGGAAGATATGTGAAATGATCAGAACGGTACAATTTCGACAGATGCACGAGCTGTTTTTTGACTTGCTCAGTAGTTTATGTAGTGGCGGAGAGACGACAGCGTATTGGTATTTTTATTTTGCTTTTCTCACCAAGATACGGTATCTGCCAGTTCTACTGAGGAACCCGCTGATCAGAAATAAGTTAGCGGATCTCCGATTGATGCAACATCAAAACGACGCTTGAACCACCGCTAATAATTTTTCAACACCTGAAGTAAACATGTGAATGAAGTTCATAATGTCGTTAGGATCAAAAATACCAGGCGCGGCAGTGCCGTAAGCCGCAAGCGTGACAAATTCCATTCTCTCGTCCGGGCCTATCGGAAATCCCAAACGCTGACCATGACGTCGAGTGCCGTCTCATTATGCCAACCACAGAAGAAGCTGGTTGTGTACTCGAATGAGCGCTCTTTCACCTCCCTTCGTCCTCGTCATGTAAGGAGGAGCACTCAGTGAGGAGGAGAGACGCATTGACGAAAGCCGCGTAGCGAAGGAGATGGAAAGAAACTAGCGATGGCCTTTTTTGGGTCATCAAACGCGTGTAACGCCACTATCACGAAACCGTTTAGACAAGTTTCCGTGGCGACACGTTTTTGAAAAATCGCTCACAACTGAAATGCAAAAACTACGGTTCAACCTCTGGCGGGCTCTGTAAAGGCATTCCAACTTCGTCGGAAAACCTCTGGGCACTTTTCAAGATAATTTATCTTACTCTTTTCTTTAGTTTTTAAAAATTCATAGCCAAAGACATCATGTAAGGTTTATAATAGCCACTTGAATATATATAAAAAGAAGAAAAATAAAATTTGTTCTTAGTGTTCAGCTCATGAGTATTAGTGACAGCACCAACAATATACAATGCGCACACACTGTGAAACGCCTGGACATTCCATCACCTGTCCTGCTAGTGAGAGGCACAAAATTGCAATCTTGATCACCTTCATAATATATTTGTGCAGCATTGATAATCAGTACACGTACACTTTATAGCTACCGGACACCTGAAAATCAACTTAACAAAAGGCCACGTGTCTCACAAAAATGATGACGAACAGGTCAATTTCTTCAGACTGCAGTGAAGCTGAGGTTGTCTTCGAAGCACTCAGCTTCAGTATGATTTTTTTGCACTTTTTAAACACTGTTTTTAGATAATTGCTAGTGCATTGTTAAGTCACCGGTGCCTCGTTATGTTTTTTTAATCATATATACTGAGAAATTGCAAAGAAATAACCAGAATGCAAGCATCTGTCGCGCGTAATCAGACCATCAATTTTTTGATTTTCAGTGCTCGGGGCTAACAACTACACCACAGAACGTATATTGCCTGGAATGCTAGCGACAAGCCATTTATGTACGCCATGCGTTGTTTGTCAATCCTCAGAGCTTAGAAACTTCAGTTCGTTTTTATTAGCAGTGGCGAGATGGTGTGACGGGCTTTCGTTGAGCACGCTCTAACGTTTGTCGTCTGCACGAGCGAACTTGCCGCCTCCATGGAGTGTGGTCTCTTCTGCGCGCACGCTAATCAGACTCGTAATTCGGGAAAGGACGAAGGTCACTTCGCACGCTGCCGTGGCCGCGTTCATGAGAGGAGCGTGCTGCTGCACACGACGCAGAAGTAATTGTGACAGTTGTTCGCGCTTGTCTTATGTTTACTTGTGCGCTCATTTCGTGCGTCTTTTTTGTGTTTGAACAGCGCCCTTTAAGTGTCCAGCAGGGACAGTTGTTAGTCCGCGCTCGTCCTGTGTAGGCTGATTTCCTGCGTGCTTTCTGTTCGAGGTGTGCGCTTCAACTTTCGACTTGCTTGCCGTTCCTAACGTGACTTCAAGATTAGTTGCTGTTGCTGAAATAATGCACAATACATGCTCAACTACATCTGTAAAGACGCGTTTCACCTTCGTGTTACACTGATTCTTATATAAGGGGATCAGCTACGTTTCTTCGCTCTGTCAGCAAACAGCAACCAGCGAATCTTCTGCTATTGATGCCCGTATAATCTCGCAGAAGGCGCACCTACCAGTAGATGCATCAGAAACCCTAATGAACATTTTGTTTACCGCTTGGAGACACAACCTGACATCACGCCACGCAGCAGTTCTCTCGTCACGTATCCTCCACCTTAAATGTCCACCGACTCTTCTGTTCTTCCCAGCTTAAAGCAGAAAACCACACAAGATCACCCCCATAACAGTACGTAATACTGCTTTATCACGATCATAACACAAAACAGATAATTTGTTCTTTGTTTTCACAAGTTACGAAGCCAGCAGGATGGCTGTTGGTCTAAAGTTGTGCTTGCTGTGTGTCCGCTTCTGGTTGGAGTTGCTGTCTCGCTCTTTTTTTTTTTACTTATCACTACTAAAGTCACTTTGGGAGTGCTGGCACACACTTAGTTGATGATTAGAAAAAAAAAAGGGTGGCGTGTTCGTAATGCACTTCCCATTCTCGTGTTAATCATCCATAGATCTTAGCAGCCCTCAGCTTCTTTCTGTATACTTTACCAGCTTCCAATCCGATAGAAAGTAAAAAAATAAGACACTTAACAAGGTCAAGAATGTGAAGTTGGCGACGCGTGTGAAGGCAGAGCGAGTGAACAGCTTTTTCCTGTGCCGGCCCATTGTTATTTCAGCCCACAATTGCCTATAATGACGCATTCCCGTCTCCCGGCGAAAGCACTTTGACTTCAGTGGTAAGCTGTGCAACTGTGGTGGCAAATGGGTAACTAATACAATTTTGTAGGAACTACAGGTGCTATATCATCAAATGGCGCAGGAGGTAAGAAATAAATGTGCGTGCTGTTTGTTGACTATGTGACTTGTTACCTGATGACGAGTGATAATGAAGAGAGCACACAAGCTCACCATGAACTGAGTTTCATTATTAAGCCACCCAATTTATTCGTAATTTCCTTTCTTTTAAAGCTAATAGTTTTCTTGGCCTTGTTTTCTCGTTTCAAGCATTCTCCGCTGATGGAGTCAGTGGTAGGTGTTTATAAAACACACAATATTTGTTCACCGGAGTTTCCCACATGCGAGAGAGACGAACAGAACGCCCACCTTAGTAAATGGAGGCAGCGGAACGGCTGCGGCTGGACCAGAATGGAAAGTGAACGTGCACGCGTGTGAATTTTTTTGGTTTTTTTTTTGAAGTGCATGGTTCACGTCAATCACTAGTCTGGTGACATCGCAGATCAAGATCTATTTTCTATGACTTACACAGTAAATAGCGTCATTATGCCAAACGCACTGCTTTTTTATGGCATATACATACAATGCAATCTCGCATTCATTAAATGTATTATTATTTACACTACACAAACTCCTACGTTTATCAAGATTCGCTCACATCGCCTGATCAAATTAAAGTTGAGGTCGACTAAGTTACGAGCTGAAAAAAGAGAAAGAAAATAAGTAACCAGATAAGGATAGAGAGAAAGATAGAGAAAGAAAACAAAGTTAGAGAAAATTTCTCAATAACAACTTTTTGTAATATTTTCCCCCTGAGCAATGCCGTTCCAGTTTAAAATTGGAGAGGCTCCCTTTTATGGGAAATAGAAAGCAATGCAAACAAAAAACAAGTTTTCAAGCTCGTTGAGTCACCCAACTAGCAAAACAGCCAAAGTGCCTGTCTTGAGCTCGTTCGCTGAATTCTGGAGCATCTGTATATAGGCACAAACTATGCACTAGTAAGCCTATGGGCTTGAGTTCCCGCAATATTTTTTTTCTTTATTTAGACGTTGCCTCATTTTTTCACAGTGACGTCTTTGCCTCTTTGCACGCAAAATGTTTACTGGAAAAACGCTGTTGCCTCAGGGATTAATTTACATTGAGGGTACAACACGCTGATTTTTTTTTCTCACGACAGGCACTCCATCATATGAGCTTGTCGTTGCCTTAAGGCACCATAGCTGCTATTCAGAATTTACTCAACACATTTGAGATTTTTCTAAACTTCACTTAATGCCTGCATTTCTGTCATTCATAGTTTGATGTCTCTGTTTCTCTCTCGAGCTATTTGTGTGTTGCTCGCAGAATTGTGTTCAATATTCTTAAAAAAATCATTAAAAGGCGTTACTTGCTCGCAGTCTTCACAGTTGCTTTTTCTGTAGTGATAGGCATCTTGAAAAAGTTGAAGAAATGAGTTTTAACAGCAATTAGAAAAGTTTGTCAATAACCTTATAATTAGTGAAGCTAGGCACCTAAGTTGAATGGTAGAATTGAAGTTCTTCATGCGAATAACCCATTGCCGCTTTGAGATTTCGAAAAAGTGGCGTCCACTAATAACTGAAAAGTAACGAATTTCTCCTAAATTCTGCGACGAAACCGAAACAGAAACGCGAAAGAGCGCAACTGCCTTCTTCGTCTGACACGTCCGAAAGGAGGGAGCATTGTTATATTAACCATCAA
Organism: Rhipicephalus microplus; assembly: GCF_013339725.1. Taxonomy (NCBI): domain Eukaryota; kingdom Metazoa; phylum Arthropoda; class Arachnida; order Ixodida; family Ixodidae; genus Rhipicephalus; species Rhipicephalus microplus. The sequence continues at coordinate 300,702,071 of NC_051165.1, forward strand.
CCGACTTCGTTGAGTGGGTGTGTGGAGTGCGCTTTCAATTACAGCACGCATGACGCAAATACGTTATCGTCCGGGGGAAAACTGCACGCCCGTAACCACTGTTTTTAATAGTGGCGTCATTGTAGTCGTCTGCTCATTGCGCTAATCGGACAGTTAGTTTCAGTTCCCTTTCAGAAGTTCGCATAATTTCATTGATTTGCAGGCATTACCAGAGGCTGTTTTTCCGAAATCTCAAAGCGATGATCTGTTCTCGGCATGAAGGACTTCAATTCTTCCATTCGACTTAACTACCTATCTCCGCTAGTTAAAAAAGTTAAATATATAGCTCTCCCAAATACTGTTACAAATAATGCATTCAATCTCTTTATTATGCTTGCCGCTACAGAGAAAGTAACTGTAATGACTGCGAGCAAATACCGCTTTTTCCTGATTTTTGAAAGTATATTCGACACATTTTTTTAAACACCCTGTATTCATATATAGCAGAAGAGGTAGAAAGAGATATTTAAAGCATTTTCAACGAGAAAAAGCAACTACAACGAGCCTTGGTGAACATGAAGTACGCCATAGATGCTGAGGGTTAAAATGATCTGTGATTCATGACATCAAAGGTTCACGAACAATGTTCATGAACCTAGGGAATCTGTTGGTTAACTTTAAGAGGTTTCAGATGAAGGCGAAATCTATGCATGCTGAAATCAGAAAATATGGTGAGACTGAATTGCTTGCACATAAGCTGCAGCACTCATTAGTTTCATTGTCTCAATTTTCGCTTACGCTTTAAACACGGACATTGATCACAATGCGTCGAACCTCATCATAGCCATCACAAATCATTGACACCTTGGACGAAACAGCTACAAGTCCGCTAACAGGCTTGTGAGTCGACTAACTTAGACTCAGATAGAGCCATGAGTCTGAGTGAGTCAAAGTGAGTAATATTTTGGGGAATCCTAATCCAAGTCAGTCTAAATCAGTGAGTGAAACAGCTTTATCAGGTCCACAATAGGCGCGAGTTAACACGACGTTACCTGGCAAGGCCCACTCGGGAACGGTCCGGTTAAACCTGTCCGCCCTCACCCGGGTTCGAACATTTTTAAAATATCAAATATGGACTAAGTATAGTGAGAAAAACATTGGTGAGTGTGAGTCTGGGTCAGCTTTACGAGTGACGTATGTTTCATGAGTGAGAATAGAGAGCTGTGAATTTCTTGGTGAATTTCATGCATTCATAGATGCTGACTTCCGTACCTATTCTTGTCGTACAGGTATAACACCGATAGTAAAAGCAACGGGCCTAGAGCAGTCTAGAGGAAAATGAACCCTTCTGGTAAACTTTTTCTTTTGTTTCTTTTTTTCCCTCGGCTTGCTCTATTGATAACGACCCAATATATTGTTCGTATGTCTGTTCTACGTAATCCGTTGAGTAAGCACTCCTTCTGTAGCATGTTCTCGGCTAATAGAGCTGATGGAGGTAAACAAATAACTCAAGGTCAACGCGGAGTAGCATTCCAATTGCCATCGCCACTGTACCAGAGGGAAAATGAAATATGTACATATACGACATTAGAACCGATTGGCTTACGATCTGCTGCTTCGCTGCTCCCGGGAATTTAGGAGGGTACAAGACAGCAGGTTATTCAATTTGCAAGGCAATTTCTCAGAACCGTGTTAGCGGAGAGTGTGCGAGAAGTCAATAAGGGGCGTATATCTTCTGTTTGCCCAGCGCCATCACCGTCTGCCGTTGATGTGGTTGATGTCGCAGTGTAACTCGCATTTTGTACGTGTTATTTTAAGTATTTTACAGGTCTTGAGGTATACTACAGAACATACGCGTCGCAATGTCATCAAGGAGCAGCCTGGATAGAGCAAAGCCTGGCCTGTCAAAATTGATTTGATTGATATGTGGGGTTTAACGCCCCAAATCCCGATATGATTATGATAGACGCCGTAGGGGAAGGCTCCGGAAATTTAGACCACCTGGGGTTCTTTAGAGTGCACTCAAATCAGAGAAGACGAGCCTACAACATCTCTGCCTCCATCGGAAATGCAGCCGCCGCAGCCGGGATTTTATCCCGCGACCTGCGGGTCAGTAGCCAAGTACCTTAGCCACTAGACCAACGCGGTGGGGCCGGAGAGTCAAAATTCAACCAAACTCAAGTGTTATCAGATAACGAGTATTCATGTGTTCCTTTTAATACAAACGTTTCCTGTGTCACAGTAATTGTAGCCTTGCTGTAATGCTCATCTAGGTTCATCTAGGTGTAATGCTCATCTAGGTGTAATGCTTATTCCGGTTCAAAAATTTACAGTGGTATACAAATACTTGAGGAACTGAAGAATACAAGGATTTAAAAAGCATGGCAAGAGAGTCATACTGTCATTTAGTTATAAAGCCAAGTTCGTTTACGCGTGCATGTAACGATTTTGTAAATTTAATTCGCTAATGGTCACTTTCTGCCTGAAAAATTAGATGGACGTGTATGAACTTTTTCATTTAAAGTTAACAGCGCAGTTCAGTTCAAAATGAAACACTTGGGGAAGCAGACCAAACTAGTGTTAGTTTATTTCGTAATATTGTATAGGTGTGCACATTTTCTAGCCGCAGAAATGATTTAAAGTGCGGATGGAAATGGTAATCAAGCGATGCGCCGAAATGCTCGTCACCCTTGAACTAATTCTACTTTCTTCTGTTCTATCTTCGTGCTTGCGCTCATGTACTTTTGTGAGTATATACGTCTGTCAACGTTGAATGTCTTCAGAATAGCTACTGTTTTCTGTTCTTTTAACTGAATGTGCATGCGAAATATACGGTGACTTATGCGTGGGTTGTCTGGAGTACAAAAAAAAAAAACATAATTGATCCCTCTTTTCAGGAATCGGTATAGTACAGAAGTGAAACATGTCCTCGCAGAGGTAGTTTAGCAAGCATTGTGCATTGTTTTGCCACGAGGGCGATTGAATAAATGCTGCAGTAACCAACTGCAATGTCACGCGAAGAATAGTAACCAGCTCGAAACTTTCAGCACCCACCTCAAGCAGAAAGCACGCGCGAAATGAGCATACATTTGCAGAAGACGAGCACAAACAAACAACTGCTACAGTTCTCACTTCGTGTGGAAGCAGCGCGCTCTTTTCGTAAATGTGGCCGCGGCAGCGAGTGAATTGACGTTCGTGCTCTCTTTATCTATTGTAAATTCAAAGCAAATTTGTGGTGGAAGCACAAGAAGTATAAAGCTCCCAAGTCTTGATATATATAAGCGCGCACGCGAGTGAGCCGCCTTGCTTGAGAACATTTCGACGCATTTTTATCACGCCATTTAAAAGCGCACGTGCCAGCGACGCACGTGGTGGCGTGGCACGCCGAGCATCAGACAATATATAGCAGCTGGTAGATACTATACGCGCAAAGGAATTCGAGGCTCTAGAACTAATCTTAGTGCAACAAAATGTGGATTGATGGTATTGAATGATCACGAACACCAGACGGTCTAATTGTAGGGCCAAGAAATGCCAAGAGTAAGCGAGTACAAGTACCTTGGAGTATGGGTAAATGAGACATCGATATATGGAGGTACAGAAAAAAAAAACATTGACAACAAATGAAAAGAGAAATGCTCCAATAATTAAGAACAGAGCGTTATGAGGATACTATAGGTACGAAGTGGTTCAAGGTCTGTGGAAAAGCGCAATGGTTGAAGGTCTTACGTTTGGGAACTCAGTGGTGTGCATGAAATCAAAGCTGCAATCAGGAATGGGTGTAAATGAAAGGACTGTGGGTCACCTGGCGTTGGGCGCTCACTGACAGACGACGAATGTGGCTGTAAAGGGGGTTATGTCAAGGACAGGCTATGAAGTAAGAGAATATCAAAGAAAAATTAGATTTGAATACAGGCCTAGGAAAATGAAGGAGGGTAGATGGGCAGAGAATGTGTTAAGGTATTTGTATAGGAAGAGCATGGACGCGAAACGGAGAAAAATAACCAGGAGGCTCACCAGTAAATATAGGGGTGGAAGTGTGGGCGATATGGCAACCAGGAGCATTAGGCGAAAGGTAAGAGAGGCAGAGATGATTTATTGGTTGACAGCGATGGAAAAGAAGCCGGCTCTCAGTAACAATCGAAAAAGCAAAAACGAAATAAGGAGGGAGAGTATTTGTGATAATTCAAGTGGAAGCGCTTTACTGTCTGAAGCGAGATCAGATTCCTTAAGAACGCGTAGTCATAAAGCGAGATTCAATAAAGCAGACGAACAGTATACATTCTGTGGGGGAGCTAAGGAAACGATGGAACATGTTCTGATTGAATGTGGAAATATTCACCCAGATATACGTGTGGGTACAAGCATACATGAGGCGTTAAATTTTAGGGGCAAACATGGAAAGCTTAAAGCGTCCACGATAGAAGCAAATAAGAGATGGTTCGAGTATTGGTGGCAGAAAAGTCGAGATAAATCGCAAAAATAGCGGTAACTGAGGTCATTCTGCCTGGAGAGGCAGATAGATAAAACATAATTTTACATTATTATTTGTTATAATAAGATTAATTTACTCGACGTAGGCCAACATAATGAAACAGTTTTCTTTATTTTTTTCTTGCGAGCCTGGTGGCACATATTCACCACAACGTAAGGAAACATTCATAGCATTCATCCAGTATCCATTCAGAGTGTGTGTGCCCAACGTACGACTGTCGTGCCATCTCCCTACTGATTACTAAAACACGCTGATGTATACGAGCTCTGTGGACCGCTAGTGATAGATGGGGAGAAGGGTCACTCTGCGGAGAAACGTCATGCATAGAGGACCGCGAGGTTGCTGGTTCGACACCCCGCTGTGAAACTATTCTTTTTCGTTTTTTTCTTCGAAATCTGTTAGTGAATACATTACAACACCATATTCGTGGCGAAAATACGACACGGAGCCATGGTGAACCCCAGCACAAAACACTTTCGTGTTAATTCCAGGCTGTATGGGCTGATCTGCTGGCCTTCCTTTCACAGAAGAGCTGTTTAGGCCGACCGTCGGTTCATGCCAACCGATTTGAAAACCCTCAGTATCATTGGTCAGCTGCCGTTCGATTCGTCTACATTCTATTCTTCACCTTCATGCTTTTCTGCTTCGGTCTTAGAACACGCGCGCCGTTTTGAAAGGCGTGGGATCTAGTAACTAATAGGTGAGAAGACGATTACGCATTAGGAAAGAATAGAAAAATAGGAAGAAAAGGACAGAAAAATTTAGAAAAGGAGAGAAAGAAATGGACAGCGAGAGGAAGGTATAGAGACAAACACACACACAAAACAGTCGACAGATAAGACAGGGAGACAGAAAGAGGAACGAAGCGAGAGAGAATAAAACAAAAAGAAAGAAATGAAGATAAAGGAAGATGAAGCCAGAAATAGACAGTAAAGGAAGCGAGAAATTGAGAGAGAGGCAGAGGAAGCACTATATGTACTGAGAGAAAGGCAGTTAGAAATCAACAGAGAGAACGAAGAGGTAAAATGAACAAAGAGACACGGAACAGGTGAAAAAGAAAGAGAGGAAAAAGGCATTGGAGAATAAAGAGACACAAGGCAGCCCAACCTACTGCGCACTTCCATAAGACTTCATACATACCACTAATGTGGAGGGCCTTAATTTTTGTATAAGAACTTTTCCATGCTGTGCTGTGTGGTGTTGCTTTCTTCGCGAAGAGTTTTACCAGGGGCGTATTGACTTTTCTGTAGTTCCTAGAACGTGACATTACAGTGCAAATGGAGGGAATACTAGAATATCCACTCTAAAATAAGACAGGTGGAAAAGAGGCCAATGCGCAACATGTGATGCTAATCTCGCGATATCAAGTTAAGCTAAGCTTGACCTTACCATAAATGATATATGTAAAATAAGGACAATGACACATTTTATGAAGTACTGTATTGACATATAATTATTTTGATATGTACGTGGGAAGCAATTGTGTCCGACACTCTAAGAAGTAAAGGAGCAAAAAGGGTATCGAGGTTGCTTCTTTAGAGGAGTAACTAACTTGCCACATTCATTGCACCGTTTTGGGAGTAACTGCGAAGGAGTAACTACGCTCTAATGGTTACTCCTCAAAGGGACAACAAATAGCAAATGAAAAACCAGGTTTTGGTTGGCTTAACCAGACTTTCGAAGTTAGTGCTGGCAGTTTATTAAATGTACGATTGATGCGCAAACATCACATTTAGAAATAAATTTCGGAAAACTTGCAGCAAACACACGGGATTTGAACTCATGACCACTCAGTCAGCATGCGCGTACACTCACCACTACACCACACCACGCTACGGCACTGTCTGAATGAAAACAGGCTTGTGTAGGCACAGATGGGTCGTTTGCACACGACGCGAACATTCCTGCAGTTACTCCAAATAACGGGTGCTTTGCTCCACAAGGAGGAAAGTGACGCTCATTGCAGTGCCATGCGCAATATTTTGCGCGCATTCCGCCTTCAGGAGGAGCGAAAAGCTCTTCTTTAGCTTAACTGCACAGTTCCTCCACAATACTTTTTAGAGTGTGCTGTTCCTCAGTACAAATATGCCTTGTTCTCGGAATAATTCAAACAAAGAAAAAAAGCAAGCATATGCATAGCTCGTGAAACAGTGGCGAGGAGGCGTTCACTGTGTTTAGAAATACTGAAATGGTCCTATTGCTATTTGTTCAATCTAGCTTCTCGCGTATGCGCGCTTTACGCTATAGTTTTGTTTCACTGTTGGGGGCTCTCTCTGTTCATCCAATCAAATAATCAAATTTATAACAACTAAAGCTTCCTTCGCTTTTCCGTACTTGATTCTTCAGTTTCAAAGGCAATGCACTAGCACAGAAAAAAAAGAGAATCAGTCACAATAAGAACAACTGTTATGGGAAGTAAAAACTGAATGTAATCCTTCATTGCAGTTTCATCAAGGTGGCATAGAGCGTAAGCTGCCGCTGTAGCTGCAATGATAAGGCATTTGGCTGGTGTTGCGGAGGTGGTTTATCTTAGCAGTTTGTAGTGAAACTGCAGAAGATGCCCATGCAACTGAACGAGATGACGGCAGCTAGTAGTGAGTGAATCATCAAATGGTTGGCTAGCTTTTCAATATCGGCCGCAGGTAAAGGCTAAGAAACTTTTCATCCCACCGTTACAGTGCCAACTTCTTGTCCGTATTTCTTTTTTCGCTTTCACTTTCTGCTTACTCTTCACTTCGTATCATCCATCAGCATCGGAAATCGGGCAGACCGGATGATAGATTCATGCAAACACATCTCGGCCAGACGATGCGAAAGAGTGAGGTTTAGCCGACGACGTGCTTCCTAATGTGATAATGGTGCGCCTACGGTCGTTTGGCGTTCGACATAACCATCAGGATTGACTATTTCTTGATGTTTGGTGTAGCGCCGGGACCGTTTATGTTTGCGCACCTTTGCTATGAATCATTGTTGCTCGAGTTTTTTTTTTATTTTCATAATCTTTATCGGCATGTAGGTGCCCATGGTCCCGAAGAGGCTCAAAGAAATTTCAGTGCAAGCAAAGGGCCGAAGATAGATTTTGCAGTGCCTTCGACATCTCCTCACTTGAACGCAGCGTCCTTTGCTTCTCACACGAGTGACTGCGTTTGTGGGCGTTCGGAAAAAAAACTGCATACATAATCGCCGATTGCATTGAGAGTAGCGTAAACAATCTTATTTTTGTGCCGCTATGCAATTTTCTTAGTTTTCGACGAGCCTTTTAATAACTAGACGGCGCTCTAACTTTCTTTTTATTAAGAGGAACAGCCGGAGTATATGAGGCGAGTCTTCTACGTGTTTTTTTATGACCTTGCAGTTATTTATTACAATTTCGGTATGACTACTTGAGGACTTTCACGTCTTGTGTTTACACGCAACTGAAGTCAAGCTTGATTTTCACTATACAACAGCCGCTCCATTTCCGCCTCATCTCCTTTTGTTTTTTGTTCATGCCACGGTCTCTGTGATGAGGAGCTATGAGGTTCGGAACTCGCAAAAACGCTTGTTATAAGCGCCCACATGAGTAGCCAGATCACGGGCGTAGCCAGAAATTTTTTCAAGTGCAATGAACTTATTGACCGAGTAGAGAACTGCGGCATGGTCGCGCCGTTCCAAGCGACACCACATCCAAGTTTTGCTAGATGAGTTCGTGGTTGTTGACAGTGTTGGAGCATATCCGCTCCATGTGCGTGTGCGTTTTGTGTTCGAACCGTTCTTAGGGCCGTGTTTACGGTTTTCGGTCCTGTGCAACGCGCAGTTGAAACTCGATACGTCTGAACTCCCGCGTGTTCTGCGAGTGAATACCAAGAATGCTACCGTCGCGCTTCCTGCAGTGGTGTCGCCCCCCATGTGGTGAAGGAAGACCTTCCAAACCATGGAGTCAGGCCGGAGCAACCTGGTAAGGTAGTTAGCTTCGAGGCATGAACTGGGACGGATCGCGATGCAATAGAATAACTACATGTAACCTTTGTTTTAATGCAGTTTGCTTTAAAATCTTAATCTTCAATTTTCTTTTCATTATTCCCCTGACACTGTGGCGGGGCCAATCGCGTCTCTGTCAAGTGTAATCAGCGTCGACTGACCGAGTACGTCCGCTGCTGCCGCCACTGTTGCTGCAACAACACGCGAAGTGAGCCATTTTCGTCGGAGATGGTGTACATAGTTGGTCTTATCGGCCATGAACGCAACTGAGGAGGTCCGCCGAGAACGACAGCCCTCGCGCGCCCCTGAACGGCAGCGCCGACAAAGAGTGGAACCCGTCGTCAGTACTAAAGCGTGTGCAGGAAGAGCTACTGCCTTGATTGCTCTATGATGCTAAAGGAACACATGACAGTATGGCCAAACAGCAACAACGTAAGGAATATGCTAAGGTACAGCTAAAAAAACACTATCTAAACGCTGGTGTGGAGCCGATTCCACGGTGTAGGCGCGAATAAAGAATGCTGTGAAGAGAGAATCACAAAGACAAGACATAGATAGCGCTTGCCCGGCATTCACTTAGGAGGGATCCGCGAACATTTTTTTTCTTTTGTGGTGGTTATCCATGTTTGAGCGTGTGTTTTAATGTTATCGTGTCACACATACACGAGCGAAATCGAAAGTTTTCGGGGAAGGGATTTTAAATGCATGCTCCACTCCTTCCACCTGGGAGCCGATTTTTGCTGTGCCGCGAGCGACAAACGAAAGTATCTATCCTATAGGGTTTCAAAAAGCATCTTTTAGGCACACGTACTTAGTTCATTCAAAGGCATATTGCACCTGACGCCTTTCATTGCGCTCGGAATCTTTTTGGTGGCCACGAAAGCACGTCTGTAGAACGTTTCTATTTGGCAATGTTTTCTACAGCCATAAGGACATTTACCTGAAAAACACACTTTGGCTGTCAAAATGTAAAGGCATTGCTCCCTATCTCTGTCTGTAAAAAGGCATCGCTCTGCAATTAGGGAGACACAGAAGAGGAAATATATGTCTAGCCTTGGAGGCAGAGAACAGGAGACGGGACGGGATTACACCATTACTCCATGCAGCGCACCCACTTTTTGTTCTCGGCTTACCCTTGGGAAATTCGGCGATAAATCAGTGACAAGTCGCAGCTGGTGTCAGGGGAAAAGTCGGCTTTACAATTAGCTCTGTTAACCTGCTCTCCTTTTTTTTTCGTTTGGAATTTTTTCTCCGAAAAAAAAACGTACTCTTTTTTTGCTTTTTTTAAAGAATAGAATCACTTCCGTTCAATTCTTTTTTTTTCACGTCCCTTCTCAGCTCTATTAAAACTTTAATTCACTCCCTCTGCCACTGTGTTGCACACCTCATTCCTCGAGTGCCCCAAGTTGTTTCCTTATTTCTCAGGATTAACGCCCTGAAGAGAGAAACAAAATCGGATTACGCCCTTGGCTGCTTCTCTCTATTCTCGCATTTCGAATAAAATTGTTCGCTTTCCTTTGACGTTTGCGCACCCACTCTGTCTGCTATCCGTATTTAGTTTTCCATGGTGAGTTTCTACGTTTGTCACGCAATTATTCATCCTGATTTCGATTTCGCACACTTGCATCGTGTGGCGAGGAGACGATGGTGCACCTCCACAGTAACAGCAGCACTCGCATCAAATTTTCGGGAAGTACAATCTCCTACCACGCGAAGCATTTTATCGTAGATTCGAAGAAGCAAAGCATGATAGACCGGCAGCGATTTAGTGCATTCTTGTGAAAGTAAATGGATAAAAAGCTAGCCAGCACTAGAAAACGTTAAATAACATACTAAAAAACGTAACACTGTGCAAGCGTCATGCAACATTACTCAATGCTCAGAGTATGTGAGCGAATACAACAGGCCTCACGAAATCTGCACACTGGTTATCTTTCTTTGTCAAACTATATGATTGTTGTGGTGCATAATTTCCCTTGAGTGTCGTTCTGCATGAACTTTGTACATCCTATTTCGCACTACTAGATTTATTTGCTCAGTTTCATTGGAAATTGCTTTCTTGGAATGGTTACCAAAAACCACCTATGAAATCCCAGTTCACTTCCGAGATCTTGTTTTCAAACACAGGTGAACTAAACATATAGATAGAAATACACCTATTAGTTAGGGAGACACCCGTTCTACCAAAGCGAGTTTGTGCTTTGTGCATAGACATACGCTAACTGAGGCATTCCACATCGAGAGTGGTTAGGTACATCGGCACCGTTCTCCAACACTTGCCTTAGCTATATAATTATGACTTCCAGTCACAATTTCGGCTATGAATAAAACAGTGAGCGACACGTGAGCGACTTCTCTCGTGCATGGTCGTTAAGCATTCAGACACGGACGGCTCGTAACGGCTGCAGGACCCGTGAACCCAGCAAATGGGAGGTATGGTAATCGATACGACAATTCCCCCACGCATGCAGATCATACAAGGGACACTGTACTCCCAGACACACAGGTGCTGAGTTCGTGGTTGTTTCTTATTCAACAGAAAGCGCGCAGCGCAGTTAGCTTGGGCAGTTACCGGAAAGTGCATGTATTATGCAACAGAAACACCGTATACGTAAGAGCTTGGGATGATAACTCGCTAAACATACCCGCAGAAAATAACTAGCCTATTGTAAGCAAACCACTTTAGGCATGCCGGTTGGTATGGAGCTGCGCAGAATGACCTCCCCCCACCTCTTAAATTTTGTTCGGGTATATCTCACATAATTCGCTTTCTGCGTATCTGCAGAATACGCAGTGCGTCGATATCAGTTTCTTGTTTTGTGCATTAGCCAGACAGAGCGGCTTGTCGAGCCACACAACACCCCCCGGATATTAATCGGCGAGAAGACATGCCGTCGCGTTCACATCACCTTCATGTCGCCTTCACGTCGAGTACTGATAACCTTTTCGGCGTGCGTTCCACCCATCAATGATCAACAGGTATATAGTCAGAGAAACAAGGCTGGTTACCATATAGGAGAATAGAATTCCCATCTCTCTTCTGTCTCTAAACAGCGAGCACGTCCCTTCTTCCGTCTTTTTGCTTTTATAGTCATTCGAATAGTAGCCGTAAGGTATCCGCTTTTGAGTTGAATCTCTTATTGACTTCTTTACAGCAAGACGGTAAGTTGGGCCAGATAGTTAGGATGTAATGTGAACTTATATACAGCGCAACACCAGAAAACACAGATAGGGAAGAAGCAAAAGAGAAAGAGAAGACGGCGCTCACTCACAACAGTTGTAAGTCGGCGCCGACATTTTTTTCTCTTTTGCTCCTTTCCTCTCTGTGTTTTCTGGTGTTGCGCTGTAAATAAGTTCCCGATTGACCTTTGAATTTGTAAAATGTACCTCAGCAATTTAGAATTCACCAAATTTCAAGCACATTTCGAGTAAAATAGTGCTAGGCAGCATTCAGCTCTCTTCGCGTATTTACGTCGTCTTTTTTATTGCTCAAACCCACTCAGCAGCAATTGTTTCTCCTATACTACTACTATTTCTGTTTGAATCATTGTCTATATTGAGAAACGGCAAGAACGGTGCTGTTGAACATATTTTAATGCTCCCACTTTGGTCGTTAAATATTTAATACCACCCAACGCATCTAAGAAATGTGAGACTGGTAAAATAGCGAACGGGAATGAGGCAGAAAAGTGAACTAAATTATATCGTGTGCCATGCAGCGCGAACGCGTGAATGCGAGTGTGTGAGCGACTGCCTACGAGTCTCCAGTGCTTAGTTATTCAGGACGCCTAATGAACGTTTAACCAATGCAAATTTATGCACTGACCCGCCTAAAACAATTCGAACTTTTATCAAGTGTACGTCTACTAGCAATTCATAAAGTTGTAAAAAGAAATGCGCACACAAATGTAAATGTCGTGAACCCACACCAAGCATTCTTACTACGAAAAGTTTTTTGCCGCTACTCCGAACCTTACTTCAGCTTCACGAAGTCACGACATCTTGAGGTAAAAATCAACGTAATAAATGCATAAGGCTAATTGAGAATGCCCGCCTCGTTGTTGTAATACAGTTTTTAATACAACACTCAATAACGACTAGTTTTCTTTGTATCTTGGCGTTTTATTCTCTGTGTGTGTTCATGATGACTGTTAATACTGCGAAAACATCAGTGATGTAGGGAAGTTTTGCAATACATATTTTGGGCACGTTATTTTGTTCATATAATTAGAATAAATGCAATCCCGCCAATATAATGCTGCTAGGTGGAACGTCAGGCAGCTGAGCACTCCACGTCTTTGTGACAGTTAAATTGACAGATAATATAGGTGTGCAAATATTTACCGCTTCTATGATTCGATTTACCGCTTGTATGAGCAACCACTATACATAGGCTTCATAGATTACGAGAAGGCGTTTGATTTAGTAGAAATATCAGCCGTCATGCCGACACTGAGGAATCGGGGCGTCGATGAAGTTTATATAAAGATCCTGGAAGAAATCTACAGGGGATCAACTGCTACCATAGTGCTTCATAAAGAAAGCAACAGAATAGCAATCAATAAGGGTGTAAGGCAGGGGGACACAATCTTCCCAATGCTATTTACCGCGTGCTTACAGGAGGTTTTCAGAAGCGTAGAATGGGAAAAGTTAGGAATAAGAGTTAATGGAGAATACCTTAGTAACCTGCGCTTCGCCGATGACATTGCATTGCTGAGTAACTCAGGGGACGAATTGCAACTCATGATTACGGAGTTACACAAGGAGAGCAGAAAGGTGGGTCTTAAAATTAATCTGCAGAAAACGAAAGTAATGAACAACAACCTCGGAAAAGAGCAGCGCTTCGAGATACGTAATAGTGCACTTGAAGTTGCAAAAGACTATGTCTACTTAGGGCAGGTAATAACCGCGGTGCGGAACCACGAGATTGAAGTAACTAGAAGAATAAGAATGGGGTGGAGCACTATTGGCAAGCACTCTCAAATTATGACTGGTAGATCACCACTATCCCTCAAGAGAAAGGTATATAACAGCTGTATCTTGTCGGTACTTAGCTACGGAGCAGAAACCTGGAGACTTACAAAGAGGGTTCAGCTTAAATTGAGGATGACGCAGCGAGCAATGGAAAGAAAAATGGTAGGTGTAACCTTAAGAGACAAGAAGAGATCAGAGTGGATTAGGGAGCAAACGGGGGTTAAGGATATCATAGTTGAAATAAAGAAGAGGAAATCGACAAGGGCCGGGCATGTAGCGCGTAGACAGGATAACCGCTGGTCATTAAGGGTAACTAACTGGATTCACAAAGAAAGCAGGCAGGTTAGGAGGAGACAGAAGGTTAGGTGGGCAGATGAGATTAAGAAGTTTGCGGGCATAAATTGACAGCAACAAGCACAGGACCGGATTAACTGGCGGAACATGGGAGAGGCCTTTGTCCTGCAGTGGACGTAGTCAAGCTTATGATGATGATGATGATGACGGGGATGATGATGATGGGGATGATGATGATGATGATGATAATGATGTATGATTCGTAGACAGCTTCATGTTAACCGTCATGGTATAGCTCTGTGGCCACATTCACCCGATTAAATTAAAGAACACTTCCAAAAAGAGCTAAGAAGAAATTTTTTCCTCTCTCATTTCTGCGATCGATAACGTTAAGCATAGTTGTGAAACAGGCTCGTAGCCAGGGAAGAGAGAACATAGGGTCCCCTTCTCCCCTTTCAAAATTTGCATAGAGTGGAGAGGGGGTGGGTGTTTTACCGAGAATAAAAAATGAAACTAAGTGGTTTTCAAAGTTTTCAACAAGTGGGTGCTCTCCCCGAAAAAAAAAAAAATTCTGACTTTAAGCCTGCTGTGGACACCTTACTGAAATCAGAGGATCAGCATTTGTAACTTACCACTCAGTGGCTTTTAGCGTGTCGCATGTTGGTAATTCTATGATTATTCATTCAGAATGAGTGAAATGCAGTATATCATTTTCGAGCCCAATAATAAAATTTTGAATGGGACAGCACCCCACTCTCACTTCTCTTACCAAGAATGCCCTAGCAAAACTAGAATCGTTTTATTAGGCTTTTGCGACATAGGTGCGCAAACAAAATTCTCCTGTTTCGCTGCGTTCTGCATTTAAAAAAATCTGATGGAGTGCCTGTTTCGGCTCGCTGTTAAACCGTGTTTGCTACTTGACTATACGACAACAGAGAAAGTCGAAGAAAACTGCTTTCCACTATTTTAAAATTCTTTAGATGTCGATACGATAGTACGTATAATAAAATATAGGCCTGTAAATTAGGTCACCAAATTTATTATTAACTGTAGAAGGAACCAACTGGCAGTTGCGCATAGCTTCTCAAGTTACGCCGCTTGCCCTCACGACATTAAAGTATACTCTTGCTCGTTCAGAAAATTCAACGTATGGAAAAGATTCAGTCTTTGAAGCAGTGACTCTTTCAATCTTGTTCTTTATAGGCGAAAATGTTGTAGGCCCGTGTACTCAGATTTGGGTGCACGTTAAAAAACCCCAGGTGATCGAAATTTCAAGAGCTCTCCACTACGGCGTTTCTTATATTCATATGGTGGTGTTGGGACGTTAAATTCCACAAATCAATCAATCTTGTTTTTCATTACCAGCTATTGCACCTACGAATAATATGCAACAATGTCGCAGCCTTTATTTTCATTGACCTACAAGAAATCTTTGCCACGCACCGTACTTAATAGAACAACAGCTGCGTTGTGGTGGCTTTTATTACACAGATCTACATTGTATGTCGGCAATATTTAACAAGGAAGTATTGATTAACAAGTCTCACTAATGACATCGTATTTAAACTACCCTCTCATGGTTAAGATTCAAAGTAAATTTTCTCGCTAATATTCGTAATTATTTAAAAAAAAAGACGGTACCTGTTCCCGCTGGAACGAAACCTACTTCGAGCTACGTGAAACAGTGTTTCTTTCTGCTTCAACAAAAAGATAGATTTTTTTTTCTCAGTAGATGGACCACCTCTTCCAGCATACAGTTTATTCTAATGGCAATTCACCTCAAAGACATTTACGAGAGCCTAGACTTTAGACCACGCTGGTATTCAATCTTGGTGAGGTGTTTGCCCTCACCGTATTTTTTGTACAAAACGAAGTGAACAACTCTCAATGACGAGAGCTCACGCTGTGTTAGCCACGGAGTATTTCTTAGTAATGCTTGAGTGCGTAATGTCGCCATGTGAATATACTTTTGTTCACTCTACTGTTGTGTTGTTCACTCTACGATACCCGAACTCGACGAACCCTTCACGGAGTCAGAAATTCGGGAGGCATTACACAACCTCAACAGCAGATCAGCCCCCGGTCCTGACAGGGTAACCAACCGCCTGTTGCGAAATTTAGACGACCAAGCCATCACACTACTCACAAAAGACATTAATTACATGTGGGAAACTGGCCAGGTACCTGAACAATGGCGCACGGCCACGGTAATCCTTCTCTCAAAGCCAGGTAAACCACTCAACTTCGACAATCTACGCCCGATTTCCCTAACCTCATGCATAGGAAAAGCAGCTGAACATGTCATCCTAAATCGTGTATCGCGCTACATAGAGGATCACGAACTCTTTCCGTTCAACATGGTCGGGTTCCGTCCGCACCTTTCAACACAAGACGTCATGCTTTTACTAAAGAAACAGATCTTCGACTCAAAAACGAGAGATGTTCGTGGCATTCTCGCCCTAGACCTCACTAAAGCATTCGACAGCGTCTCACACCGCTTTATACTGGAATCCATTGCCAGCCTTGGTCTCGGTAAAAGATTCCAGGCGTACATTCGTTCTTTTCTGCAAAATCGAACAGCTCAGCTGCATTTATCGCAACTTACATCCGATACTTACACATTAGGTTCCAACGGGACACCACAAGGGGCAGTCATTTCTCCACTCCTTTTTAACATAGTAATGAAGGGACTATCTGACAAACTCCGCGACATCCCAAACATAAACCATGCTATATACGCAGATGACATCACCATCTGGTGCCCGGGAGGCTCATTGGCGGAGTTGGAGCAAGCCCTTCAAACTGCTCTCGATACCACAGAAGCCTACTTAAAAAACACTGGACTTCGTTTGTCGCCCACAAAATCAGAGTTGCTACTGTACCGACAATCTCGCCAAGGCGTTCGTAACTTAACACCCTTAGGTGATCTACCCATAGCGCTACACGCCAAAGATGGACAGCGAATACCCCGAGTGGACTCCATACGCATTCTCGGCCTCCTCGTCGAGGCCACTGGCTGTCATGCAAGAACAATTAAACATATCACAGCAAAAACAGAGAACATGCTCCGACTCATTCAGCGAGTCTCGGGTCGTAGACGAGGCCTTGGAGAGGCCAACCTTCTGCGCATATACCACGCGTTCCTAATGAGTCACATCAATTACGTCGCCTCTGCCCACAACTGGACGAAGGTAGAAAAGACGAAACTAACACACTCATGCGCAAAAGCATTAAACAAGTCCTTGGTTTGCCTCAAAACACGAGCACTTCCCGTCTCGACCAACTAGGCATGCACAACGGCATCGATGAAGTGATCGAGGCCCAGACCACGGCCCAAGTGATCCGCCTCTCCTCCTCCAAGGCAGGCCGCCGACTTCTAAGCGAGGCCGGCATGTCCCCACACCCCTGCCTTGAACGCGCAGTAACCCTCCCCAGAGTTGTCCGAGCTACTTACATGGTAACCCCATTTCCGCGAAATGTCCACCCACAACACAACGAAGGCAGACGGCTGGCCCGCGCTCGCGCGATCCTAAACCGTACCGCCGCGAATCGCAACTCTACCGCATTCGTCGACGCAGCGCAATACGGTAACTCCTCCTCTTTCGCACTCGCGGTAGTAGATGGCGACGGAGCCCTACGCTCAGCCGCCTCGGTTAGGCTATCAACAAGCGCCATAGCCGAACAAGTTGCTATAGCTTTAGCGATGACCGACCCCTCACTCACTAATGTCTTCACAGACTCTCGCGCCGCCATTCGGGCTTACGAAACCGGCAACATCGCTCCAGAAGCAGCCCGCATTTTACAAACACGGAAATATACGGGCTCGCACTACCTCTCTTGGTTCCCTGCCCACATGGGCAAAGACGTTCACCCACAACAACCCAACCTCAACGAAATGGCTCATGATCGAGCACGAGAACTGACCCGCCGTGACGATCAATCAGCCACCGAAGAGCTGGGCCCAGACGTGCAGTTTAATGACCCACTACTCACCTTCCATGAAATTACCTCCCACTACCGACACAACAGAAGCCGATACCCTTTACCCCATTCAAAACTAGAACGCGCGCAAGAAGTAGCCTTTAGAATGTTACAAACGAGATCGTACCCATCACGGGGCCGACTCAGCCATTATAACTCAGACATAAATTCACAGTGCCCAGATTGCACAGAAGTGTACTGTTCACTCGCGCACATGCTCTGGCAATGTCCCGCGTTACCTCAGGGACCTCTCACCAGTGAGTCCGACTGGGAGGAGGCACTCAGGAGCCCCAATCTCCGAAACCAACTTAAGGCAGTCCAGAGGGCCCAAGAACTGGCGGAACGCCACCACGTTCCCGCCCCGACTCGGGCGTCGCCTACGGTAGCGGCTGCTAGGATGTCCCACGTGGGCACCCTGGTGGCTTAAACTCCTCAGGACCATATATTAAAGTTCTTGACTGACTGACACTCTACTGTTGTCTTTATTACGTAATTGCTTTGTTAAATACTATGAAAAAAAAAGACAGGCATGGCTGTTTGGTAGCACACCTACTTGCCACGCAAAAGACCTGGGTTTGATTCACACTTAGACCCAGAATTTTTCATTATTCATTTTATTTGCATCTTTCTCAATTTCTGGGTGATGCAAAGATGATGATTTTTGCTTACAGCTAACGACGTCAAAGCTGACGCCGGAATTTCCGTGAAACAAGCTTTCTAACGCAATCGCGTTAAATTTTCTTCTCCTTGCGAATCTGGCCAAAATATTTGACTCTGTTTTGCTTCATGCGGCCGTTCTTATTTTATAATTTCTTTTGGTTAGTGGAGTATACATAATTGTTTGTAATTGCTCCTCTCAATCATAAATCATTTTGCTAGTTAGGGTGCTCAGTTTACTTTCATGCATTTTATAATCGAAACTCCCTACCCGTAAGGGTACTGTTTTTCTGTTTGGTAAAACGCGCGGCGTTGTAGTGCGCAAATCAAAAACGCATTGTGCCACTCCAAATATAGTTATCATCATTTCCAATTGAAGACTTCTCGACATTTCCGAATTTCTTTCGTTTGATTGATTTGTGGGGTTTAACGTCCCAAAACCACCATATTGTTACGTAAAAATGACACGAGGCGTGTGTATTTAAAATCTATATTCAAACTAATGCGTATGGCGTCGACTAAGATGGAGGACAGCACGCACAACCGACAGACCACTTCCTCGTTGTCGTCTTCTGACCGCTGATATGTCAGCTACGTAGCAATATGATTATGAGAAAGGCCGTAGTGGAGGGCTCCGGAAATTTCGACCACCTGGGGTTCTTTAACGTGCAACCCAAATCTGAGTACACGGGCCTACAACATTTCCGCCTCCATTGGAAATGCAGCTGCCGCAGCTGGGATTCGATCCCGCAACCAGCGGGTCAGCAGCCGAGTACCTTAGCCACTAGACCACCGTTGCGAGACTCTGAATTTCTTTTGATTGCGGGTATATATATATATATATATATATATATATTGTAAGAAAACTGTTTGACGCCACGCCGGGGTGATGCAACCGTTTAATGGGCGAAACAGCAGCGAGACAGCAACCAGCGGTTTCAGCAGCAGCTGCAGCAGCACGAGCCTCTGCCACAACAAACGTCTTCTTCGTCGTCTCTAGCAAGCCCGTATTTTTGTCACTACAATATATCCGTCTGCTAGTTTTTCTGTCCGTCTGTCTGTGTGTCCATCTAGTGAACACTCCAAGTACTGCCATCTCCCATCTCGCATCTCTTTTGGCACATACCCGCTCTAGAGCGGGTATGTGCCACTGGTGGCTAGTTACTACTCCTTATATACGTAAGAGCGACAGGCCCACTCCTTAAGAAGCTTCGTCCCTAAAAAGTACCGAGAACGTTCGGCTTCTCAGACCTGCATACTGAATGTACTCTTTTTTGAAGGAGGATTCACGTAGTCAGCAGGACATGGGCGTCATTATTGCCTCTAAACTCGCCAACTTCTTGAATAGCAGCCTATTTACTTATTTACAACTTCACGTCACATGACAAACATCATATTTCTCTCTCCCTCTCCTCCACTCCCCCTCTTCTGGCCGAATATATGTATGTTTTCTCTCCTCCTTAACCAAAGTCGCCACATTTTTAGTTGTGCCGAGGTTCGCAGGTGGTCAGAAGCCACCGGCTTCTGGTTGGCTCCGTGTACTATTTTGCCCAGCTGATGGTCCTGCAACTAAGGCAATACTTAAGCGTAGGGCCGGGTGTATCAAAAGGACCTTTATTTTGTTCGGTGAAAAGCTCAAAGGCTGCAGACAAGTGGGTTCTCGAGGGCAGGGAAGCTAACAACTGAAGTAAACGGACAAGTGAACTTCTATTCGAGTGTCGTTTCTAACAGTATGGCAACGTTGACACTCCGTGATCCAGAAAGTGGACATTAGCGTTTTTTTAGCACTTGAAGGGCTCTTCCTTCATTTTATTGTTCGTTTTTTGTCACCGATTCTTTTCTCGTTATTGAAGAAGGCTATAACGTTCGCAGCGCTATGGTTGCCATCACTGATAGTGCACAAGGAAGGAAAAAAAGAAAGTGAATCTTTTGCAGCCTCTAAGTTGAAGCACGACAAGTGAAGCAAGTGCTACGGCATCATTTCTGGTCCTCCGCCACCCCCCTCTTTATATTTATTCAATTTCAGTGTGTTGTGGGAAGCTCAGTACTCCACAAGATCAGCTTGAAAAGCGTTCACCAAATAGAGATGAGTGAGACCTACTCGCTGCTGTAGCGTTTGTGCGCTTTCTGCCCGACGTGCTATATTTTGACACAAATCCTAAACTTTGGCGAATTTTCCTACAGCTACAAATTGATATGACCCCCTGAATGATTCAATTTGAGCTCAATCCCATTGCTGTTCCGCAACTCGTATCTGCATTTTCTCGATGTTAGTGACCTTTGTTTATGTCTACTTCTTGTTTCCTTTTTTAATTTTGAGAGAGGCCCAGGATTACGATAGTATGTGGGAATGATGAAGATTGAGCGCAGCGGTATTCGATCTTGGATCAGGAAAGATGTGGACGGGAATTTTCGGCAGTGACGTCTGCCAGTGGAATGCCACTTTCCTTGTCATCATCGTCGGTTAGTTGTCATTATTATTGTGTCTAACAAATAAAACGAGCTCTTAAATTATCTCTTTTCTTCTTCATTAAAAGCAAAGGTATCGTTCTGGCAGACTGTATGTCTTTTATTCATTCATTTAGTATTTGAATAACACTGTCGTTTCTGTTATACGGCTATTACTTGAGCGGTACTTACATAGTAGTGTGATCATGAGCTCAATGTAAGCTCTGAATGAAATACTTTTTGTGCAAGTATTGCACAACAGGGTAATTCACACTCTTGAAAATCTACAACATACTAGTATGGAAGTAATATACTGATATACTAAATATATAAGTATAACTAATATAATAGGCACTTGAGTATGGTTGAAAAAGGTGCAACAATAATTCAAACAGCACACGCATATATACAAAGTAAAATCTCCACAAGAAAAATCTGTTAACTATATGTGGTCATAATTTAAGAAGTTATTGTTTCTGTCCACACCAATGTACAAAGGAGGTTTGAGACATCTGTTAAAGCAGATGTTCTAGGCAAGCGGCGAGAGAATAAGCATAGTGTGACAATGTCGAGAATTTTTTTTTGTGCTTGACTTCAAAGTACTAGTCGTGAGTATTTTTACATCGTGTTGCATAACTTGGTTGTGGAACTTCAGCCGCTTTCTGTAGTAGTCTTCAGTCGCTTAAGGTAGCATGCAAGAGATTATTGGTCAGCTGCCAGCTCGTAATGAGGTCACGTGTTTCGTGACGTCAGCAGGTGGAGAAATAGTGTTCCACTCTGTCCGTCATTGCTACTAGTGGCGCTGAATGAAACTCCCACGTCAAAATGCACATATATATCCTAAAACACGGGTGGATTACCAGCGCTGTAGCTCAATAGGTAGAGCATCGGACGCGTCATTCAAAGGCTGCAGGTGCAGTCTCCGCCAACGAGTAGTTATGTATTCGTTCTCTTTTCTTTCTTCACAAGTAGATTACCCTTACTACTAGTAAAAACCCTATACTTTCCTTGGTACCATTGTGGGTTGTCACTATTGTAGTGTGAACACAATGCTCGACGAAACGAACAAATTTGTGCTGCTGAATATGGTAATGTATTCAATCACGACCTACTCCCACGACCACAAAGCGATTAACATTACTTTTACATTACGTATTGTAAACTTACAGCGTTTTTCGTGCGTCTTCTTTTTCTTCTCCCTCGATGTATGTGGAAGCATGAAGCAGAAGCAATGACTTCCGTGTCATTACCAAGGGCTGTCTCCACTTCGCTTGATGTACCCTCCTCTCCGGTATTGTTGGCCGCCCTAAGGAGGGCGCTGCAATGACATAATGTTGTGCTACATCACATTCATAACGTATGAAATTATACAGCACATATTGCAGGATAAAAGAGCTGTAGTCTGCGCTGTATATTCCTTCAGCATGAACGAAGACCAACTAGACTGACTTTGCAGTTCTGTTGTTAAGTTGATTAGCGTCATGTCAAAATTTGTCACGTAGTAATCACGTCACATCCCCGGTACCACGCAACTGTTGCCATCAATCAATAAATTTCCAGTTTGATGCGGTATTTGAGATATTGGCCTTGATAAAACATACCCTTACCTGCACTAAGCCTATGTGGTGTTTCCTACATCTTTGCTGAACGTTCACGTTCACAGGGCGAGACGGCGGTAATTTTTTTCATAAATATAAGATGGTACTTAAAGCATAGAAGCATCCAAGATCACTTGTACAAAAAAGTCAGTTTTCGCCGTGAGGGCGAAGCGATGAAAGTGGTGTCGATAAATTAGCTGTTATTCTTACTTTGTATAACAATCTAACTCGTTTATCAACCCTCCAGATGAAACTCAATAAAACGCTATCATTAGGCCCAAAGATTTCTTTGCAAACTAATCGGAGCGACTTTCCCTGCTGTCAGTCGCCTCGCACAAACTGAGCGGGGAGAATATAGCGCCTACAAAGGCATGAAGCGTCTGCTTACCCCTGCTAAGATAGGGTTTGTGGCCACTCACTTCAAATATACAGTTTCCACCGGAGCCATGTAAGTTTACGCCTCCCCTCCTTCAGTACCACCCATGGGCTCTTTGCGCCACGAAGGATGGTCAGTGTGATTATTCTGAGTACGAGAGGTGATCGTCGGCTGCTTTCGCGCGCCTTCACTCGCACATTCAACATACGACGTGTGGGAGGATGTTATCACCCTTGATATTTGTGAGGAATTTCACGGCGATAGCGACGGTAACGCCGAAAATGCGCCTCGACTGTCTATATAACTGCTATCACGATGAAGTAAACACGATGAATGAAAAGCAACGATTTATTGAAGTAGGACGTTGCGGAAGCAATACTTCGCTCGTCTTAACACGCGCTCCCTTAGCAGGGGCGTAAGAATACTTTTTTGTCATGGATTGGCACCCTTTTGATATAGAGGGGGCCACTCTCTTGAAAGGCTGATTCTGGCTCCATATGTCATGGTGAAAAAAATTTTGGTGGGGGGAGGGGGGCACGGGTTCGGTGGGCCACCCTCTGCAACGCCACTGCCCCTTAGCAAACACTTGAAAGGCCGGCGCATGCTTTGCATAAAAAAGACCCACTCCGCTGACACGCTGCTAAGCAGCGATTCCTCGAAGAGCAGAGTTGTTTGACGTTAGCCATTGTTGTTCGTTTTGTGAGCATTTTAGTGTTCGCCCCCGTTTCTTTACGTACATTTTTTGAGTCACAGTTTTTTGCAGGGGATAAAAATTTTGATGAGATGCAGTGCGCTATATATAGCGCCCTATTTTTCTGTGGACATCGAGAGGCATCCCTCGGTGAGATCAAAGAGGTACACGTCAGTTGTAACTTCTGAGAGGGTGGCGAAACTTTGAAGTGAATGAACATTTTGGGAAGTTTTGCAATGAGAAGCGCTCCGTGGAAACTTTCAGAGTATGACCTGAATAATGAATCATGAAGGGTTGGAAGATGGCACAGAAGGGACAGAGGCAGGTATGACAAGTTTGCTAAGAGGCGGCGGGGAGTGTGTAAGGAGCGGGTAACGGAGGTGGCGGTTCGGATGTTTCACTGCGAGGGTAATAAGAGTGCACTTAAGTTGGCATCGCTGAAATTTGTAAGTAATAATGACAAGCTTTATTTTCAGCAAACAGCCAAATAATCTCCCATGACCCTTATCTTCTTTCTTTGTTTAACAGTTAGGGATATATCTTACGATCTTCTCGCCATGTACTTTCTATCCCATGCTTCCAAGACTGTAATCTATAAGCGAACTTTTTAATAGTGTACAAACACGCTGTTGGCTTCTCCCCAATTCATGACGGCAGGGCACCTCCAGATGCTTGAGTGTGCTTTCATATCAGCGAAGATGCATTTTTTCATTCTTTTTCTTTTCAGCTTTCCTCTTTAGTTTGCTCTCAGGGTGACCTAAATTTGTATTCGACGCCCTTGTAAGTGCACTAGATCGTAAACAAGGTTAAGAAGGCCCGGCGGAAGGGACGTTGATATTGAGAAGCCGACATACTGTTGTTCATCTTCCACTAATTGAATTTCGTAGGTTGCCCACTGCTTATTGGTTCACGCGTTTCTTTTTAAATTGTATGTACACTCACAGCGTGGCGATAAGACGAGATGATGGCCCTCAAGAACACCGCGTTTGTACAGTCTTGAATTACCTTCTATATATTTGTCCCGCCTGAGCCCACCCTACTTATTTACCTTAACACCAAGATGCGCTTTGAGAGATATATTACCGTAACTTCATTCAGAAGATTGCGACTGATATAAAATTGATATGTGGGGTTTAACGTCCCAAAACCACCAGTACTGATTATAAAGTGACGCCGTAGTGAAGGGACTCCGGAAATTTCGACCACCTGAGGTTCTTTAACGTGTGCCTAAATCTTAGCACATGGGCCTACAACATTTCCGGCTCCATCATAAATGAAGCCGCTGCAGCCGGATTTTATCCCGCGACCTGCGGGTCAGCAGCCGAGTACCTTGGCCACTAGACCACCGCGGCGGGGCAACTGATAAACAGAGGGCTCATAAAAACTGTTTTAGGGGACATACTTTCACAGCATATTTGCGCATTGGCTTTTAAATGCAATTTTATTCTATCGGGACGAACATATCGGAGTACCGTAACTTATTTGAAGAAAGTTTTTCTTGGGGTAACTGGGCGCGAAATTTCAGTCTGTCTGTCTGCCTGTCGATTTGTCTCTTCGTCCTCAGAAACGGCTTGTTTCCTGTCACCCAATTGTTTGCCTTTCATTCCAAAATTGAACCACGTCAACAGCGCCCACCAATATTGCTCTAATTTTTTTGCGTTCATACTTGTGCGTATTATTGATTACAAAGCGATTCTGCATATCACTACGGCAAGACATCAGCACGTTATTATACTGTGGCGTGTTTCTGTATACTATAAAAGTCTTACATAAGTAATTCAAAGAAACATAGCATTATAAGACTAAGCTAATATTTCAATGCAATGCACGAAAAGGCGGCTGTTTCCTGCGCTTTGCTGATTCGGTGGAGGCTCCTGCCCGCTGCGCGCATCGAGGCACTTAAACGCAGCACCTCCGAATCCCATTCACCGACTTTCTCGCGCAGGACATCAAATAAATGTTTTATTCACTCTTTTCAGACGGAAGAATGTGGTCATTCGACGATATTTTCAGTGAATAATGAAGATACGGGACCATTTTTTTTACTCTACAGTTACTTCTAGTGAGGCCCACATGCGAAGGAGATAGTCCAGTACACTTGTTAGAAATACTTCCATGAAGAGGTTGGCAAAAAAGAACTCCCTAAACGTGACTGAATTATAAACCATGCTCTCAAAAACTACCTAATGAATAACTTAGTAACTTTTCTCGACAAAGGCTCATCCCCCGGTGGCTTAGTTTAGGTAGTTGACCAGCTGTTAGTTTTTATTGTAATATCTTGAGCCAACGAAGCACGTAGCTTAGTGCAACGCTTCTGTGTCAGTAGTGCAGCAGACCACTGAGAAGCTATACCGAAGTGCGACCGCCAACCAAGGCAAACGCGTATTGTGAGTTTTTGCAACGTTATGTCACAATGACACAAACAATGCGCATCGTGTCAGTTGGAAATATTCACCAGGGCTGGTGCACGTATGCACGAAAAAATATGCGACATAGGCCGTCGTAAGTTTGGAGATGCTGTACCCCTTCTTTACCAGCGGCAGAAAAATTGTCCTTGACGATTATCTACTTTGCCGTGGTAGATATGCAATAACCGTAAGAAGGCTCAGTCGATATGCAAGGAATTAAGGAAAGTTACAGAGTGTGCTGAACATAGTTCTTCATGGTATTAACAGGCTGTATGTTTAACTATGCCTACTAATCGTCCCTTTCGGCACGAGATTTTTGATTGATTGATATGTGGGGTCTAACGTCTCAAAACCACTATATGATTATGAGAGATGCCGTAGTGGAGGGCTTCGGAAATTTAGACCACCTGGGGTTCTTTAACTTGCACCCAAATCTGAGCACACGGTACTACAACATTTCCGCCTCTATCTAGAATGCAGCCGCCGCAGCCTGGGTTCAATCCCGCGACCTGCGGGTCAGCAGCTGAGTACCTTAACCACTAGAACACAGTGGCGGGGCAGCACGAGATTTTTATCACAATATTTTGATTCACTGGCTGCGTGGAGACACTTGCACTTGCAGTACTCTGTCGTGAAAAAAAATTGAAGCACACAGATAACGTACAATGTTATGATGAACGATGTGCTATATCGTCACAACAGGCAAAAGGCTTGGCTTTTAAAGCGGAGTGTACTTGCAGATGCGGACAGAACCACGCCCTTCATGCAGAAACGCAAAAGTTATCGGTGCAGTAACCGAGGACTCATGGGGCAGGAGAAATCAGTTAAGGGCAGTAGGAAGTACAGAGTACGACAACGACACGTTGAACGGCAAGCTACACAAAACAGAACAAAAAATGTATCTCCTGAGGTCACAGATGCAGACCGAACCACGAAGTATCGCCGGATCACGCTATAACGATAATATAAACTGTGATCTTTGAAGCGTGCAGTGCCCAATGCATCTTATTCATAGGAGCTCATTTCTTTTTCGATATGGCTTGCAGCTGAGGTTCAAGAACGTTTGAATGGAACCGCTGACGAAAGAATTGAATAGAGCTGTTGGTGAAAGTTGAGGATAAGCAAAAAACACAAAACGTCCTGCTCCACCGCAACTAACTTTCGACGGCAAAGACTTAAAACCTTACTGTTTATTTGTAAGCTTTATTGTTTCTTTGTCCTTCAACCTATGTATCGGTTTATGCTTCGTGGTTGCTAACGCACACGAGAAGGAAATTCTTTTTGCTTATTTCACGCTATTCTTTTATGACCTTTACTTCCAAAAGCTTCTCTGACCGAGTTCGATGCTCGTGAGTCGGCAGAGTGGAATGCACACATCTGTCATATAGCACCGAATGGATATGCAAGTTTAAGGACAAGACCACATTTTACGCTCGCGGGCAAGCCATCCCTTCTTCTTTCTTTTCTATTTAGTGTGACGGGCGCTTTGCCGCATGGTCAAGTAATGCTTCACGGACAGCACATGGTGCACTTCTAAGGAAATGCGTTGGCAGCTCGATGAAAACATTGCATTACTAGGAACCCATATCGTAAGCGTAACTAGTTGGTTGAGTACTACGGATGACAAAGTAGCCTAGCAGAATATGAAGGTGCATTCTTAACAAACATAAGACGCTTTTCCTTCTCTTTATGCCCGCTACCTTTCAACTGGAAATCGAATATAATTTGGGAGATCTCACGTGCTACAGGGACGATAATATTATAAGACATGATATTGCCACTAGTACAAGTTGTGCACGCATTATTTCCATAGATGCTGGCAAGCTTGTATGCGCCGCTTTTCAAAAGAGGACGAAGATGCAGCGTGCAGAAAAAAAAAAACGATAAGTCGTATTGCCGTTGTTCGAATCAGTTTGACGTCCTTGTGCGTCATTATATACAGGTTGCAGTTATGGTGTAACGTGACAATATAGTGAATGGATTCTGCAATTAGTACCGTGCATGCAGTGTTTGGTTTTAATGTGCGCTGGCATACTGCACAGCACATGCACATATATCACTGTTTTAAGTGCTGCCTTCTGTTTGCATAAAAGTGCAGTGGAGATTGATTTTGTCAATCAGGTATTGGAACTGCACCTAGTTAAAGTACAGTTTCAGTATATTATCGTAATATCATGACCAAACAAGTCATTGAAAAATAATGTATGCCGCTCACATATGCGAAAATAGGGCCAAGGTTGCGGTCGTGACACTGGCTGTTCGTGCTATCTGTCTTAGAACATACTACGTCAGT
The DNA here is from genome assembly GCF_013339725.1 of Rhipicephalus microplus. Lineage (NCBI taxonomy): Eukaryota > Metazoa > Arthropoda > Arachnida > Ixodida > Ixodidae > Rhipicephalus > Rhipicephalus microplus. The sequence goes on from NC_051165.1 coordinate 300,730,225, forward strand.
ACGGCTTCATGTACATAAGGTACGCGACACCCACAATACTTCACCCTACTCATCCCAGCCTCCTCGTACCAGCTCTGTTTCGAGGCAGCAGTCATCTTCAGCGCTGCCCAGTGCCGCCTTATATCGTTGTCTATACACATACAAGCACCTGAACAAGCCATTACTAAAAAGGGCGCGGGGCTATACTGAGCAGGACAGCCGTGCACTGACGACCCGTCCCTAGCACATATCAATGGAAGTTCACTAATGCAGTCACCTGTTGGTGCCCTTGTTCAGGCCCCGTATCAGGTGACGCGACTGGGAAGCCGTGTTAGCCCCATAGCTATAAGAAATGAAGAAAGGCTTGTGACTGTCCACTTTGGTTTGTAGGACTTTAGTTATATTTGAAAAAAAAGCAACGCAACTTTTTGTCCTTTTGTCTTTAGCTAAGGCTGGCTGCGTTCAAGAGGCGCAAAAGATACACACAGCGTTTCTTTCCAACTGCAGCCACAACCAAATTGTCTACCTTCTGTGTAAAAGGGGCTTCACCGAGATGGGGCGTATAGGTCTTCACTCCTACATGCAATGCTCCTAGCATTGCATTTGCGTACTTTTGAAACGTGTGCCAAAAAGCGGCCCATTCCTGTGCTCACTTGCGATGTGGAAATCTGGGCATGCAATTCTTTGGGTGCCAGATGCCGCAAGACGCGCACAGGGGTCACTCCGCGTGCCACTATGCTCAGCAAGGAGGCACTGTAAAAGCCGAAACTTCCAGTGCGCTAATCAAATACGAAGTAGTAACTGTGACAATTATCAGTTAGTGATCGTCCTACGTGTGCTTGTACATGCGGGTGTGTACTTTCTAGCGTCCATCTATGTCTTCGATCAGCGTAGTGCCACTTTTGAGCTGTGACCGCTCGTACTTCGCGCTCATCGTGTGCGGCCATTTTGTGTGAATTTAGCGCTTGAGCGATGCTCCGTAAGTATGGATTTGCGTCTCGTTCATGGGAAAACATTTCGATTTGTTGCTATTGTATTTACTGCTCCGCCCTTGCCACGAAACTAACTTCTTTTCGACATAAGATAAAAAAAGGAACAATACAGAATGAAAGACATGGTAGTTAACAGCCTAAAAGGATTGGTTTGCTATACCTTACACCGAAAAAGGAGCTGAAGAATCGTTCAACTCTACATTTTATGACTAAAGTGTACCAACGTTGCTCCGAAACTTGTCATCCGCCCATGCCTATAGTTCTTAGCTTATACGCGAAGAAATCGCTGAGAAACATGGGCGTAGATGCACTTTAAATAAAGGATCGAACAACAGCGCAGCGAGAATCGAGCAGAGATAAGTAATGCTACGGGACGTTAAAAAGACACATGTCGGAAGAATAGAGCCACATTTTCGCACTAAGAGGCTCCAGCGGATTTACTGCTTGCTGCATGAATCACATGACTTGTTTTACTTTACTGGGAAGGTTTGCTAGTCTTTCATTCCATAGACTGACTTGTTATTCTTGCATTCGAAAAGCGAGATTTGTTATATTAAAGCACTGATCCAGCTCGCAAAGTACACCATTGCTTAAAGCAAGGCTTAGCTTTCGGGTTGTCCTCGTAAGAGATTAAAAATAAATCACGTGCCGTAGCGCGTATACATCGCATTTTCAAGCAAAGTTTCCTCTTTCCTCGTAAAGCTATATTGAATTTAAGTTTTGTGCAACAGTTGAAACTAAAGATTTTTTGGGTCTTGAATTATTTTTTGTGTGCCTGAACTAACCTAAGTGCATAATACTTTGTTTACTCTGGGCAACCTTGGAATGACGGCACTTCATTTAAAATTGTTCGGGTTTATAGTGAAAGCATTTATAAAATAAAAAAAAAGAGTGGATGTTGGCGCCGTAGTTGTCCACCGCAACCACCAGTGCCCGAACCGCTACCCAGCGAAATATGGAAAGAAAAAAAATAAATAAAAAAAATATCAAGTTCCAAACAAATTTGACCGCGGCAACTCTGCATGGTCGCCCAGTATTTTCCCATACTGCCATAGTGGTGCTTGACACTCCATTTAAAACACACGCTATCGGAGATTCATGCCTGGAAAATACTTTGTAATTAGGTGTTTTACTAGAAAAAAGCAACGAACGAATGTCCCACAAAGCGAATTGCGTAACGACTGGATTGTTGAATACTTTCAATCTATTACAACAGACTTAGCCAAAACTCTCGATCGTCATCAGCCACATCATCAACAAGAACTAGGAATATTCACTTCTTAGTTGACACTTCATTGGGTATTACTTAACAATACCCAATAATTGCTTAGCCGATCACTGTTTCAGTAGGTGCTCTCTTTTTTAACCAAATTATAAGTGAACTTCGTGAATATCACATCCGTGTTCATCGGTAATGGACGTGGACCCCCACGGACGTCCGCCAGTTACGGTGGCGTCGGCGGTGGCCGCATCCAGGAAGCGTACGGGACTCTACAGCGACTACAACAGCGAGGGCACTCTTGTTCACTCAATGAGCAGCGAAGAGTCTTCTGACGACGACGATTTTAAGCTGGTGCTGAGCCGTAAAGCGAAGAGGCAGAACGTCAGAACATCTTCCTCATCGAGTACGTTGAACGACAGAGTGCCAAGGAGACCCGTGACAAACTCCTCCTCCCCCCCCCTCCTCCTCCTCCTCCTCCTCCTCCTCTTCTTTCATTGGGTACTATACCGCCTCTGCACAACAAAGTGCATATATTTTTTTTTGAATACTTCAGTAACCGGTACCACAATTTTCTAAAGAATTGTGACATCAAGTCACAATAATTAACAAAATAGAATCGGTACAAAATCGCGCTGTTCGTTTCATCCTAAGTAAGTATCATCGCTCTGTTATTGTTTCATTAATGAAGAGTACACTCCATATTACATTACTCTCTATTCGCAGAAAGAACTCGCGAATCTCATTATGTCATAAAATCTATCACCACAATCCTTTCCTTCACTCACTTTGGACTCACCCGGCATCGTACCATTCTGCTCGCCATGATCACGTGTACAAGGTCAGCGTACCTCGTCACAAAACCTTAGCTTGTTCACAATCATTCCTCCCTAAGACGTCAATAGATTGGAATAACCTACCTGCATCATTAGTAAGCATCACCGACCCCACTCTGTTTAAGAATGCACTGATAAACTCAGAATCGTGAACTGTACTAATTGGCGTAAGCGTTATTGACTGTTTAGTGTATTCTTTGTGGTTCTAGTTGTGTTCTCTTTTAAAAAAGTGTACTCCTTACATGTGAAACTTCATTATTATATTTATCTTCATGTTAAATGTGTTTACATATTCCTGTAGTTATTTTATTGTTCATCTGTATTTCCGCCCCTCGCCTCTATAATGTACAAATGTACCTTGAGGGTTTTACAAATAAATAAACAAATAAATGAATAAAAATGTTATTCTGAGTACTTGCCTACATCTCGAAACGTTATAACATATGTTGTTTCATTCAAGGAAGTTAATTTCCTTCTCTTTGTTGTTAAAAAGATGCTCTAGAAAAGTCGCTCTTCCAGCTTTCACTCTCACTGCGCTGCCTGGCGGTTTTAAAGAAGATAGTCGTTCTTGGGGACCTTCGACGCAAAAATTTTGTTCTGTATGTCTGTCTTTACATTTGTGTCTTCGTCCAACCTTAACAGTACCTCAAACGACACCAAACGATACCCCAAACGGCGGACCCCATCCGCAGCGCCCACCAATATTGCTTCAGTTCTAGCGTTCATGCTTGTGCGATTGTCAATTCGAAAGCAATTTTGCACACATCGGAGGCACCATAAAAAACACGTCGATGTTTTCTATGTGTCCCTTTATACTAGAGAAGGCACACATAAGTAATTCTATAACGACTAGAGCGTTTATCATGCTGCGCTGAGATTGCAGCACGATGTTCAAGAAGGCAAGTGTTTCCAACGCTTAGTTAAGACGACACGGTGGCAGCACCTACCCGTCGCCGTTGCGTCCTACACCTTATCAGCCTCCGAGAAGAGCGCGCATGCCGCGCGATCGTTTTTCAAGATAACTGCCAGATAGCGCTCATGTCTCACGCGTGATGTCACTCGATGCGCTCGTTCGCCTCCGCTGCACGCTTGAGGCACTCTCACGCAGTGCCTTCAGAATACCATTCACCTATTTTCTTGGGCAGAACATCAATTAAACGTTTTGTTCACTCTCTCCAGACGCAAGACTATCATCTTTCGACGACATTTGCTGTGTAACATGCAGATACGGAGCCATTTTTGAAGCGGCGTTTTTTTGCTGCATTGTTATCGCAGTCATAAAATGTTAAACAGACGTTATTATCAAAATTCGAACAATATTCTCACCCACTGCCGAAGAGTATGATGATATTTTTATTGCTGCTTTGTTGTGTACTAATTGCACCACCGACGCTTAGGGCAGTTTCCTGACCCATTGAGCGATTCATCGATTGATCGATTGTGTGGGAGCCTTTGACAAAATGGGGGGGGGGGGCAGCAACTGCTGTGCACAAAATGACTGATTCAGACAAACAAGATGCGCATCTCGTCTTGATAGCAAAGGGGAAACGCTGACGAAAATGTGTGAAAGCCTTGCCTTATTTTAAGAGCTAATTCAAACGGTTTTTTACGGTTTAGTCGCCGTTTAGATTGGAGCATCATCAAATCATTCACACCAAAAATTTTGTCACAGGCCACTACCAAGGCAGCTGCAGACAAATATATCTTACCCTTTTTCTCACCTCTGCCCAGCCTGCTTAACTCATCAGGCATGCTGACGTTGCTGGCGATCGCAACTCTGTCATTGGAGAGCTCGATGGTATGAGCCTTTATGAGTCTCGACCTCCGAGAACACACGCCTACAGCTTGCGTACAGTCTCGGAGGTGATCACACAGTGAGGGCGGCCGCACACGCACCCTCTGGCAACAAAAACTAAGATCGAGGAGTAATTCATATCTGTTCCGATAGGTGCTGCCATCCTACCAGCCGATCTTGTGGCCGCGCAATCTACAGCCCAAACAACCAATCAGTTTAGCAAGCATGGTGACGTCAAGTGGCAGCATCTCGTTCTGTTAATAGGCGGTTTCAAATGCGTTTGGCCGAGTAACGTGGATCTGCACCGATCTGCCAAAATTTTCTGTTTTAAAACGTTGTAATAAATTCTACGGTTTGCGATGAGAGCTCAAATCAGGTCTTTAAATGTGCCTTCAGATTTGTTCTACCGGCCCAATGTGTTGGTACAAAATCGTCGATACAATTTCAGGGTTCCTTCAAAAGTTTACGTGGAGCTCAGAATTGAGGAATGTCGTAGCTTCTAGAAGTTTTATTAACAAATATTAATTTTGTCCACGAGCCAAGATAGACATAGTGTGCACTGATGACTCGAATGGAGAGCTTTGCAGATGCTTGTGGAAGCGTTCTTGCAGACAAATGTACCAAGAGATAAATTTGCGGGAAGGAAATAACACCAGTAAAGGGGCCCTGTTTGTTACGTAAAGACCGGGGTTAGATAAGGAAATCACGTCACGCCGAATGCAGTTTATTTTAGTGACAGAAAATGCTGCTAAACACTTCCACCTTCTTGAACGACCTAGATAACCAAAGCCTGTCTCTCACGCTTAGTGTCGAATTTGTCCAATCATGAAATAGTCATCTTCTAACTACCGCCGAGGAAATTTTTACGAGAGTAGAGGCATGATCGCTTGCGTTAAAGCTTTGTATTTATAGCAAAGAGTCAAACATTATTGGAGGAGACAAAAATAAAACGTTGACAGCAAGATACGAGGCTTTGGAGTAGAACAAAATGAGGGCTGACATGCCCTTATACAGATAAGTCAAATCGGTACCTGTCCTCTCAGGAAGCTTCTGTAAATTTTATTACCTTTACAAGTAAGAGCGTTTAAATTTTTGCATTGATTGATTGATTGATTTGTGGGGTTTAACCTCCCAAAACCGCCACATGATTATGAGAAACGCCGTAGTGGAGGGCTCCGGAAATTTCGACCACCTGGGGTTCTTTAACGTGCACCCAAATCTGAGCACGCGGGCCTACAACATTTCCGCCTCAATCGGAAATGCAGCCGCCGCAGCCAGGTTTATGTTTTTGCAATTAGAGAAGTTATGCCACCAGGAAACCTCACAGCACAGCCATTTGTTGCTTTTGAAAACACTTTACAGTATAACAGTATAAGGACCACCTATTTCTGTGAGGCTTAATTGAACCAGCGTTTACGCAATATTTAATTCAATTATACTGCTTTGTGATGGTCCGCGAAATTTGGAGCCAATGGTTCTTCTATCGGATTTACCTTGAATTTGGCGAAGACGAGGTCTATGCACGTTCCTCTGGGGGGGGGGGGAGGGGGTTTTTTTTAGTCATGAGAAATGTTTCGGAAAACGTATCGAGGCGTCATATACTACACTAGCCAGTCGTTGTCCGAGATGTCAACGCTGAAGTATCCGACCAGCACGAAGGAGACAGCCTTGTGCTTTGTTCGATGATCCCTCATGGCTAGATCAATGTACTTTTCTACGGTGTTTCAGGATAGATTCGGGGCCAAATGAACGGTCATGATTGTGGTTTTCATCTAATATGTTTATGGCAGTGCACTCACCGTAGTCAGAATGGCTTGCCTTTTGTGGGCCAATATTCAGCGTGGTCTCTGGCAATTAGACGTACATAGTTTGCATTTTATTTCAATCTACACGCCAAGAATGTTGCTGTCAGCCTTTGAAGGTGCCGATGCTGATATTATTAGTAATAAAGATAAAAAAGGCATGCACTTTCATAAGGCACATACGTGATCAGGCCGTGCTCATGTATTTGTGTGAACATTAGTGGGAATATTGCTAATGAAAAGTTATCCCTGCAACGAAGTTTTCAAATGCATTGGGAACGGCATTTACAGTTCCAGGATTGCTGCGCTCGCAGACACACAATGACAGCGACTGAATATTTAGCGCAGATACCTTCATCCTACCGGGCCTTATGCCTGCATCCCACCGCTTGTTTTAAACACTTTTTCTCACTCTAAAGAAGAAATTCGTTTAGTCAACGTAATTATCGGAGCTTTGTGGATTAAGAGGCCACAAGCCACACACAAGAAAAACTACGTTTCGATTTTTTTTATTATTTTGTTCTTGTCTCCAATTTCTGCATCGTTGCCAGGGCGCTCGCGCGGATGACTGCGTCGACTCTCCGCCTTGATACTTCTTCCTTGGAAACCGACTATCGGCTCGTCAACCCCCAAAACAATAGGCTGTTTGCTTGTTTCTGATGTGAAGTTTTTGTGGCCCATTGATATGAAGTAATGTTTTGCCTTAATTTTGCCTCTTTTTTCGCTACTTTCTTTCAATTATTCTCTCGTTGCAAGAAAAACGCAAAGGGGGGCTTTATTGTTTTTTTTGCTTTTATGTGCATCCGTTTTCCTACTTTCATGCACTTTCTCAATCTAAAAGCTTATTATTGAGAATTCGTACTGCGTGCGTATATAACTATTTACTTTTAGATACCATGTAACTTCGTCTTCCTTTGAATATTGTGTGCCGAGAAAATTTTATATTTGGGGACCCGTAGAGCGTGGTGTTGTGCCTCGCCCAAGTTCCACGTGGTCTTCGCGGCCTGCTGGCACCTGGCAGCTGTTGATGAGTCAACCCTGCACCGGGACGGCGACGGACGCGGACGATCTGGAAAAACCACGTCGCCGGCTCCTCTTGACACAAAAGTCGTTGGCCAAGCTTTTGTCAGCCGCCGAGAGCAACACTCCGAAGCAGCGTCGACCCAGCAGCTGTACGGGGTATTCTGCCTTGCTTGAGTCAACCTGGCTGCATCAGGGAGCGACTTTGCGCATGGGATTCCACGTCATCTCACTGTGGTGCCACGCTGGCGCGTGGGGTCTCCCTCACCAAACAGCGAACTGGGCATGTCTTGCCCCTTTCCTAGGTTCAGAGGGAGGCGGTGTTTGGCTTTCCCTCTTCGGGGACGGAGAGGAAGACGACGATCTCATTGGAGTATCCTGCGCATAAATTTTCTTTGCAAGGGATCTTGGGAAGGCGGACGATGTATAAAAACGCTAGCGCAGAGGCGCTCGTGTGTGATTCTCTTTTCATGTTGTACCACGCTACCATGTAAATACTGTATATAAACATTTTTTTCTCCTTCTCCGGCTTCTCTACTCGTCCTCTCCGGGGACTCGGATGGCCCGAGTCCGCACCACGCTACCCAAAGGCGCAACAGTGGCTGGCAGCGTATGGGATTCGCCTGCGTCGGCTGCATCGAAGTGGTGAGTGCCGCGTGTTTGCTCTTCTTTTCGCCAGACTCGTTAGCGCAGATGGTCGGTAACGTGGTAGGGTGATTTTGGTAAATTTTGATTCGCAGACCAAGAATTGGGTGGCTCGTGGGCAAAATTACCTTAGAAGAGAAACGGTGTGCATATCTAAGATGGAGAAGTTTAAGGTCCAAGAACTCCTCGAAATTTGTCAGGAGCTGAATATTTCGGTCGGCTCGGTTAAAAGAAAACAACAAATTTTGGAGCACTTGGGAAAAGAGGAAGTGAGTTTAGAAGAGGCCATTGAGGCCAGAGAAACCATTTTGGCAAAGAAAGAGGAGCGTGAGCGCTTAGCCCGTGAACAAAGAGAGGAGGAAATAAGGAGGGATCGCGAGGATAAAGAACATGAAATCCGTCTGAAAGAACTGGAGCTTCGTATGTCCGTGGGAAATCAAAATTCAGGGGGTGGAGAATCAAAGATAAAGGATCTAATCCACACCTTCAAGGCGGGTGACGACATTGCATTATACCTCGTGCATTTTGAGCGAGCATGCGAAAATGCAGGGTTTAGTAGGGAGACTTGGCCACAAAAACTGATATGCGTACTACCAGGCGAAGTGTCCGATGTTATCGCAAGAATGAATAAAGAGGACTCCGAGGTGTATGACAGGGTAAAGGCTGCATTGCTACGAAAATGTCGCCTATCGACAGAGGCTTTCCGCCTGCGGTTCAGGCACTCTAAGAGGGGCAACGAATCTCATTCAGACTATGCCTACCAAATTAGAGCCAACTTTGAAGAGTGGCTCAAAAGCGCGCAAGTCTATGGCAACCATGACAAGGTCATTGAGTTGATGGTACTTGAGCAGTTTTACCGGGGAATTCCCGAGGAGGTAAGGCTCTGGGTGCAGGATAGGATGAAAGACGTAGACATGAACAGGGCAGCAGAACTCGCCGAAGATTACTGCTCACGCCGTAGTCTCCGCAATACACCACGAACTTCGGAAAAAAATGAAAAGGTAGAAAGCTGGTCGGGAAACCAGGGACGCAAGAGGTTTGCAAGAAATAACTGGAAACCCGAAAATTCCAAGTTATTAGACAATCAGCAGGGAAAGGACAGTGAGGGGACTAAGGCGGCACCTTCATCAGGTTCAAAGGCGCCTGGTGACATAGCGCATGCGTTAGAAGCGCGGAAGCCAGTTGTTTGCTACAGCTGCGGAGAAAAGGGCCACATGGCCAGGAGCTGTAAGAGGCACATGGCATTTGCCACAATTCAGGAGTCAGAGGATAGCTTAAAGCTGTTGAAGCCTTACATGAGGACACTCTCAGTGAACGGCCGAATGTGTAGGGTATTGAGGGACTCGGCGGCCACAATGGATGTAGCGCATCCAAGTTGCGTATCTTCCGAAGACTATATAGGAGAGTGTGCCTGGATTCGGCAAGTGGCAGAAAAGCAAAGCGTCTGCCTACCGATAGCGAGGGTTGTAATCGAGGGCCCTTTCGGCCAATTGTGTACGGAAGCAGCAATTTCAGCCAACCTCCCGGAGCACTTCCCTTACCTATTTTCAAATAAGTCTGAGGAAATGTTAAAAACACGTGGAGAATCATTTGCCACCGAAATAGCTTGCATGGCCCTTACCCGTTCGAAGGCGCGCGAGCTGACGCAACAGCTGAGCAGCTCACCCTCTGGGGAACAGACGTCCGAGGGCAGTGTAGGAAAACCTGAGGTAGTTGCGACGGAAAATGAGTCTGCCATGCGAGTTGTCGAGACGGAAACTGGGGCTATGGTCGACAACAGCGAGGAAATATCTCTAACGCCCGAAAACGAGGACTTGGTGACAGGCTCGGTGTTAACACCCGCGTCCACCAGTTGGTGTCAGCTAGCCAGAACCGACCGTGCAACGCTAGTGGTCGATCAAAAGGCGGATCTCGCACTCTCTATGCTGCTAGATGCCATACATAAGGAAGGTAACTCTAGGAAGAACGTTTCGTTCTACACCCAAAACGAGGTGTTGCATCGCAGGTATGAGAACGCTAAAGGGCGGGTCTACAACCAAGTGGTAGTTCCACTAAAATACCGGCGGAACATTCTCGACCTGGCCCACAGCAACGCCTGGGCGGGCCACTTAGGTATAAAGAAAACGAAAGCTAAGCTGGGTCAGGAGTTCTACTGGCCCGGGTGCTGGAAGGATGTAGAGATGTTTGTCCGTGGATGCGACACTTGTCAGCGGATAGGAAAATCAACAGACAAATGGAAGGCACCAATGAAACTAGTGCCAATAGTCACAGAACCCTTCCGTCGGCTCGTGATTGACATCGTGGGGCCTCTGCCTCCATCTAAATCAGGATATCGGTACGTCCTGACCGCGCTGTGCGTTGCCACCAAGTTCCCGGAGGCAATCGCACTGAAAGAGTTGAGTTCAGTATGCGTGGTGGACGCATTGTTGTCTATTTTTTCTCGGGTGGGTTTTCCCTCGGAGATACAGTGTGACAACGGAAGTGTGTTCACAAGCTGCCTTACGACTACATTCCTAGAACGCTGCGGGATAAAAATCGCGCATAGCTCTATTCACCATCCACAGTCGAACCCTGTGGAACGCATGCACTCGGTCATGAAACGCGTTTTGCGAGCTTTGTGCTTTGAGCATAAAAGTGACTGGGAGGGGTGTATACCAGCTGCGATGTTTTCTCTGAGGTCGGCCCCACACGAGAGTACGGGTTTTAGTCCGGCTGAACTTGTCTACGGCAGGAACTTGAGAGGTCCGCTGCACTTAATACGAGAGTCATGGACTGGATATGGGGAGGACCCTAATGTAGTTTCCTATGTACTGGATTTATTGGGGCGACTGGGGACTACACGCGAAGTGGTGGAGAGCAACATGCGCGCAGCACAGGCGCTTTCCAAGGCCCGTTACGATAAGTCAGCTCGAAAGCGAGTCTTTAGAGTGGGCGATGAGGTGATGCTGTTGTGCCCTTCAAGAAAAAAACAAGCTGGACGTACAATGGGAGGGACCAGCGACAGTGTTGTCAGTGCTTTCAGACACCAACTACGAGGTAAAGTGGGGCCGGAAATGCCCCAAAGTGTATCACAGTAACCTAATGAAACCCTACATGCGACGAAAAGCAGTAGTAAACCTTGCACTCAATGTTCCTGAGGATGAGGGCGCGGAAATCCTTTGTCTTTCCGATGGCACGGTCAGCAGCACATTGTCCGATAGGGTAGACACAGGGAACACCCTAAGTAAGGCTCAAGAGGAAGATTTAGAGCTTTTAGTACAGGAATTCGCTACCGTTTTCTCCGAGAAGCCAGGCAAAACGGATGTGATTAAGCACGACATTGAGCTGACGGTTAACAAGCCGATCAGCTGTAAGCCGTATCGGGTGTCACCTAGACAGAGAGAGATACTAGAGGCCGAAATTCGCCGCATGATCGACCTAGGTGTTATCATCGAAGCAGACAGTGATTTCACCTCGCCTTTGATTTTGGTTGAGATTCCGGGCCGTGATCCAAGGCCATGCGTGGACTATCGCCGCCTGAACTCTGTAACAGTCGACCAGACTTACCCTATTCCTAACATTGAAGAGAGGGTAGAGACAGTGTCTAAGGCGAAATACATTTCTACGTTAGACCTTGTTAGGGGGTATTGGCAGGTCCCTTTGACAGAGCGCGCGAGTCGATACGCTGCTTTTATCTCACCCCTGGGCACTTTTCGTCCTTTGATGATGAGCTTTGGGCTCAAGAACGCGCCGTATTGTTTCAGCCGCCTGATGGATAAGGTTCTCCACGGGCTCGAGAAATTTGCGCTGCCTTACCTAGACGATGTGGCGATATTTTCGGACAAATGGGAAGACCATGTTGAACACCTTCGGATGGTTTTGGAACGGGTCAAAAATGCAGGTCTTACGGTAAAGAGAGAGAAATGTCATTTGGGCTGTGCTGAAGTAAGCTATTTAGGGCACATTGTAGGAAATGGGCGTCGTCGACCGTCCGAACTCAAGGTAGCCGCGGTGGTCGGTTATCGTCGTCCCAGCACTAAGACCGAGATGAGAGCATTCCTCGGCCTCACAGGTTACTATCAGCATTACGTCCCGAATTACTCCGAGATTGCCAGCCCTTTGACAGATAGTTTACGCAAGACCGAACCTGTGAACATTCAATGGGACTCTAAAAAGGAAGACGCTTTTCAGAAGCTGAAGCTCGCATTGAGTGAGAAACCCGTCTTGAGGGCACCGGATTTTGCAAAACCTTTCACTATTCAGTGTGATGCAAGCGAACGCGGTTTAGGAGCAGTGCTATGTCAGACGGACCAGAGTGGAGAGGAGCGGCCGGTTTTGTATTTGAGTCGCAAATTGAGCAGCAGGGAAGAGGCTTATAGCACTTCGGAAAAAGAATGTGCTTGCATTGTTTGGGCCGTACGAAAACTAGGCTGCTATGTTGCTGGCTCTAAGTTTATTATAGAAACTGATCACTCTCCACTAACCTGGTTACACCAAATGTCACCTAAGAATGGTCGTTTGCTCAGATGGAGCATAGCACTGCAGCAGCACAATTTCGAGGTGCGCTACAAGAGAGGTGGCCTTCATACAAATGCAGACGCCCTAAGTCGAGCGTTTTGACTCGTCAAAAGACGCGGAAGGTTTGTTTGATTTTTTTGTTTACCTTTACCTAGTTTATGTGTACTTTTTTTTCAATGTGTTACAGTGAGGGCGTAGAGAAATTTTTCACTGACTCCCTCGTTGTCCCGAGCTCTACAGTTTGCTTGTTTAGCTTGATTATAATGTTATCTCGATTCCAAATGGAGTTACGTATGAAAGAGTTACTGGACACTTGTCCCGATTGGTATGCACATTGTTTCCTTGAGCTTAAGTTATTAAGATAAGATGTTTGCTTTGTAAAATCGGAGGCCTGGCGATGAGAGTGGCGTGCACGCGGTGTTTGTCGCATTGTGTGTGGCTGACAAAGGTCGTTTCTTGGAGCTTGTCACCCACTTTTCACCGAAGCGGGGCGCAGAGGCCAGCTCTTGGAGCATTCCAGTTTGACCAGGCCCTTCGAGAAAGCAAGAGCCTTGCCGGAACGTCGCCGACATCGACCCGGCCGAGCTGCATGGAACAACTCGACCTCCCGATGTATCATCTGGCGGCGGGGGTGCTGTTGTGCCTCGCCCAAGTTCCACGTGGTCTTCGCGGCCTGCTGGCACCTGGCAGCTGTTGATGAGTCAACCCTGCACCGGGACGGCGACGGACGCGGACGATCTGGAAAAACCACGTCGCCGGCTCCTCTTGACACAAAAGTCGTTGGCCAAGCTTTTGTCAGCCGCCGAGAGCAACACTCCGAAGCAGCGTCGACCCAGCAGCTGTACGGGGTATTCTGCCTTGCTTGAGTCAACCTGGCTGCATCAGGGAGCGACTTTGCGCATGGGATTCCACGTCATCTCACTGTGGTGCCACGCTGGCGTGTGGGGTCTCCCTCACCAAACAGCGAACTGGGCATGTCTTGCCCCTTTCCTAGGTTCAGAGGGAGGCGGTGTTTGGCTTTCCCTCTTCGGGGACGGAGAGGAAGACGACGATCTCATTGGAGTATCCTGCGCATAAATTTTCTTTGCAAGGGATCTTGGGAAGGCGGACGATGTATAAAAACGCTAGCGCAGAGGCGCTCGTGTGTGATTCTCTTTTCATGTTGTACCACGCTACCATGTAAATACTGTATATAAACATTTTTTTCTCCTTCTCCGGCTTCTCTACTCGTCCTCTCCGGGGACTCGGATGGCCCGAGTCCGCACCACGCTACCCAAAGGCGCAACAGTGGTGACCCAGAAAATTTGCGAGTCACCACGGTGCATGCAAAGATCCCAAGCCATGCGGGTCCACTTGCATTGGCATTGTCACAATACCCAAAGATCTTTAAACAAGCGTGGGTCCTAGGCGTTAAAAGTTAAACATCTGGGCGTCACATTCTCGCAAGATTTAAAATGGGAACAGCACATTACTAATGAATGTGCCAAGGCATTTAAACAACTCGGATTTCTGCGTAGAAAATAGAGCAAAGCATCTTCAGAAGTTAAACTAACCACCCATAAAACCCCAGTCAGGCCCATTCTAGAATACGGAAGTAAAATGTGGCACCCTCATCAAAACTATCTTCGCGAAAAACTTGAAAAATTGCAGAACAGGGCCTTGAGGTTTATATACTCAAAAATACTCCTGGCGCGACAGTGCAACGGACATGCGTCATCAAGCGCACTTAGCAACCCTGTCTAGCCGGCGTCATGTAGCTTCCGTGAAGTTTTTTTTATCTCCTTTTTCACAGTCACCTTACAATCTGTGAAGACGACTATATTCATCCGCCTGGCCGCCGTTATAGTAGGATGAACCATGATAAATGTATACGTCCCTTCTGTGCCCACAGCAATGTGTTTAAATATTCCTTTTTCCCTCGCGCTGTCACCGCTTGGAACGCGCTACCAGGTGAAGCTGTTAATATTACAAATATTGATGAATTTTGTTCTTTTGTGGAGCAGTTAACAGAGCCAGTATAGTTACATTTTGCTGTTCTTGTTGTTGCGATAACGAAAAACGTGTTTTGCAGTGGTGCATTGTAATTTTTTGTACATATATATTGTTTTTCATGCGTAGTACGTGGTTTTTATTATTTTTTTTTCTCGCCTTCTCGTGTATGGGAAGAGCACCAATGTAGTATTGTTGTACCCGCTATTGTAAGTGTTTCGCTGTTGTGCGTATCGTCCCTCAAAATATTGTATTTCCTGAACTTTGTATCTAATTGGTTACCTGTGATGATCTATGCCCGCTTTTTGTATGGGTCTACAGAAGACCTACAGTATTGTTAAATAAATAAATAAATAAATAAATAAAAGTCACCAGCGAAACGACGCAGACGCAGCGCGGGCGACGACGCAGGTTGACCAGCATCTTGCACAATTTTGAATTCCCCACACGTGGCGCCCTTTCCCTTTGACCATATACTAGCTGCATGGAATCAAACTCCCACATTCCACTGCTCCTCCAAACACAAGAGCAGCCTACTCAACAGAGCTTGAGGATCCAATGACTCCGGTAAGATCATAGGATACAATGTCTCGGGTAGCATACAATGACTATATTTGGTTGAGTTACTTGAACCCCATCAATTCGTCTTGTTTTTGTGTGCATCAAAATAATCACTATAAATTTGTATGACCTTGCGTATTTGAGGTTTTTCAGGCGTCTAGTAAGAATTTGCTTTCATAAACGCTTCAGCTACAGTCTAGCTGCTTAACTTCTTTATCTCAAAGTGTTTTTGGGCAAATTCTTCCTGGAACAAGTTGAATAAAAAGCGTGAGATAAAAAGAGACTTACAATACTATACCTAGTTCTTTTACGCAGCTTTGTTAGTCAGGCATCTGTCTCAAATCGAGAGAGAAAGAAAGAATAAGGATGAAAGAAAGCCAAAATGGCTAACGATGGCTGATGCTGGTAGGCTACCTTGTGCTGGGAAAGGGGAACAAAAGTTGGAGAACAATAAGGAGAGGAAACTCGCTGATACCGTAGAGATAACGGCAGTTCAGTGCTTAACATCACAAGAGGTGAGTCACTCCCCAGACATAAGCAGATCAGTGCGATTTCTGCATCGCATCGCAACTGTATGCACGTTCCCATTCACTAAAGATATTGTCTATGGTGTCTCGAATAGCTACAGCGCAATACCGGATGGTGACACATGTTAAGAGCTTTAACAAATTCACTCAGATTGTTTGATAGAGTTTGCGCTGACACTGAAATGAAGACAAAAAAAGAGGGCTTTCTTTATATAAATATTTATTTCTTGCCTACTTTCCGTGCTCACCAGTGGGTGAAGTGCACAGTCGGGTCCCCCAATTTTTTAAGAGTATAGACATTCTAAACAAGTCAATACTGTTTAGAGATACGAACATTTAAATTGCTTGTACAAAGCTTTGGATACATCACGCAGTCCTTGTTCATGAAGTTCATCAAGTTGTGTCAGATTTTGGTTTATTTTTGTTACCAGAGCTGAATTTCAGTGATAATTATAGTTCTTTAATTTGGCCCCAACATCCGTGCTTGATTAGAAATCATAAAAGTTTCTTGTGGACCATTTTGTTCTTTATCCGAAGCTCTCAGATAAAAATTGTAGATAAAAAGTTGTTATTATAGTCTAGTATGATTAAATACATGCTCCTACCTGCTGAACAACACCAATAACATGTTGCGGTGAGCTTGCGACAATTGTGCGTTTGCTTGAGTTCGAGGAGCTTCCAAAAAGGTTGGTTGAGATACGGAGCACTGCAGTAACGGTACGTAAGAAAGATGAATTCTTTCGTTGTATTCACCAAGAACACTCCCCCAAAACTCTTACTTTATTAAGTTGAAAAAGAAGTCTTAGTTCAAAGGAGCTTCAGTTTGGCTTTACCTAATGAGAGTTCGGGCAGACCACATCAAAACGGGCTTCATTAGGAGCTGTCCAACCTCATTATTCTCTCTTTTTCTACTCAAACTTTGGCATTGACTGACCGAAGCTCAGTAAATTATAAAATATATTTTTAGGACCCTTTACAGCGAGATGCTACACATTCTTACTCTAGATCACTTATGTGTTGCTGCAGGGGTAGGTTTGACCAGTACTATTTACTTGCAAAATAGCACTTTTGAATTACTTACAATTAACACTAGCTTAGACAAAATTCTTAAAAACTTATTTTAGAACTTGGTCATTTGGACATAATGAACGCATTGCTAAGGAGCACCATAAACGTTAAATAACGATTCCTAATCATATAACGGAATACTTTTAATAGACAAAATTTCATTTACCGAATAATCCACAGCTTGCTAGGTTTGAAACATTATTTGTTCATGCTTGTAACATGAAAAAGAAAAAGCACTAAATTGTGGCAAGACTTACCTAATGCAGGCAGAAATTAATGAAAGGAGGCAACAACTACGAAGCACTGCTTCAATGTTACAAATATGTCTTGTTACAGAGTCGTCCATTGCCAAGAAAGAGGCTTGAAGTAAATAGTAGTATTGAAGAGGTAATCTTAATTTTTAGATTCGATAATTTCGTGGAAAGCAGCGCACGTCATAGGTATACTATACAAACAAGTAAAAATGCCCTAGTAAGCCGCCTTTTTATAAGACTTCTTTCTCTATTTAGAAACTGAAAAATGTGGCAGCGGCCACAGCAAGCAAATACCCCGAGAGTCATCTAAACCATTGTTTTAATGGCCAAATATCAAAACAAGAAGCTGCAATATAAATGAGAAACAAACACTAAAATGTAACGAAAGAAAGCAAACAAAACATTGGGGACGCTTCACCTTCTTCAATAGCTGAACGCGATAGCACTATTTTGTTTCTAGTGCGTACTTAAACACTCAGTGTATGAAATATTTTTGCACGTGATATGCACCCACTACGTGGCCTTAAGGGTGCAGTAAAGTGTGTACCTTTTGCAGTGGGTGCTGGCTCTAAACTATGAAGTCAATATGATAATCCCAGGTTCTGGTGCTCCATTCGAGTGTACGCTTGTACCACGCATTATTACTGCAATATTTCGTGTTGCATTGTGAAGCATGTATACAGGACGTGTATGTTTGTAAAACACGAGGGTGACTTTCATTGCATTTCTCAGCAGAGGAAGTTATTTTTAGTGTATTCACAAGCAGATAGTGGCTATGTGGTAGAACGCCCGCTTGTCACGCAGACTACGCGGGTTCAATTCATACGGAGACCCAGAATTTTTTCTCAATTTTTCGATCGAGCAAAGATGACTTTGAGCTAACAAAGAACGATGCTGACATTGACGTCGACGGTGGAATTTCTGTGAAACGAGCTCTTTCACCTTATCGCGTAAAATCATTTTCTGCCACCACATTGAGAAGCGTACAAAATATGAACTGTGGCATAAACGGGCCTTATTGTTGAAATTTCTTCCAGAGGCTCGTAAGAGAAGGCCAAGATATCTTCTAGCTTAGCTATGAAGGATTATTTGATTTGAGGATATATCCCGTTTTGGCTGCCTATAATTAAAAACGAAATCGATTCAAGGTATTTTGCCCATTAAGCTGTCGTAGCTATGAACCCTGAAAGCTAATAATTACACTGTGGATGTCGGCTGCGTCATTGGAAAGGTAATATTCTGCTTAAAGCTTGAACCCCGGTTTTATGGAGTGCAGAATGTTATAGCGCTTTCGAGGTAAGAGCAAAATATTTTTTTTCGTAATGCAGTAAAAAGTAGAGGAAGATTTTCATAACGGCATAACCTTGTTTGGTGAGCGACTGTTTAGGCGATGCTCGCGAGCGTGAAGAGAAGAAAAAAAATACCTGAAAAGGGACTCAGGTGTTACAAGTACGAGGAGATAAAAACATCAAACCAGAAAAAAAATAGCTGAATAAGTGGGAATACTTGACCATACTGAACCTGCAAAAACTGGAGCTGATTTGCACTTGCGAAGAGACATCTCCGCAAAAACGAAGAATGGCTGAGCTAAAGAAAAAAGACGACTTTTTTTTTTCACAAAAATTTTACTGGAGGTGATTACTGAGCGTCACGAAAATTACACTGAATGAAATATTAAAGAGATTCATTTTACTAACAATTATTGATGGAGTTTACCGTATCGAAGCCAAGATATTATTATGAGAGATACCTCGTTTACCAACATAAAAGCAAGGAAGCTACAGAAACACACTGCATTGTCATAAAACATCCTGCGAAGAACCTCTCCAAAGTTATTACTGATTAAGCGATCATATGCCATAATCTTGTGAGTATTTCCCGTTAACGCATTAAGATCACAGGTTTTCTGCATCGCAAAGTTCTGTTTCTTTAAGATTCCTAAATTAACATAATTAACTGGGACGAGATGGGCGTAGTTACGAGTAGACACTTGGTGCTTTCTACTGTGATTAAGCCTAATCCCATAAGAAGCCTGTGCTACCATTAATAAGATACATGATATGAATCAGATGGCGAGTCTTCGATGCTATGGTGCAGGAT
The DNA here is from genome assembly GCF_013339725.1 of Rhipicephalus microplus. Taxonomy (NCBI): domain Eukaryota; kingdom Metazoa; phylum Arthropoda; class Arachnida; order Ixodida; family Ixodidae; genus Rhipicephalus; species Rhipicephalus microplus. Next base: position 300,749,509 of record NC_051165.1, read on the forward strand.
CGAGGAAAGTGAAGCTTAGCCCCGATTTTACCGCCGTCAGTGAAAACAGATTTATGCCGGAAAAAGTTTTAGGGGGGTGAATTTAGCCGATGTGGGGCTTAAGAAACCATATAAGCTCTAAAGCACATTCTGGATTTTTCCTTAAAATTGGCCCAGTTCCCCAGATTGCACGCCCAGCTACTCGGAGGCCTCTTTTTGACACACTGTCTTCCTTCTACCGTATGTCGCATAACACCAATCAATCAATAAATAAATCAACAAATCACACCATTGAATTAACAGAAATGTGAACAAAGTGGACAGGAAAGCAACAGCCTCCACAGCTCAACAGCTTGAGTATCGGACGTCCTATTTAATGATTGTGTTTTAGGTCCCTGGGAACGTCAAGATTGTTTTTTTTTTCGTCTTGAATTCTTGTCAATTTGCGTCATAATTACTACGCGACTGTTAAAAAGTTTTCCGATGATTACGATACTGCTCAATGCAAATTTTCGAGCGCAGTTGTTCAGGTGTTTTGATTTTGCAGTATTTCAAGACAAAAAAAAAATGAGACAGAGATGCATGCATACGTGCAGTTGCATGTCACTATTCATTTTTCAAAATTTTTTCTCTAGGGAAGACACGTGTAACAGTCCATTAGAGTAATGAAGGAAGCTTTGTTACCTGAGAAATGAGTGGAGACATAGTGAATTCGCTGCACCATTGTCTGGTTCTCAAAGACCAGTGTTTCTCCAGGTCGTATGAATCAGTGGGATGTGTTGCGATGGAAAGTAACGGAATATTCTTGCGCATTAGTGGCAGGAAGGTCTTGTTTTTTTCTACACCTGTGTTAAGTTTCGCGACAACTAAGATTTGTGGTGGTCAGCGTGCGATTAATGTGAGGCACAGGAAGTGCGCGATGTGGTGGGTGAGAGGTAGTCACACACCAGCTGGCCGTTGTTTAAGTTTCCGGTGCACAGCTTGCCAACTTCATCTCAAGACCAAATATTTCGACAGGTACTGCTGACACAACCGTACGGAAGTAGATAGCCACTCCCGTCGCTCTGGGTTGGTCTATGCGAGGGCTAGTCTACGACATCAAGTGGTTGTTTAGGATCCAACCAGGTTTAGGCAAGGCAAGGCACACAGACATGCCGAAGAATGGGATTGCGAGATGTGTTCTCGGCATTAGCGGCAAGGGAGCGAACATTGAGCATGGAGACCGATAAGGAATGTGGCTGCTCAGTCAAGGTGTATCACCTAGTGATGATGGTTTCGAGTTTGTGAGAGTGCAACCGACGCAATTCATCGGCTAGCGCAGTGTCCCGATTGCATTTTTTGTTGGGCTAGACCCACCGGTTCCCACGTGGAGCCCCGCCGCGGTGGTTTAGTGGCTAAGGTACTCAGCTGCTGACCTGCATGTCGCGGGTAACCACCTTTCGTGACAAAGGTGGACTGTTGTATCCATCTAGCCACCTGTACAGTTGTGTGAGCAAGCTAGAAAACATGTTTAGAGAGTGCTTTTTTGCTAAAAGTTCATTCTGACAGCATTTTGGATGTATTGACAATCGTGAAAGAAAAGTTTTCCCAAGAATTTGGGTGCGCACAACATGCCCCTGGCCTCTCAAAAGACGTAATCAGCTTTTGTATTCTTACGCGCTTTGGTGAAAGGCAATGATTCTGATAGAACAGAGAAGCGGGAAAAGGCAAAGCCTCTAAAGTTGAGCCGCTGCTCCTGAATAAGAAATATCTAGTAAGCGACTGTGCCCAATATATATCTGATAAATAAATTTTCATGTACTTGTGCCCAGTACTTGGGGAGAGTGGCTTCCTGTTTTTCTTATCTGTGAATTTTTACAGTCCTTGCATAGGTAGATTCAGCGCAGAAATAGCCAAATTACAGAGCAAGGATAATGGAGATCTGCAGAAAGAATGAGCAGCTGAAAATTTTTAAATGCTGTGGAATGTATACCATTAAGAGCTCGTGGTACACTCTAGGGTGTTTGCCAAGGTCAACATCGCTAATAATTTCGCACGCTCGTAAAAGGCGTGCGTGACGAAAGTAGTGCCCGAGAAATGCGAAGAATCTAGTTTACAATTGATAGCCGCGCAACGTAAGCTTTGAAAAGTTCGCCATCGCTGCTTATCACTTGCAAGAGAATTTAAATGTATCTCATGTTTGCACAGCATCCCTTGCATGCATCGAGTTCTGCATGCAGTTTAATCGTGCGAGTTACGCCGACAGAGTTTATGAAAAGAATGTTTTCTACAGCTTTATTCGCACGAGTACTGACGGTATCCGGTGTGTTTCATTTACCATCAAATAACGAGCTAACAGTTTAGCTGCATACACCATGCTACAGTGTTCTAGATGGTTACTTACGCGCACATGTAGGCCAACGGCCTACGCACCTAGCTCGATGCTAGTTTTCTTTCTTTATTTTTATTGTCTTAGCGACATCAGCATCACCGTTTACACTGCCGAAATTTGAACGCACGCCCCGCCGCGGTGGTCTAGTGGCTACGGCACTCGGCTGCTGACCCGCAAGTCGCGGGTTCGAATCCCGGCTGCGGCGGCTGCATTTCCGATGGAGGCAGAAATGCGGTAGGCCCGTGTGCTCAGATTTGGGTGCACGTTAAAGAACCCCAGGTGGTCAAAATTTCCGGAGTCCTCCACTACGGTGTCTCTCATAATCATATGGTGGCTTTGGGACGTTAAACCCTACATATCAATCAATCGAAATTCGCACGCATTTCCATCCAGTGCATGGGATAACAGCGCACAAAAGGCATGTTTTCAGTTGCGCACCAACGCCTCCGTTAGGCAGTGCCCTACATTGAAGTCGCTGGTGGCGCCACCACACGTGTGACATACCCGGCGTCAAGCAGGGGACCTCAGCAAGCCCACTAGCCTATTCTAGCTCACTTTCTCGCGGGATCGAATCCCGGCTGCGGCGGCTGCATTTCCGATGGAGGCGGAAATGTCGTAGGCCCGTGTGCTCAGATTTGGGTGCACGTTAAAGAACCCCAGGTGGTCAAAATTTCCGGAGTCCTCCACTACGGTGTCTCTCATAATCACATGGTGGCTTTGGGACGTTAAACCCTACATATCAATCAATCGAAATTCGCACGCATTTCCATCCAGTGCATGGGATAACAGCGCACAAAAGGCATCATTTCAGTTGCGCACCAACGCCTCTGTTAGGCAGTGCCCTACATTGAAGTCGCTGGTGGCGCCACCACACGTGTGACATACCCGGCGTCAAGCAGGGGACCTCAGCAAGCCCACTAGCCTATTCTAGCTCACTTTATCGCGGGATCGAATTCTGGCTGCGCCGGCTGCACTTCCGATGGAGGCGGAAATGTCGTAGGTGCGTGTGCTCATATTTGGGGGCACGTTAAAGAACCCCAGGTGGTCGAAATTTCCGGAGCCCTCCACTACGGTGACTCTCATAATCGTATCATGGTTTTGGGATGTTAAACCCTACAAATCAATCAAAATCCCACGTTGAAGCGGCCGCTTGGCGCGCAGCAACCCAAGTGTCTGCACTGAACTATAACGAAAGAAATTGTGTTGGCTATCCCTCTCTCTCTTTGGTAGAATCGGGATCAGTGGTAGTGGGGCTTGGTCAGTCTTCTTTGCTTCCCAGTTCATTTGTTTGTTTGTTTGTAGCCTGGAATTCATGGCACATACCCACTCTGGGGGACTGGCAAAGAAAACATATAATCTCTTATGGACGATAACTGCGCCATTGCTTACAAAAAGAAAAGAAAGAAAGTTGTAGAAGGAAGAGAATATATAAAAAAAACAATCATTCAGTAAGTGAGAAAAAACAAAAATAAAATAATCACTAATATAGCAACTACAGCTTTACTTTGGGAGCCGACCAGACAGCTGATTTTGTCAAGTTCAATTAATTTTCGATGTATGTCTCACATTTATTCACATTTCGAAAATTACTCCCCAACCCACTTTTTTTAGTATTTCTTAAAAAGGGCTCTATGTTGAAATACGTTTAGTGTCTTGAATGAAATTACTCACCTAATTGAATACATTTATCTCGCAATTTCCGAAAATGGAGGCACCAAAATTTTGAACAGTTTCTGTACTTAAAGTTAAACCTTGTTCCACAAACGGAATAGCTAGAAGTATTTTCGTAATTACTGCACAGTTACGACATGAGACAAAGTAATGTTCAATATAGTTTCTGATTCTTCGCGGAAAGAACAAAGAGGGAAGAGTCTCAGACTAGCTCTATGTAAATAAAAATTTAATGGGGGAACACGGCACCGGAATCTGGAAATAAATACTTCAAGTCTTTTTTTGAAGGACTCTTCACAGATTTCAATGAAAAATTGAGGGGCTGATAATCTGTTTATTTTGTGATACTTTTCATATTTTCTCCGGAAATAGCAATTTTTTTATATCTGACCCCTGTTAAATATTCCAACTCTGTAAGTACTGAAATTAATGGTCCATCAAGTGAAACTCACGCCAAGGCATCTACCAGTTCACTTAATGTAATCCGCAGTGACCTGGGATCCATACTAACTTTAGGAGTTTTAAATGCGGCGGTGCTAATGTGCGGAACGCTGCTAGGGCATGAGATTTTTCTGAGGTTGTCAGAGCTGCACACACCAAAAATGAATCTGTTAGAACGATTGCACTGGTTTCGGTCGCAGGGAGTTTTGGAAGTGCTAAATTAATAGCTACGAGCTCGGTTTCAAGGATAGGAGTGAAATCCGCCAGCCTCACTGAGAAAGACTAGCCGAGTAAATCAGAAGCGATTCCTATGCCTGCCTTTTTATTGTGTACAGAAGCGTCTGTACCTATTATATAATTGGTTTCTACATGTACCAAGTACTTTTTATTGTGATGGTCGAAAATTGAAGAGATTGCAACTTGACTTGTGGGGAGAAGATTTTATCATACTCTGTCCTAAGACTGAAGGTTTAGGAATTAGTTTTAATAACTGTTTTAATGTCTACATTTATGCAATCTAGTTTTTTTTAACAAAAATTACTTGAGGTTTACGAAATCATGGCCAATGTGCAAGAAAAAAAGAAGAGTTAAGGTCGCTGATAAATGCGTGCTCTGATCTTCGCTCCAGTAAACTGTGGAATTTTAAGAACGTTTGAACCATTTGTATGCAGAATTGACAGAAGAGAGTTGGCAATCGCGCTTTCTAGCTGACACAATACATTATTCGCTGCGAACCTGGGAAGTCTCAGGCATATTCGCAGGACTTCTCGCTCTAACATTACTAGAGGTTTTATTTTATAACCAGTGTTCCCCGAGAATGATAATAGACACCCGAATTCTAATATTGGTTGCATGTACATTTTATATATTATTAAGATTGCTTCCCTGCGCAGCTCATATTTTCCGTTGCTTAGCCTGCTTAAGAAACCTAACACCCCTTGTGGCTTTGCTGTTATATATTCTATATGTGGGCTCCAATTAAGCTTTTCATTATAAATTATTCCTAAGTACTTGACTGAATTCACTTGTGGAATAGGTTCCTGATTATAAAATAGAAAAATTGAAACAGAATTTGCTATGGGAAACACCAAGAGCGCACTTTTTACTTATGTTTAATGATAATGAAATTGTTTGCAACCAAATTTCTAGAGTAATAATATATCTTTGCAATTTTTGGTGCAATGAGTAAATGTCGCTGTCTGAAGTGAAGAGCACAATATCATCTGCATAATTGTAGACACTGAGATCCTGATTATTTCGAATAGAGCTCATCAGTATATTGAATAATACCGGGAATAGGACGGCCCCTTGGGGAACTCCACGTTTCTGCTTGAATTGATGCGAACAACATTCATCCTTCATGCAATAAAATTCTCCTAATTTTGAAAATTCTGCTATCCACTCAATAATATGATGAGGAAAATTTAGGCTCTGCAGGGTGTTCAGTAGAATAGAGTGCTCGAGACAGTAATACGCTTTAGCTATGTCGAGAGTTACTTATGCAGCGTATTGTTTCCTTTTACGAGCAAGCTGTAGTCGACTCTCTAAGTCAGCATGGACGCACCAAATTGAGCATTAACTGCGAAAAACAATTTGGTTTGGCTTTAATATTATTTTATTCGTCATCCAGAAGTTTATTCAGCCCTTTAGTACCCTCTTTTTGAGTTTTACCATGTTAGAAGTTACGGATTGGGTCTTATACTTTCTATGTTAAAACCTTATCCTTGCTTTTTTATTAATGGAATTACCTTAGCTATTTTCCAGTCGTTCTTTAAAGGGTAGTTTATAACATTGAGGACGTCACCGGGCGATAGCTTGAATAAAGCTTTCATCATCCGAACAGCGACTCCACCTGGACCAGGAGCTGACGAGAGTAGATCTCGAATTACTTTTGGTGCTCCAGACAGCGCTTTGTTTTCTAAGTCAGCGGTTATGCTAGACTTTTGCCTGTTGAAAGCCATATTCGAAGAAAATCTAATTTCTAGACCTCTGCCGATTGACACTAAAGAGTTCGTCGTTTCTTCCAGTGATTACCTTTCATAATCAGTATTTACTGTACACGGCAGGATTTTGTGAGATCGTATATACCAAAATAAAGCTTTCTTACTTTTAGGTTTAGAAAAAAATTGAATTGTCTTTTTTTCATATTCTTCTTTAGCTTGGGTCACTGTGCGTTTAAATACAGCGACAAGAAATTTATAATCTGACCCGTTCTTAGAGGACTGATTATGTATTAGCTTCTTCCGGGCTGCCTGTCGTCACCTGTAATCTCGTGAACATTCAGAATTCCACCAGGGGCTATAGGGTACTCTCTTCGCCAATTGAACAGCAAGATCAGCTTTTTTGTATGCCCTTTTAATTTCTGCACCTAATTTCATAGCTTTAGTGTCATAAACAGCTTGAGAGGGAGAGTCTAAAGCAGCCTTTATATCGTGTTTAAACTCTGAATAATCTATAAAGATCTGGACATGAGAACATGATGGTTTTAAGGGGCAAGTGATTTCGAACATTATAGGAAAGTGGTCACTGTTAGAGATGCAATTAAGGGCTGTTCATGGTATGCTAGAAATAGCCGTGCCTACAAAACTTGAATCCAAGGCGGAGCGCCGAAAAGATTGGAAGTAAGGTAGTAGAATTACGTGATGTATGGAAAGCCAAGTTTCTTGCCATGCAATATCAGGCACATACAATTTGGAAGACAGGCATAACAGATCTGTTATGGCTGAGTGATTACATCAGCAATTCTAAAACATAATTTTGAGAGACCCTATGATTTCGTGAGAATAATTTCGGCAACTACCTTATCTAAAATACTGTCTTTTAGAAAATCTGTTTTCGAAAGGCTGTCCTTTTGGTATTTTTTTACTTTTGACATCATTCTGCAAGCCAGGTTTTTTCAAAACAGGGGATCTAGAACGCGTTAGGCATTTGAGGTCCATGTTCATATCTTCTGTATCCTGAGAAACTTCCTGTATGCCCCTCTGACTGCCTTCTCTAGAGGGTCCTGCAGACTTTGTATTGGACGGAGTTCTCTCAGTTTCTGCCTCACTTGTCGGGTGTGCAGACACAGCATTTTGTGAAGCCGTATTTATATCTATCTGCGCTCCATATACTTGTGCCGTTTGCTTAATTATAATATGCGACAGAGACTTAGACATGGTGGTAGCATGGCGTTGCATAGCCATAGCCACAGCATTTCAATCAAGTCCGCAATTCACAGGGAAAGTAATGCTTCCATTGCCATGTTATGGCGGGCTGCTGCACCGGCGTGCCCTTGAGTTCTGGCCAGAATTTCAGCAATGGCATTCTTTCGGGAGTATCGTAGCCTGTCTACAATTTCAAGATTTTGGATTTCACGTGCCTTGGCTGAGCAATATGGGTTATCAGCACAGTGTGATTCATGGCAAATACAGCACTTTTCTTCCTTACTCTTACATTCATTTGCTTTTTGCGTCTCACCACAAACGCTGCAACTAGGTACTGACTTGCATCCTTTCACTCTGTGTCCATAACGCCAACACTTAATACACTAATACACTGGACGAGGTGATAGCGGATCCATTTCGTATATTAAAGGCCACACTTCCATTTCGGTTGGGCGATTCAACCCGGCAAATGTAACTGTCACGGAATCATTTGGGACTTTGTTCATATCCACAACTCCACTGCAGCTATGAACCACTATCGCACCTGCTTCTGAAAACATATCTAGTATCTCAATTGAAGTCAAGTTTACATCGACGTCCCAAACAAGGCCTTTGATACAAGCTAGGTGAGGTGGAATGAATGCGCTCATTGGGTTGGTAGTGAACACCGAGCAATTTTTTCGGTCTCGGACACATCGCTGGTCAGATGAGAAGCAGAGAATGCCTCCCTTGGAGAACTGTCGAACCTCTGTGATGCTGTGATAGTGGGTGGTAGCGGCTGTCAGCTCTGTATGAATAATGTTTGGATTCTTCATCCATACGATACCTTCATTGCTTGGGACTAATTCCAGTGGCACGGATAAGATGTCATTGTTTAGAAGCAAGTCGTCTGGTAATTCCTGCGTTGGAAGAGAAGCAGAGCAGAGGAAATTCCTGGTCCAGTTGAGGAAAACGGCATCTGTCAGGCCTTACTAGCCGAAAACACACTCACTAATCAAATAGGACACTATCGGAACACCTATCAAGAATAAATTCAATCACAACCACTGAATGATTGGCCAAGCCCTCAGAGCAGGCAAACCGGTACTGGGGTTTTCGTACTTCTTGTGGCACGTGCTCCTTTATGTGGTTACGCTACTGGCGGCTTCACCACTTAACGCACGAACGGGTGCTCAAGATCTGTTCTCTAAGACTACAAATAGCGCGTTCTATACAACCGTTGGCTTCATTAGGTAGTGTCTTTCAAAGAAACGAGCGTTTGATCCATCTTCATTGTTTTCGTTCACTCAAACCTCTCCGGCAGGATATGAAGATAAATTCGAAACATTCAATGATGCCAGTTGGTGGTGGTGGGAAACTTTGTATGTTGAACGAGAGAGACAGTACAGCAATTCACGGCACATCCCATCATGATCTATTCGTTCAAGAATTAGACTCGCAGAATAGCTGACATGTGTCATTTCTTCTTTTCTTTTTCTTTATAAAGGCAGCTGTACAAATTTTTAGGCACCTGTCGCACCAGTTTCCATGTTTCAGCTGGCCCGTTTAGGGGCAATCGCTGAGGATCTACTTAACACAAGAAGCTTCTGATACTCTGGTTTCTCTGCACTAAGATGCTTTATAAGAAGAAGCCAACTTTCTGTAGAGGTATTTCCATTTGACGCAAAATGTTCCGAGTGCAAGACGACGATATGCTACTTGGATTATACAGTGCGTTACTCAAGCAAAAAAATTCACCGAGTTTTATGTCTTTTTATTTACAGCGAAGGCTGTAATGAGGTCCCAACATGGGCTGTTCTTGGCGCCGTTGTTGCGCCTCTAACCGCTGATACACGAAAAAAAAAGCATAACAAAAAACAGTCACTACAAAACACGGTTAGAACATGGGTCTCTTTCCTGGCAGTCCAGTTTTATACCCCAGAGTCCTGTCAGTAGTGGAAACTTCTTCGCAAAACGACCCTATAAAGGCTAACATCGTTGCTTGGCCGAGTTGGTACGACATGATAAAGGCATTTTGTCGGAAAGGAGCCACGTTTACACATGCTATCTAGCGTGTTATAACAGTAGAATAGCAAACATACTTCACACAATGGAATATCTGTATTCAGGCGTAACCATATCAGCTCGTCAGATTAGTGGCATTAGATTCATTTGTTGTAAATTTGAAGGGAAGCTAAACAAAATTTCAAGAAAGGCTACTAAATGTAATAATATTCTATGCACAATCATCCTATATAATATTTACCTATGTGCATATTGTTTATATAATATATAATTTATCTTGCATGTATGATACTTATTCATCATCAGATGCAAAAACATCAACTCAGATAATAGCTGAGTAGGTTCGTGTGTTGCTTTACGGATACGTAGTGGTCCCTTCGCAGACTCGCTAAAAGAAAAATTATGGCGTAGTGGGCGCTTCACGATTGTATTTGCCGTATGCATTCTAGAATATAGCTTGAAGTTGCAAATCTTACACGTACAGTCGTTAGTTTTGTGATGGCTCAGTTGAAGATTGCGCTAATTACCGCAAACTGGGCTAGCAGTTGAGAAGTTGATGCGCATGGGGCCCCAATCGCATTCTGTTCTTGAAAGTGAAATTGAAGCCAAGTATTCTCGTTTACCCTGTTTCGAAGAGGATACGTATGTGTTTCCGAGGTTCAGCTTTCTCTCCTTGTTTTATTCGGTTACCTCATTTGTGTATACGCGGAGACACCGAGTAAAAAATTCACAGTGTTGCAATTTACTGCATATTTTCTAGAAAGCAGCAGGTATAAACTGCAAAGCGGAGAGCAAGGACGAAGAGAGTTAGCTCAGAGCAAAAAAAAAAAAAAAATTACTTCGTCCTTGCTTTTATTCAGCGTCGCTGGTAACCGGCTATGGCTCCTTTTTTTCCTAATTAGCTCTCGTGTGTTCATCCCCGAGGGCTTGTGAAAGAAGCCTGCTAAATTATGGCGGTCGGCTGAGGCTGTCAGGGCAAGTCAGCGATAAGCAAACGAATTGTCCGCAGCACTGACGCATGGCCACCTCAGCGTTAGCTTAGTTCCTTTCATTTGCGTTTTTCTTTTTTTTTTTTGTAGCTTGTAACTTGCTTGTACCATAAAGACACTCATAAACAACATGTTTACTTTTCTCTCCTGTTTCTTTTCTTTTTTTATTCGTCTTTACTTCTCAATTCTTAATGCCAAGGGCCCAGTTGCAAACCCACTTCATCGCCTCAGGCAGAAATATATCTAGCTGTTTGTGATGTGACCACAAAGAGATACAGATAATTAAGTGCTGGTCCTCATGAAGCGAATGTACATTTACACAGCCTTAATACTTTTTTCTATTTTTTCCTGTTTCTGTGAAACACTATTTTTCTTCAATAACAGCGTTTACCACCACGCACTGCATTCTCACCAGTAAACATTCACTGCAGTTTTGTAAACTGCCCTTTTCATTGGGAATATTTTTCAGATGCTTGGCCTGTAGGTGTTAGAGAGAACAACTTCTTAATATTCAAGCGTTGATAAACTGCCTACTTTTAACAAAAATTACTGTAGGTTAGCCTGAAATATACTTAACCAGGTTGGCTTCGTCATAGCGGGTAATTATCCCCTGTGACCTGAAATACAGAAGACAAGTTGCAATTATAGCAGATTTCGCGTGATCTCATCTCAATATTAAAAGCGATGGTCCGACACGTAGTTCTTCTGGTGGCAAGGCGATGCAAATGTTTTATCTCCTGTATTAGTTGTTACCAGGCATAACTTTTTAACTACGGGGCTAGCGAGAAATAATGGTATTCTAATCGTCAAGCCGGAAAGTTCTAGCTTCCAACCAGAAAGCGACGAACGTGCTGCCAAAGTTTCTGTGGTCAATCGGACTACCAGAACTATTATGAGACTACCGTGCTAAATGGGTGCGGTTTTTTTATTTTTGCTTTCTCGCTCTTTCCTTTTTTACCTTTCTGATCCCCCTCACCTTTTCTCCAAAGCAACGTAGAACATTGAACAACTTTCTTTTGGTTAAATACCCTGCCTTTCGGTTAACTTTGTCTAATTGCAAAGGAAAGTTTGGTGAAGAAGAAGAGTTTAGGAAAGCAAGTTGAAATATTTGGCGAATGCCTTGCTGTGAATATTTATTGATTGAGTTTTATTGGGGCGATCATGCTGTGAGTGATCATTGTTTTACTCAGGAGGAACTGGCCAGTGTACTACAGATTCATCACACCAGCACCTTCTTTGATAAACTATAATGTTCTATTATTATAGATAGTTCACTTAAAATATCATATTATGATTTTTGTTCAACTATTCTTTTCAACATAAGAAAATCGTTGGAGCAGCTTGAAAGAGAATTCGTATTTAACGAAGGATTGCGTTATTTTAAGCAATTATTATCGCGTTAACTCGGCGTACCAATCATTATCCTAATCGTGCTTGCAGTATATACGCTCATACTCATGGTGTTTTTGGCACTTAAAAGACACTGTTTCTTTAATTTATATCGTAAACAAAAAATTCACCGTATTTTGCTATTACTGTATTGCACGTGAACGATCGTTCTAAAATAAATCAAACAGAACTACGTCAGGTTTACTGTGAACGTGCAACTCTATATGATGCAAATAACGCAACGAACACGAAAAATTGCCACTAACTTCACAACACTGACTTCTTAACTGCATTCTTTTTTTTCTAGTAATCATGCTAGTTCGTGGAAAACATTGCATCAGTAACACAGCTGCGCGTTGTTGGTTTTACAACAAAATGATAACGAAGTCAATAGTTTTACTGCACCACTCGGGAGGGGTATCACAGCGTGAACTGTTAGCTCTGATAAGTACATCACTACTAATGTACTGTTGAAACCATCAGGTTAGTACGTCTCAACCATGCTTAGGCGGGAAATCGAAATGTCTCCATGTTTCGGAGCTCGTTGGCCTGTGTCACTACATCGTGTTGGATTGCGCTAAGCTGAGCGAAGTTACAAAGTATTATTAAAAATTTAATTTTGTACTGCGCTCTTTATTCCGTGCGAATAGCTTACTTTTTGAGATATAGGGAAGTGCTTCGGTTACGGTAATGTTTTCTAGCAGATTGCCTCTATTAAGTAACGTAATTGGCATTATTTCAAATGTGTTTGCTTCGTTGTCTTGCCTGATATTATGTTGCAGTGAGACTAGTTATAGAGGGCATTCCATCAAAACCATTCAACAATCTCTGGCAACAACGCAAAGGCAATTTATGTTACTCCCTACTTTGCTAGCTTCGAGAAATGAGATATTCCTTACATAATACAGAAAACCCAAATTATAGAAGGTAGTTTTTCCTGGCGTACGGTTGTGGACCCACAACACTATTAATTTCAGTGGTAGAGCATAACAAATAAAGATGATGAGAAAGAAAAATGCCTAAGATATGTACCCAACATTTGGACACGCTCGGGGCGATAATCAATCATAATTTTCGTGCTGTAGCTCTGACACGCGCCTCATTTTAATAAAGTGCACTTTTTTCTTGCTTTATGTGAGGCTTGGTTCTATATGACGCTTCATGTCACGTACGTCGTTGTTCCCATAGCCCGAAATGATTACTAACTTCTCATATATCTTCGTCGCTCGAGCACTTACCCAAAATAGCAAAACGTTTTAGCGCAGCATATTATGGCTTGAGATTGCCTTTTTCCGGCTGCTATACTCTTGTGAATGTTTACAATATACCACGCATAGCCAAAATGCTAAATGGGCCTGTGTCGAAAGGCTGATCTAATTCTACCTAGAGTACAGGATGTTGTACTAGGGCAACAGAGAGAAATTTAATGGGCAAAATAAGCATGTTCGTGTGGTTGGCATGTATTGTAGTTAATGTTTGTTTTTAATAAACAGGTGGGTGTATGTGTTGCGCTCACAAGAAACCTTAGTCGACGCAGGCTTGGGTTGTATCGATAGTATTTAAGGGATGCTGTTGAGTATCTCGATTTCTATATTGACATACATTTGCAAATTGTGTTTGTATCTCAGTAGTGAAATACTTTTATGAAGTATCAATAATATCGCAATTTTACATGTACATGCCACGGGTATCTTGTTACTTTCATAGGAAATGGGCTGATCTGTTTATAAGGGGGGAAGAAAGACTTGTGCAACGCCAAGCAAAAGCACGCTATCAGTTGCTGACATATTGGGAGGCGGCGAAAGGTTACCTGTACCACGGCCACTGGATAAATTCTCTTTTATCCAGCAGCCATGCCTCAAAACGCACAGTAAGCCCTATATGGTAAAGCACTCGATGCTGTGGCGGCTGAATCGCGTAGGTAGTCATGGTAGTTTTCAGGTCTCGCAATGCAGCTGCCACACCCATGTTCTTTTTTTTTGTTTCTTAGTTGCAAGTCACTTTGCGGTTTTTTGCTGAGGCTGAACCAGCGTTGTGTAAACGATAGTCCATTTGAAAAGCTGTTGTTGTGTCTATAGGAGCACTTAAGGCAACGGCAATTTCTGGAATACAGATCTTGTGTCTATAATAAAGGTATATTTCTCGACTGGCTGATGCTCGTTAGTGATTGGAGTGATATGCCTGACATGCAGTTTTCAATGGGTTAAAATTATATTTCCAATGCTCTTGATTGATGTATCTGGGGAGCGTCAGTATTTCAAACATACAAACTAGTATTACAGAAGTGTTATTATTGTATCTGTAGTCCTTTATCTATATTCTAGAATACCTTTTTAGTCTTTTTTGCAACAGTATTCCATAGGAGGAGGGAATAAGTACGCGGAAAGACAGCGAGGTTAGCCATAGTATTCCGTAAATATACTGTAGCGTCGAAGATAAATGTATATCACTATCTTTACTTTAGGCTGCCAGCTCACGCATTAAGATATCTGTATTCCCGAATACTTTTCTGAGTATCTCTGCCAAACCTAAAGTGCCGCTTCGCATTTTGCGGGCGACAGTGTTTCTATTAATGGCAGAAACTGAATTTGGGGTCTGTAACGCGCTTATTTTTTATTGCCATTATCACCATCGTAATTATGTATAGTGTGTGCCTTGCATGTACTAGTACATGATAGGAGAAAGGGCATGTGTGGTCTGGAACATGCATATTTTTCATCGTCATCAGCGTCACGGTTTATTCAGTTTATTCAGTTTATACATTCATTTAAAATACAAAATTCGTAGAATGTAGTATGCAGACGAGGGTCCCAAAGTCAAGCGACTGCAGTGGGACCCTCGGTTAACAATAACAATAAAATAATAATTATAACAGCACGTGAAATACGCAACACATATGAAAAGTAAACAGTGAACTTACATAAAATAACATCAAGGAAACGAAAAAGGCAGTCAAAATGCGACACAAGAACAATAGTAATAAGTTATACAAGTAAAACATAATCACGCCATAAAGCAATAATCTAAATTTGCAAAGTCTTTCTAATTTCATGCCCGGATACATAAGAATCGTTAAGTAATCATTGTTGTCAACCTAGTTATGCAAGATGAAGTTTTTAAGATCACGTTTGAATGCATGAAAAGATGACGATGATTTTAGTGTATAGGGCAGGTTATTTCACAATTTAATGACCGCGAAGGCGGACGTCATTTTGCCATAATTGGTGTTACATTTAGGTAAAAGGAAGTTGTGACTGTGGGCGAATCTAGTGCTATTGGTGTTAGTGAGTAAACTAGCATCGATTAAATCAAACACAAGCTGTTTGTAGAGTTGTTTATATAACAATATGATTAAGTGAAAATTAAATAAGCCAGACACAGTAAGAATACAGTTAGCCTGAAGGAGTGGAGTAGCATAAGAATAAGACGAACTGTTGGTAATAATGCGAATGGCCTGATTCTGAATGGCCTGATTCTGATTATTGTAACAGTGCCGCAATACACTTAGCTATAGCTAGTCAGAGAATTGTAGAGAAATTTATTAATAGCAATAATAAAATGAACTATAATTATTGGTAACTGTTACAGATACGGGCATGAGTTTATACCTAATATAACCGCAAATTTGGAGACAAAACAACGAGCGGCCCAGGCGAATAAGCGTGGCTTCATCGGGAAAATGCCATTATCGTAGAACAAGGAGCCGCACAGCCTAGCGATGAAGAAAGGTATGAAATCAACTTATCACACCTTGGCGAACACGCGAATCCACGCAACAGCTCTTTGCAATCAAAACCGTATTGCGAAGAGAATGTGACGTAAGAATTTTGAAACCACATTGAAGGTCATAATATTAAAAAAGAAAGAAACCCTGGCTCATTGGTGGGTAAAAAGGAGACTCGTCTACAAGTACGACTTAGGCAAGTTTCTGACGAAGCGATAACGAGTGATGGACAATTTGAAGGCCATAAAAATGCTTCTTGTTTGAGAACATTCGCTTCAAAGACAATTCTTTCTGTCTTGTTCACTTCGCAAGTGTTCTTTCATTTCAAAGCATCAAACAGGTATATTCGCACTCAATGACTTGCAGTGCTCATCGCAGAGCTATGGTTGACTGGATGGAATAATATAGTTGCAATGTAGTTTCTTAGAATTAATATATAAAGAAACTATGTCAGTGGAATGTTTCCGGAAGCATTAAAAAAGTGTGGTTCAGCCAGAACACAAAGTACTGATACTACGATGATTCTAGTTTCAACAAGTTTGCCAAGTTTGACGATTTAATGGAATATTTCGAACATAAATGATCCCCTCAAATTTTACATTTTTCGAAAATTCTCATGCGCAATCCTGGTTAGCCTTCAAGTGTTTGAAAAATACAACAAACTAGGAAAATAACACTATTAAATATTATTATCACCGCGAAATATATGAAGTTTCAACGGCAATATCCATCATATCCCTGTACTACTAGCCATATAGCTTCATAATATGTAAGAAATATCAGGGCGAGAGCTACTTCTGGTAGTTTTGTTAATCGTTATTCCAGAGAGAAAACACACAATTTCGACAGGCTAATTATTCTAAGCATTTATTTGCTTAATCCACTCTTGGTTCCTTCCTAGCTAATCACAACAAATTACATGAATGCAAAAAAATGTATCCCGGAGATCAAGAGTGCTCGTGAAAAGAAAAAAAAAAATTGTAGCGCTCTGCCATAATCCCTGAGACAGATGTCACGTGCTTTCCGCGCACAATGCACTCACAATTCGTGGCTTGATGAGCCTCCTGGTGGACCTTACAGCAAACTCTCAGCACGTCCATCTCCGTGTTGTGTCGATGCAGAGAAAAACGAAGGACCCAAGAATAAAATGGTTTTCCACATGGCCACCCTCCGCCTGGCAGTCACTGCAGCTTGCACTTGCGTGGGTTGTTGTACAGCTTGGCTTCTGCTTGATGTGCGTTCCTCCCCTGCGGCAGTTCGCATGGCCTGGCCGGCTTCGGCAACCATTGCGTATCCCGATGCGTTTCCCTTATCACGTTAGTGCCGAGAAAAAGACGTCGGAGGTCGGTATTGTCCATCTATAACGAGACGCAGCGTGGAGCCCCAAGCAAACGGAGGAAACAAAGGAAGGCAAGAGATAAACCAGAAGCGGCATTCGCAAAGGTTGTCACCTGCAGTGTACGCAAGGAAAAGAAGAAAACACCAGAAACCTGCACAACCGGGGCGTGCTTTTGCAAATGCTCGAAGCGGGCGACATCCAGTGACGAAGTTAAGCGGATGGCGTTACGCAGCGAAAAGCTCAAGACGACATACTTATGGATCAAGCGATAAACCCAATTACGTGGTATCACGGAAGAAGAAATGCCACGAAAGAAGTACAAAGTAAACCCGATTCTCGCCTGCGGTGAGAGAAATGGTACAGTGACAGTGCCAGCGAATCAACAGCCGCCGCTTTAAATGGTGAATACATATAATGTGTAATAGTGAGTGGAGTGCCGGGGTAAAACTGATATTTTCGAGAACCACTGGGCGATTTTACGGGCGCAATTTACATAGCAAACCTCGTGCTGATTTGTGGGGTTTAACATCCCAAAACCACCATATGATTATGAGAGACGCCGTAGTGGAGGGCTCCGGAAATTTTGACCACCTGGGGTTCTTTAACGTGCACCCAAATCTGAGCACACGGGCCTCGACATTTCCGCCTCCTTCGGAAATGCAGCCGCCGCAGCCGGGATTTGAACCCGCGACCTGCGGGTCAGCAGCCGAGTACCTTAGCCACTAGACCACCGCGGCGGGGCTAGCAAACCTCGTGCACCAGTGCGATTTCTCTTAGAAAAGGCCTGAAGGAAATGCGGTTTTGGTGAAATTAATTGCAGCCGGTATTTATTTAGGGCTTAAAATGAACAGCAAGTGGTGAAGTTATGGGGTTGGTAGAGTTGAGATACCATCGTCTAATGCATATAGGGGCTCGGAAAAAAAAAAAGAATGTAGGAATACATGCCAAGCATTCAGTAAAAAAAAAACCAAACGAAAGTTCGCTCAAAAGTAAACTTCAAGTGCAATAATTCTTGTTTTCTTTAGTCCAATTTATTCGCAGATGCACTACAACAATAAAATATTAAAAAAAAGGATAAACATCTGAACGCTTTTTGAGATAAAATCATACAGCATCAATGAAGAATCGGCAAGATCATAGAGAAATATTTTGTCCACGTGCCTATCAATTGGTGCATATTCATGGGCGAGCCCTCCAGGTATACGGATGCATGCACTGACGCAGACACGCACAGGACATACAATAGTCTTATGCATTGCTTAGACGGCTGTTAAACTTCACACTGAGGGTGGGTCAATTTCGCTTTGCTGGCGAAATGTATTGAATGTATTATTTGCACATATATTTTTATGCACAAGCAGTGGTGCAGTTCGAAGGCCATTTCGCTGCGTTGAACAACTTGGGTTATCCTAAACACCATTTATACGAGCGGTGCGGTTTTCTGATTTAGAGCGTCAGTTCAGAACATCCTTGAGATGAATATATCTCGTAAATCATGTTCATACATGAAATACATAGTTGAGCGGAAGTCCAAATATTTTCATGTCCTTGACTTCGTCAAGTTCCTGAGACGTTACAGATGTTTCCAATTAGCAACGTTATCCACGTGAACTTACGTTATTTGTATTCTTCTAAAAACTCAGATTCAATCCTCTACGACATAAGACACATTCATTCTTGCATAAAAAAGCACGTATACGTGCTATACTTGCTCAATTTCGTTAACAGAGGTCAGGATTGTCAATTTATACTTTCACTGATGGCGTCTGTGACTAACTGCGATGAACAAAAATGATTCATAAGCCTTTAAGCTGTGACCAACTGGCGGCTTCTGTTCAAGCGCTGGCAACATTGCCGGCACATGCGCCGACTTTTCCGGAAGTGGTGGCTGATAACGATGATACTACAAGGACCTGCACCTTGTCAATCTTGAGCGACGATTTCATCACTTTAGCGTTTCCTGCGACGTCCCTTTTGTCACCAGAACAACTTTGTTAACAGTGCTGCTTGCGACTATTGCGGCAGTGAAGAAATGATAGAGCACCTTCTTTGTCGGATTCCTCGCTAAAGCTCGCACAGAGAGCCGCTAGTTTGTGTGGGCCCGCCGCTTGATGGCAGATCCTTCTCAGAACAGTCAGTGCTCGAATGTCCAAGTCGAAATGAACTGCCTTCACTCATAAAATTACCAACTCCTTGAACTTTTTTCCATGGCAGTGGCTTAATGAATAGGCTATAGTACTCCCACTATACACTGTCATTTTCTTCATTCGTGTTTTTTTCTTTCATCTACTTTTCTCTCCGCTTTCCTTTCCATCCTTGTTTTTCTTTCTCTCTTCGCTTCGTATATTGATGCTACAAATCTGCGTGACCTTTCTGCCTTTCTCTCATTGTATTCTTTCTCTGTCTCTAATTTGAACAAGTTTTTGGGTGTTCACACTTGAGGAACAGCTGCAATAAAACAACGACCCAAGACCGCGCAAGAAGACCAGGCCTTGTTAGTCCTTACGTAGTGGTTTCGCTGCACTCCCTTGTCGAGTATGAACACTTATGTTACGTATCTCAGAGAAATTTCCGGCGAATGGTATTGACATTTTCTTGTGCACTATTCGCAACCCTTCTGGAAGACTATCCTCAATGAGTTCGTGAGAAAACTAAATCATCTTCTGAACCGGTTCGTCTACTGAAAGAGGGGCGGCTTTATCTTGTGACTAGACTTAAAGGGAAC
The DNA here is from genome assembly GCF_013339725.1 of Rhipicephalus microplus. Lineage (NCBI taxonomy): Eukaryota > Metazoa > Arthropoda > Arachnida > Ixodida > Ixodidae > Rhipicephalus > Rhipicephalus microplus. The sequence goes on from NC_051165.1 coordinate 300,769,287, forward strand.
ATCAGCATAGGTGTTATACCCCAAATACGGGCTCTGTACTGAAGCAGCAGCCCCGGAGATGACAGCGAAATGTTATGAGCCTTGGAAGAAGAGGGCGAAGACAACGAGAAAGGGGCACCCTCTGCCACAACTAAGCGCAGTCAAGCAGCACAGCCTTCTTGTTAGCGAAGGCACCAGACAGGCTGTGATCTTCCACTTGAGTGGTGGTGTTAGGCAAGCCTTCATGCTGGTGTGAGCCGCCTCATAACTGTCTGCACCGAAGTCACCCGGAAATATACAAGAGCAGACCATCCTTCAGGCGCGAGACAACGAAAGCAAGACTGGCTGCTGGTGCCAAGGGTAGTCAGTGACCAAGCGGAGCTTGGACAGGACATTTACGCGCACTCGTGCAGGCGGAAAGTCGGAACAAAAGCTAATCGTTAGTAAAGCGATGGTTATGCGTGCTGTGGGACAGGTTCGCTCAATAAGGCCAAGTCGGAGGCGATGGTGCAAAGGCTTCCATTTTGACCTCGGTCTTGGATGGGCCACTGAGCCTTCGCGCATACTGGAGACCTACAGTGCGTATAGAAAAAAGCGCAGAAGGGTTTTGATGATGTGCACCAGGGGCAGTTCAGATGTGCGAGCTACAGTATAAGAAGGCAATGCAAGTTTCGTGGTGCACATTCATTGCAGATGTTTTAGGAAGGTGCACCTGATACGAATAATCTGTTACTTCTCAGTATTTATTCTTTTTTTCTACCCCCATGATGCCTAGAATAAAGTACATCATGCTCATTCACGTGTTTTTGATGTAAATGAAATATTCTCGCAAAACGTTCCTCTCAAGCTTCACAAATCACAAGGGCAGTGGCGTGCAATGACTGTCCTTGTGATAGCTGCAATGAGCCGCTACGTAATTGAGCAAACGTGAATATGCACCCCATGAGTCAATTGTCTGGGCGTGATAAGCTCGATGTTGATGTGAAGATAGACAAAAAACAAGTCATTGCCACAAAAATTGTTTATCTTCACGCCACAAAGAGTGCAGCGCTTCATTGTGTATGGGAACACGGGGTACCCCACAGGGAGCAGTGTTATCACCACTCCTTTTCAACATTGCTATGATGCGCCTTCCAAGCGAATTGGCCAGGGTGGAAGGCACACAACGCGCAGTATATGCCGACGATATTACAATCTGGACCACTGAAGGGAGCCTTGGTGAAATGCAGGAACGCCTTCAGCAGGCCGCATCCATAGTCGAGGCGTATGCCAACGATTGTGGACTCCAATGTGCTCCAAACAAATCAGAGCTTCTGCACGTTAGAGCGAATCCAAGAGATAAGTCAGCCATACACATCTCCCTGTCTGGGGTTCCCATCAGAGAGGTGGAGGAGCTCCGAATTCTGGGTTTGTTCATTCACCACAGACTCAGACCGGACTCCACTATAGCGAAACTCAAGAGAATAGGCGAACAGGTAGGGCGCATGATCCACCGCGTTTCCAACAAGCGGGGTGGTCTGCGGGGCAGAGACGCGCTTCGGCTCGCGCATGCCTTCGTGACTAGCCGAATCCTCTATGCCGTCCCATACCTTCGCACTAACAAGCAAGAAGACGAAAGAATAGATGCCATCATTCGTAAGGCTACTAAACGAGCTCTGGATCTCCCGGTGGCCACTTCCAACGCCAAACTGAGGGCGTTAGGTGTGCTCAACTCCTACCAGGAGTTGCGGGAGGCCCACCTTATGAATCAATATACGCGGCTCGTGCAGACGGCTCCCGGGCGCCGCCTGCTAAACCGCTTACATATACAGCACACTTGCACTGCAGAGGAGGCGGAGCGTATTCCGGAACTGTGGCGGCATATGCTCTCGGTCGCTCCACTCCCCAGTAACATGGATAAGCACACGCACGAAAGCAGAAGACAGGCGCGGGCTCGGACGCTTGAGAGGCAACACGGCTCCCGACCTGGTGTATTCTACGTAGATATAGCAGGGCCTTCGCCCACGGGATTTTACACGGCCTCTGTAGTTCACCGGGAAAAGCATGTCAATGGGCTCTCGTTCCGAGCACAAAATCCAGAGCGCGCTGAGGAAGTCGCGATAGCGCTTGCTGCTGCGGACCCCAACTCGAAAGTTATCATCACGGACTCCAGGAAAGCATGTACTCATTACTTGGTAGGAGAGATATCCCCCCTAGCCAGCCAAATTCTAAAACGGGCTCTCGCTGATCCAGCCCCGAAACGCATCGTATGGGCTCCTGGCCATCAGGGCCTACGAGGTAATGAGGCCGCTGACGCGGCCGCCCGAGCGCTTACCCACCGGGCTCCTCACCTTGGCTCTTATGACTCGGAGGCCAATACACCGCTGCTGCGGTTCAAAGAAATTCTCACCTATTATCGTGACACTCACCGCCTTTACCCGGCTCCTGCAAAGGGGCTGAGTAAGGCGGAAGAGCGAACTCTAAGGCGCCTGCAGACAGGTACTCTACTCTGTCCTGCAATCCTAAAGCATTTCGATGCGAACACAGATGGGCGGTGCCCACACTGTGGGGAGACGTGTGATATCTTCCACATGGTGTGGGCATGTCCGAAAAATCCCCACCTACCCCCTTCCCCTACCCCTTCCCGAGAGGCATGGGAGACTGCCCTCCTCGACAGCTCATCACTAGAGTCTCAACGGGCTCTGGTGAGACGGGCGCGAGTAGGGGCCTCGTCATGCGGTGTCCCGGACTAAGGACGCCGACCATGTAGCAGGGTCATGCTTTGGCCCCGTACCTCTCTCTTTTACAATAAATGTTTTTCATCATCATCATCATTGTGTATTAACTGTAACTATACACGGGGCAAAATGAAAATTGCCTCGTTTTTTTTTCTTCTCAGCGGTCAAACTTAGAGCACGCGCGTTGTTAGGGTATGTACTTTAGATAATATAACAAATCTCTGCCCTCGAGTAAAGTATAGTTTTCGGTTTTCTACCACTCTACAACTTGGCTTTCAAGAGGTGCGGAGCCATTTCCGGACGAAGCTAGTATAAGACTGTGCAAATAGAACAATTAAAGGACGCACAGTTATTTTTTTAATCGTTACTCTTTCACCTGCTATGCTTAAATCTCCGCGCTTCCGGAGACCCTCACTATAGTAAGGTGATCTTGTTGTAATAAACGAATAGCTATCACTGCTCTGTTCCGAATATTAGAATGAGCAAAAGCACCACAGGGCGCGAGAGTACCTAACTAAAGTGCGGTGTTACCCCCTTCATCCGTATACTTTCTCCTCTACACCATCTCCGAAGCGTTGTCGACGACACCGCAGACAGGCCTGCCTGTCATAATCCACTTAATCCTCCGCTTTCTCCCCCCGCCCCTGGCAAAGAAAAAAAAAAGCTTTGTCATGGCTTTGTATATTCATGACAACTACGGCTGAATGAACTGGAGCTCTTTTCGCAATAGCCAGTCGTGATCCGAACGTGTTAGCTGAAGCACTCTTGCGCACAATTAGAGCGCGGTTGAAAATGCACCCATTGCTGAGGTGAGCGCCGACCCTCGTTGTCTATCGCCTTAACCGAGCGAACCAGCGTAGCGAAAGATCTTCTGGCTCGCGCACCTCTGGCTACGCCGTTCTATTTTGGTGGGGTCGGTTGGACTAGACTTCTTTGTCGGTCAGCAATGAATAACAATAAATAAATAATAAATAAAAGGAAAAACAAACAATAAAAGTGAAATCGATAAGAGAATGAACGTAATTTAGAAATAAAGATAGGGCTGCCTATAAATGTATACATACTACATACATGTCTCTTGAAAATTATTTGCCTTCATACCATCACGTCAGACGAGTATTAGAGCTGGGCTCATACTTCGCATTAGAGAAAATCTTAATTGTGTCATTACATTTTTTTCATCTTGGTGTCTAATTTGTACGCGGTTTGTTTTAAAACTGAGTAGATACAAGAATTTAAATGTCCACGCGTGCATGTCATAGGCTCGAAAGGGCTGATGTTCACTCAAAAGCGTTATTCTTTATTGAAAACAGTGGTTATTTTCCGATGATTCTTGTTCAAAAGAGTTGCCAATTGAAAAAAGTTACGTTGATCGAATCACATGCATGAAAACTAAAAAAAAAAACAATATTGTCGCTTTGTGTATTTGCCCACACTAATGACATCACCATGCTCCCCAAACCAGAAAGGAAGCCTTCGTCGTCGTTAGAGGAACTTCGTAGTGGTTTCTGTGAACCCAGCAGTAAACTATCAACAAGATTGCGTATGTGTTTAGGAATAAGACGCCGTCGCCGATCGGCCTCTAGCTGAGCGCCGTATTATGAACCCACGCTGCGCGCAAAGCGATGTCACGTCATAACCGTATAGGCTCTCCTCGGGCCGTGCTCTAAATGCTCAGCTATCGTTGATGGTTATCACTCGGCGAGGCACGAACGATCATCAACGGTGATCATAGCCTACGAACAAAGGAAAGAGCAAAATGCCATGCAGCGTCATTTTTTCTGCGCAGTACAACGCACTCGTGAGCAACGAGACGTTTCTAGCTTCTGTAGATAGCGCTGCAACGTCGTAAGCGGTAGTAAGCGGCAGAGCACAACGGGCCTGATGTGAGGCCATGCATTCAAAGGAAAGCTCAGTATTAGTTTGGGGCGTTGCTGCGCAGTTATTTCGCGCTCAAGGGTCATGCTCTTTCGTCGCATGCTCCATTGAAAGGTGCTAATATACTGCAGACCCTTGATACCCCGGAATTACTGCTAAAGAATGGTAAGTTCTTGCATTATTGCACCCATAAGGCGGTGTGAATAGCTGCCATTTCAGCCTTTGAGATAAATCGCGAAAGGTAATAGCTGGTCTCACTGTGCGTATAGTGTTCTTTGACTCGTCTTGTTCTCTTTCACGGTGTGTTGTCGTCAGCTGTCAATGATATTATTGTTTTTGTTCTTTGCGTGGCGCAGGTGAATAGGTCTGAATGCGCTAGTTCATTACTCTATAGGAGCCTGTTGCTTTGTTGCTAAGCGATTGTACTGGCCTCATTCAGGCAAGGGTGATGTTTGAGACCCGTCCTTCTAAGTGGACACCAGCTATTGAGATATTGACAAAAATATTGCGCGCGCGGTTTCGTTGTTTTTCGAAAAGCATCAAAAACTCTGCTATGTGGGGCATGTATTTAGGTCTGGTTTCACCTATTCTGATACGTGATTTTTCGTCAAAAGCAGGCAGGCACACACACCCGCATGAAGCAGAATAAGCAATGCCGCAGCACAACGCCTCTAAGGAGTGACACTTCATTGCACCAGCGCAGATTCCAGTGGGTTTGACGGCTTATCGAGAGCACATTTTGTAGTTTTGAAACGTATGCTTCCAGTAGAGTAATCATTGCCGGTATTTTCTTTGTCAAAAACCACGATACTATTATGATGCACGCCGTAGTGCCAGTCTTTGGGTGAATGTTGACTAGGTGGGGTTCTTTAACGCGTGCCTAGATGTAATTACGCAGATTTTATTGCTTTTAGCCTTGGAAGGGAATAGAAAGTAGGCCCTCGAGCTTAGCTTCAAACAAAAAAACAACAACAAAAATACCCTCTATTGCTTGTGAACTTAGCCGTCATACTCCTCCGTTCTTACTGCACTGCTTGAACCAATAACATATTGGGTCCCAGAGGGGATAACGTATTTCACGGGTTCAAAACTTCGTGAATGCGTTACATGAAATGAGACTTTCGGAGCTTCTATTGTTAATGCTTTTCTTTTATCTGCCTTTTTTACACTGCCAGTTTTACTTTTTCTGTCATTTCACGTGCACGTAGACGACCAGCCCGTCTCTGTTATGAACTCTGTTGCTATCATCCCATATTCAGCGGCATCAAAACTGATCTGTCGGTGGGCGTGTGTCATTTTAAGTATTGAAAAGCTAGGACATTTTTCAGGTTTGGCAAAAGAATATGAAGCTTAAGATATGTGAAATATTGTCTTGGTTTGCGGAAGAATGTTTCGAAGAATGTTTCGATTACAGAAAAAGCACAGATGTTTTTTAAGAAGTAAAGCAGAATATATCTAAAAAATTAGGGTGAGCATACATGTACGCATCTTCATACAAACGCGTCATTTCCTTTCGTGGCGTGCATTCCACAAGTTGGATGTGTATGACATTTGGGTTGTCCAACTGCACGTGACGCTAAGGCATTGAGAACCACTCACACAGCACAATCATACACAATCCTATGACGCGAGCTGTAAGCCAGCCAGCGTAGCGTGCGTATGTTTGACATAATGGAATCACGTTTGATAGAATCGCCTCGAATTTTGGCGTTCGTTAACCAAGACCGATGTGATGTTCCACGTCGTGTTCGCCACTGACACGCTGCGTTCGTGATGACCCTATTAAACTGAGCTCACACGACTTTGAAAGTTTACAAAGGTGCAAGCCGCTTTGCGGTGACTTCACGGAATAAAGCAAGGTATAATCATACATATCAAGTTGTTGACAGATATCGAAATATTTTCGGGAATATTATTTTTTTGCGTAAACTGCTTTCTTGTATTGAGTTGAGACAGCCTGCTTTCGCAAGTTTGATCGAAGAAAATCTGCGACAATAATTTGTGGCGCTTTCCTGCCTCAAGCGTCAAAAGGTGGAAAAGCATATCGTCACCACGGGATCTGATCAGCTTGCCAGAATAATTACTAGGCTGAGATTAAGTAATGTCAAAATAGCGGGTAAGACAAGAATGAAAAAATCAGCAGATCCCACATAGCTGGGAATCGACGTTATGCGAATGTCACCGAACGAGCGCTCAAAAAGGGCGCGCCGCCAAATTCTCGCACCGAAACGCCGGAGTGGCGCTGCAAGGACAACGATAAAGAAAAAAAAAGAAAACAAACATCTAAAGGCTCCCCGGGTGCGCGAGCATCTCCTCTCGGAAGCGTGGCTTCGCCGACAAACCTCCTCACCCCACAACGGCGGCCGAGCAAGCGCTCGAAATTTCTAGAAGGAAAGGGGCGTGTTATGCCGTGTTGAGTCCTCTGTCGGGGACGGCCCTCATACAGTCTCGCGCCTTCCTCCAGCCTCCGCTGCGTATCGCGCCGACGAAATGGCGAGAACCTTCTGGAATCTCGCGCGGAAGGTATTTAATCGAGCAGCCGAGACGAGAGATCAGGAGAAGACGGAAGTTAGCGCCAGAGCGCGTAGGGATTCCGCCGTGTAGTCGGCGAAGGTTTTGTCCGTGGAGACAAAGCAGAAGAAGAAGATAATTTCCACCTGAGGGGTGACGACTCGAGCTACAGGCGAGAGTGTGTGTTTACCGCTATCGAGCGAAGACGCGTGGCAACAGCTGCGTCTGTGAAGCCGACGTGTTTCCGGCGAAGAAGTTTGAAGCTTGGAAAGTGGCCAATTGAAGACGCGAGGTTTCCTGGAAGAGAAACTTCGGCGAGGTTTCCTGGAAGAGAAACTTCGAGGGCAGCGGAACGACCACAACGCTGGACTTTGAGTGAGTGATTCTCGGAAGAGTATCATCCAGACTTTTGTTCCAAGAACTTTGGACTAAATAGGTTTCCTATCTCTTTAGTCTTTAAGTGTCTTGGTTGTTCAATGCATGCGACTGCATTGAAGTGCGTATTGTTGTCAGTGTCCGTTGTTTCGAGTGTCGCTGATTGTACTGTGTAGTACGTTGTTTGTTTTGGTGACATATTGTACTCAACTATTGTGGAGTGTGCATTCTTGTGTATTGTTTTCGATCTGCCATTTTTGAGAATATAATTTTGTTTTGGTTATCAACTCTCGGCTCTTACTTGTTCTTTGGGCCACAGCCGGCGTCCGCTGGCGCGCCAAAAAAGGACCACTTCTAAATTGTCCACGCTTTTGTGGTGCGGTTCGGGGGGCCGATACTTCGACCCTTGGAATTAGCCCGGCGATCACCTCTCTAATTAACGGGACCTGTGTGACAGCGAAGCGTGCGGAGAGAAGGGGACCGTGTCGCAAGTTTTTTTATTGATTATTGAGCGACACGTCATGAAATGACGCTAAATATATGTACAAATGGTGCATTCACTGACATATGTTGAATAGTTGGAGATGTTATATAACCGGTTACTTCCACTTGCGCAACGATGCCGACTGGAACATGCGTATCAGCAACACCAGGAGCTGATATGAAGTGCTCGCGTTCGCGAGGATGCTGGCCCTGGACACTGCTACATAAATGATCTTCAGCGCCTCGAACCACAATCGACGTTAACCCGACATGACGGCTGTATCAAATGAGCACATATGCGTTGTTTCTAAAATTGGATAGGCAGCACTGCAACCACTATTGATGTTTCACGAAGATTATCATCTATTTGAAAAGTAGTTCCGAAACGTGGCGTAGCTCTGTGGTACAATACTTCATTGCCACGCAGAATCCTTGGGTTCGATTTCAGCTGGGACCCTGACATTTATTCTTTGCATTCGTCGGTTTGACGCTACCGATATCAGGCATTTCTTAATGCTCGCGCATTAAAATTGCTCATGTGTGTTCTCGTCATTCCTGCATAGATTCTGAATGTCAATCACCTGTCGCGCATACCAGCGGCACTTACTCGCCGGTGGGCATGTGCCCCAATCTCGCGGGAAGTGTTTGACGAGACGTACGCGACGGGATTGCGACATTACTCATGTCTTGACCAGCACGTCATATTCGTCTAACAATCTTACCCTCTCATGCTAATTTTGGTTCATGCCAAGTTGAGGGCGTGACCACGAGAGCACCCAAACGTAAGCGGATGGATAGATAGATGGATAAATAGATAGATGGATAAATAGATAGATGGATAAATAGATAGATGGATGGACATATGGATGGATGGATATATGGATGGATAGATGGATGGATAGATGGATAGATAGATGGATGGATAGAAGCTACCACAGTGGCTATCCCCCAGCCACATTACTGGGTATATATGTGAATTTTAACGTGGGAGTGTCAGTCAGCGCCACCAGTAGCCATGGCAGCGAGTGTAACACACTCTTGATGAGCCTGTTTGGCGTCACGTAGCACGTGAACTTATGACGAGTCCACATTTGACCATTGGTCCATTGTATACAACCTGCCCATTGGTCCATTGTACCAAGTCTGCCAGTATGAGACTTTCGTTAGGACCATCGTTATATATATATATATATATATATATATATATATATATATATATATATATATATATATATATATATATATATATATATATATATATATATATAAGCAAGCATGGTGGTGGAGTGGCCGCGGCGTTGCAAGTAGTCAAGTAGATCCTCCGTGAGCAGTAACAAAGTGGTTTATTTCGACGTTTCAGCCAGAGTCTGGCCTTCATCAGGATTGTGGCTGAAAAGATAAGTTGCTGTGGTCCGTGAGGCCTGTTTCACAATTTAGATGAAGGCTAGGCTCTCGCTGAAACGTCGACATAAACCACGTTGTGACTGCTCGTGGAGGATCCACTTGACTATATATATATATATATATATATATATATATATATATATATATATATATATATATATATATATATATATATATATATATAATATGAATAAATATAGCACCTGGTACTATATAAACTCTTTATTTAGGGCGAACTTGTGCCCGTAAACTCAAAGCTAAAAAAATTGCCCGCAGCTTCCCTCGGGGGAACACTGAGGAGGATGCGGACCATATAATTGGTTAACGGGGTGTTAAAGTGCGACTTACTTGGGTCGATGGCTAAATTGGTTAACGTGGTTGTGAAATGGGGTGTTAAATTGCGACTTACTTGGGTCGATGGCTAAATTGGTTAACGTGGTTGTAGGAGGGGGTGTTAAATGAGTGAACACGTACACACGTATGCGAAAGGGCGGCGCTGGTCGAAGGGACGTCGATAATTGTGTTTGTGGATTCGTTGGAATTCATTTCACCGCGACCTTGGACGTCGATGCGCCGTACAAGCCAACCGACGAGCGGCAACTGAGCGAGCGAGCGCCGACCTTGAGTATTTATACAGCACGACGGCGCATGCACTGTCAGCTGTTGAATGTTCTCGAAGCGCGACGCCACATGCGCGTCCACTGGAGAATCAGGAGAATTGTAGATGTCGAACGCGGTGTGTAGAGGAGGAAGGGTGCACAGATGGTGGAGGAGTGAAGCGCGCGCGGTGTGTAGAGGAGGAAGGGATGCACAGATGGTGGAAGAGTGGGCGACGGCGTGACGGCGCATGCGCGCGCGTCAGCTGTCAAATGTTCGAGAAGCGGTGCGGACGGCGCACTACAAGGCGCGAGTATAAGATGCTCCGCATCTAAAATGGTCAACCAAGAATGCCTCTTGCTCGCTGACTCCAACTTCGTCGGTCTCTTCCGCTGCCCCTCGATTCTCGTGCCGGTCCCGTGGCGTAGTATCGTGGCGCGTGCAGGACGGCGTTCCATGGCGCGGCTTTCTTGCTACTTGCTTGGCGGCTTTCACGAACGCGAATTGTGGCAGTGTCTTCTGCGATGTTCGAGCTGTGGCATAAGTCCCCCTTCTAGCACGCATCGCCCCGATGCGTAGAGCCGGCTGACAGTTTCTAAACAATAGGACTTGTCCTTGTGTTAGACGACGTGAGTCAGTTCACTTGTTGAGCTCCTGTCGTAGTACGGATTCATCCGTACTACATGTACAACTTCCGCGAGCTTCCGGCGTCGTGTTGTGCATACTTGACCTTCAGGGATCACTTCGTAGTTTGATGGGCCTGGCTGACGAAGAACCCTGTAAGGGTCAAAATAGCGCCGCATAAGCTTTTCTGATAGGCCACGTGCACGTACAGGTGTCCAGACCCACACTTCGTCTCCAGGGGAGTACTAAACGTCCCTTCGTCTTAGATTTTAACGGTACGCGTCGACGTTCTGCTGTTGAATGATGCGGTTCTGTGCTAGTTGTCGCGCCTCTTCTGCCCTTTCTACATAATCGCTTATGTCAGGGTCCTCTTCATTCGTGCTGTTGACAGGCAGCATCACGTCTAATGTCATTGTTACTGTCCGACCATAAACAAGTTGAAATGGCGTGAAGTGGGTTGTCTCTTGTACTGCGGTATTGTATGCAAATGTAGCATGCGGTAATATGGTGTCCCAAGTCCGATGCTCGACGTCCACATACATCACGATCATGTCAGCAAGCGTCCTTTTCAGCCTTTCAGTTTACCCGTTAGTTTGCGGATGTTATGCGGTAGTTCTTCTATGGTCAGTGTGCGTTAGCTTCATGACAGACTGTACTAGCCTGGCAGTGAACGCAGTTCCTTTATCAGTTATAAGGACTTCAGGTGCGCCATGTCGCAGCACTATCTGGGTCACAAAAAACTGAGCCACTTCATTTGCCGTTCGTTTTGTTAGAGATGACGTCTCGGCATACCGGGTCACGTAGTCGGTTGCTACAACTATCCAGCGCTTCCCAAACAATGACATAGGAAATGGTCCTAGCAAATCCATTCCGACCTGCTTAAACGGGATTTTCGGTGGCCCTATCGGTTTCATAAGACCTGCTGGTTTTAGGGGTGGTACTTTGCGTCTTTGGCATTCTCGACATGATCTTATGTAATGCTGTACTGAATTCATCAATTTTGGCCAGTAATATCTCTGGTGGATTCTTGCCAAAGTCCTAATAATGCCCAAGTGACCTGCCGATGGGTCATCATGACACGTTTCTAAAATTTCCGCTCGCAGTGATGATGGTAGCAGCAGTAGGAACATTTCACCAGTGTGTTGAAAGTTTCTCTTGTAGATAATGTTGTTGCGGAGGACATAGGAACGTAGTCCACGGACGAAAACTCACGGTACTTCGACTTCCTGCCCCTCTAAGTATTGAATGAGCAGAAGTAATTCTGGGTCCATTCGCTGATCATGAGCCATCTCCGACACATTCACAGCTCCAAGAAACGCGGAGTCTTGTTCATGCTCAGGAGACGAGGTCTGGACTGGTGCTCGTGACAAGCAGCCCACGTCATTGTGCTTGTCGCCAGACTTGTAGACTACGGTGATGTCATATTCTTGTAGACGCAGGCTCCATCTAGCAAGTCTTCCGGAAGGATCCTTGAGGTTCGCAAGCCAGCACAATGAATGATGGTCACTGATGGCTCGGAATGGTCTACCGTATAAATATGGACGGAACTTACTGATGGCCCATATAACTGCGAGACATTCCTTTTCCGTAGCTGAATAATTATACTCAGCTTTCGACAGAGTGCGGCTTGCATAAGCAATAACATTTTCTTCCCCGCTCTGCCATTCAACAAGAATAGCACCGAGGCCAACGTTGCTGGCGTCCGTATGAATGTCTGTTTTGGCATCTTCGTCAAAATGAGCGAGTATGAGAAGTGACTGCAAACGCCGTCGTAACTCAGAGAAGGCGTCTTCTTCCTCTTGATGCCAGATAAATGGTACGCCTTCCTTCGTAAGCCGTGTCAGTGGTTCCGCAATCTTGGAGAAGTTTTCAACGAAGCGCCTATAGTAGGCACAAAGCCCCAGGAAACGTCGCATAGCATTTTTGTCTCTTGGCCTTGGGAAATTTTCAAATGCAGTGCTTTTATCCGGATCTGGGTGGACACCATGAAAACTGCCAATGTGCCCGAAGAACCGAAGCTGCCGGAATCCAAAGTGGCACTTTTCGGGTTTGATCAAAAGTGCAGCCATACGAATAGCGTCCAGTATCGTTCTCAATCTCTGTACGTGCTGCTCGAACGTAGTGGAAAAAATTACTACGTCATCAAGATAGACGAGACATGACTGCCGTTTGAGGCCGGAGAGCAAAGTGTCCATCATCCTCTGGAAGGTAGCGGGAGCAGAACACAAACCAAATGGGAGTACTTTGAACTCGTAGAGACCGTCCGGTGTCACAAACGCTGTCTTTTCCCGATCTCGTTCGTCGACTTCTATTGGCCAGTACCCGCTCTTTAGATCCAACGTTGAAAAAAATTAAGCATTGCGCAGTTTATCCAACGTATCGTCGACTCGTGGGAGTGGGTACACGTCTCGCTTCGTGACGAGGATGAGTTTTCTGTAATCAACACAGAACCGCATGGTGTTGTCCTTCTTCTTCACCAGTACTACCGGCGATACCCATGGGCTTTTGGAGGGCTGTATGACATCGTCGTCGAGCATCTCCTGTATTTGCTTCTTTATCGCCTCCCTTTCTTTCGGGGCTACTCGGTATGGCTGCTGACATACTGGTCTAACATGCCCTTTGATTACAATGCGGTGCTTTGCTACAAGTGTACGTCCGACTTTCGATGAAGAGGAAAAACACTCTGCGAATTCCTTGATCAACTCCACAATCTGGTCTTTCTGCAGAGATGAAAGCTCTCGGTCAATATCTATTTTCTCGAGGACACTGTCCACTGTTGAGGGCGTTGTGGGTACTTTTCCTATGGTGCAAACATCTGAGACTTGTATGTAGTCATGAAGTGATGCTATGGCTGCTCCCTTCGCCACATGCTGTACCTCGTTGGTAAAGTTAGTCAATAGCACATCAGTATATCCGTTCCGCAGGTTCACTAGACCTCTCGCCACACGTATCCCCTTTGTGAGTAGCAGTCCGATATTTCCATCAGCTAGTCCGGCATATTCACGAAAAACTTCACTTTTCACAGAAACTGTCACGCTGCTACGTGGCGGCACTGTCACACCTTCATCCACTATACGAAGAGACGAAACAATTGGTTGCTCCGCATGACACACGGTGACAGCGTTCTCTGTAGAGAAATAAACTTGGGATTTCTGCAAGTCGATGATGGCACTGTTCGCTTGCAGGAAGTCCATGCCCAGAATTGCCTCACGGGAACATTCGGGGAGAACAATAAAACTGCAGACGTACACATGGCCTCTTATTTCCACTCTCGCTGTGCACATTCCTATGGGGCTGACTAAATGCCCTCCGGCGGTGCGTATCTGCGGTCCGGTCCAATGAGTGAGCACTTTCTTCAGCTTATTTGCGAGCATGCTACTTATTACTGAGTTGTCTGCACCTGTGTCTATTAACGCAATGGTTTCGACGTCGTCGATTCGGACTTGTAGCTCGGATGTCACGTCACCATTACTGCGCTTGTCCGTCATTGTGTCAGTGTCGTCGTCTGATCTGGTTAGCGATAGAGGGTTTTCAGTTTTCCGAAAATCAGCAGCCCTGCCTCCACAGGTTGCTGGTTTTAGTTTTCCCGTCGAGGGCTTGGTGAACGACGCCTCGGGAAAGTAGATGATGGGTGTGGACTCGGCGACCTATTGCGCATTGGTGCAATCGACCACGATTCATGTCGCTGAGTGTTTGGATATGCATAGCGCGAAGATAAATATTCTTCGATTTCGTAAGGGCGCTCACCGTTACGAGTGCAGGGTGCATTCACTGGGAAGCCACGTAGCCCGACCCGATGGTAGTGGCATGTCCGATAAAGATGACCTGCCCCCCCCACAGTGGTAGCAGAGGGGCCGCTGGTCTGCCATGCGCCATGCATCACTTCTTGCGAGGTCTCGCTTCTGGCATCGGCGGTGGCGTACTGCGAGGAAAGGTCGGTGGCATAACGGGAGCTTGTGTAAAGCTCGGGCGTCTCATGTCTTGCCGTACGACTTGCGCGTACGACAGCTCTGGCTGAGGTTCCGGTTGCGTGTGGTGTGGCACCTGAGGCTGCGGTTGAATAATTGCTTGCCGCCCTTCTTCACGTACGATGTCCGCGATTGAGGGCATCGCTGGAGGACTTTGGGGGAGTTGCAGTTTCTGGAGCTCCTCCTTAACAATAGCCCTCACCATTTCCCGGAAGACGTCAATGTTGGTGGGGAGGGTTATTGACTTCGCCCTGACTGAAGAGACGCTAAAGTCTCTGTTGTACAGTCGCGCACGTTGTTGTAGTGTCCTTTCCATGGTCGTTGCCTCGGATCGGAACTCCGCCACAGTTCGCGGTGGATTACGCACCAGGCCTGCAAAAATCTTTTCTTTTACTCCGCGCATGAGGTGCCGCAACTTCTTCTCCTCGGCCATGTTTTGGTCGGCCTGGCGGAAGAGCTTCGACATGTCTTCTATGTACATCGCCACGCTGTCATTATTCTATTGGTTCCTTGCCTGAAGAGCAGCCTCTGCCTTCTCTTTGCGGTCCGTGTTCGGATAGGTTGCCATTAGCTCTCGTCGGAAGTCGTCCCACGACAGCAAGGACGCTTCGTGGTTCTCAAACCACGTACGTGCCGAATCTTGACGGAAACGTAACGAAGTTTTCGGGCTTCGTCCCAAACATTCAATCGTGCAACATGCTCGAAGCCTCCAAGGCAGTCCTCGGCATCTTCAAAGGTCTCACCGTGGAAGACCTCTGGTGTACGTGGCGAATCCACAATGAGGTGAGATGGAGATGGCATCGACTGGGTGGCCATCGCAGTGACGCTTGTGCTTGAGGTCTCGACAGGTCTTGATGGTTCAATTAGGGGGCCAAACTCGGGCTGCTCACCACGCAGTCGGCGACTCGTGCGTTGGTGCACAGGTGTCAATTATGCTGGCTCCAATCTTCTGGGATCTGGGCTTCTCTCCCTTGCCTGTGGTGGGCTTGGAATAATACCCAGCACCTCCACCAGATTGTTACGAATAAATATAGCACCTGGTACTATTTAAACTCTTTATTTAAGGCGAACTTGTGCCCGTAAACTCAAAGCTAAAAATGGTGAGTGAAGAATGCCTCTTGCTCGCTGACTTCAACTTCGTCGGTCTCTTCCTCTGCCCCTCGAGTCTCGTGCCGGTCCCGTGGCGTAGCATCGTGGCGCGTGCAGGACGGCGTTCCATGGCGCGGCTTTCTTGCTACTTGCGTGGTGGCTTTCACGAACGCGAATTGTGGCAGCGTCTTCCGCGATGTTCGAGCTGTGGCAATATATATATATATATATATATATATATATATATATATATATATATATATATATATATATAATATGAACTTGTTGCATAACAATTCATTTCGGAGCTTCTTAAGTGGTTAGGTGGTCTCGTGAAATTGCGTTTATTGCGTTATGGTAGCCCTCCAGCGTTACAAGAAAATTTTTTACAAGAAGCAATAATCTTCGCGCACACACTATGTAATCAAGTGCCGTAGAAATTGAGAGCGTTCTTACAGTGGCTTTTTCTTTTTTTGGGAATGAGTTCAATTTATAGTCTTCGCTGTGTTGTTTTAGTTAATACCTAATCTAAAAACGAAGAAGCAAGGCAAAACTGTGCCGAAAAAGGTCTTGGGAGGTGAAAAAATATTTGTGGCAATCTTACGGATACAAACGAGTAATGAGTACAGTCACAAGCGCGCATATACACACAAAAAAGTATTTCATATGGTTTTGTTAAGACGAGTAGCGCTTTTGTGTTGCGCAGGGCATGGACACTGCTTTGCCACGTGCGGAGAGTGCATATGCCAGTCTCACAAAGATGTCGCTATCGACAACGAACAAATCCATGCTGCGTTGCTAGACTTAGCCTTTCATACTTAACTTTCTGAGTTGGTAATTTTCTGCTAAATGAGCTTTCTTGGGTGTGCATTTTCCATTTGATTTTCTAAATTTTTATTTCTCCCCGCAATATGTTTTCACTATTAGATTCTTCCGCATTGAATACATTTCAGGCTTTTTTTATATTGACTTTGACTTGCCTTCATGCCCTAGCCAACTTTATTTATGCTGTTGGCTACCTCATTACGGTGCCCCAACTGTTCGCGCATATGCATGAACTTTGTACATACAGCCTTCTGGCATCTCGTGATGCCTGTTTCACAACCACGTCTGACATATCTAGCCGCGAATCTGGGATCACTAAAACAGTGACCATAAGTAATGTGGAAAATCATGGCTTCTCCTATACAGTCAATGTATGTAGTGTTGTTGGCTTCCTCCAACTCCAAATGAATATGCATTTATAAACACGCACTAAGCCAAAAATGAGATATTTACCCAGTTCGCGATGTTCTTGTCGTCCGAGGAAGCGGTATATTTGAATTCGTATTATGTAGACCTGCGCGGGAGACTCTCCGAGTTCTTTTTGTAAATGTAAGCTGAAGCACCTAGCCAAGAATTCATTATAATGCGTCATTGAAAGATAAAGATGTAGATATCCATTGCCTACTATCATGGCCAAATAAGAATCCCTGTCCACATGATCATTAATATGAATCTACATATCACGGTAAACAATATGGAACGCTGGTTTCTTGGCGGGACGGTGGGGGGGGAGTGCAGGGGGCGGTTTTACTATGTGGTAATACAGGAACCTTATGTCATGAACTTAATGTTCATTGAATTTGGAAACAAATAACTTCAAAGGCATTAGAAAAATACTTTCGATTAAATATTGGTTATCGAATTGATGAATAAAGTTAGCATGGCGCCATGTGCGCTGTTCTAGTAAAACATCTGCTGCTGGTGATAACTACCGTCACTGCCTGTTCTGGCACACAGCCCTTCAAGTGTTCTTAGGCTTGTTCGAAATGCTGTGTTCTTGAAAGAACTAGCTGACATCGATGCTTCGCGTCAGGCTTTGAACAACTCTGTATAGAAGCATCATCTTAAATGAAGATATACTTTTTTTTGTAAATCGATGCTCACTGTACCTGCTTCTTTGTGCTCCAACGCTTGGTCATTCTCACTCTTTCCTCCTTTTATTTACTTTGGCACCTTTGAAACCCGTTAAAACCATACATTAGTTCTCACACCTACGACATTGTTGTTTTTTTAAAAAGACGTTCACTAACTGAGACCTTTTGTTTTTGCCCTTTTTAGTGGCGCGTTATCATATTTTCTGGCACATAGCGTCCTCCCACGCAAAAGACGGTCACAAAGCCCGTCCAGAGTCGTAGCGTTAACGCATCTCTCGCTTGTTGTCCTCCTCACACTGTCAGTTCTCTCTCTCTGTCTCATCCTCTTCGTCCCTGTAACTTCACGTTCCTTCCTTCACTTTCTGCTATAATCAACTTGAAAGAAACGCAGCGCCCAACAAATGCACACTTGACCTTTCAGGCATGGATCTTGTCTTTTCTTTGAACGGTTTCGTCTTTCAACCAAGGGGACGAAGTGGTGCTAGCGGCGCTAAGTAACAACTAAGGGGTATAAAAGAAAGATTATGTACAAAGTAGTCATAGGAGATGCAACAAGTTACCAGCCTGCTGATCCATCATCCCATGTCGTTCTTAGCCTCTTGTTTCTTTTTTATTTTACCTTTTATCTTTAATTTCTTTTATTTTTGCCGTCTCTTCCACTTTCTTGACGAAGCTGTCTAATTATATTAGTTTTGCATTTCCGGGCTTGACTGCTCTTTTACTTCTTTGGGAGTCTTCTTGTTCTCCGCATCACTCGATCAATCACCGGTGGACAGGCCAGAAACTTTGTGTATCCGCGTGGAAGCGAAAGGTGGTGCGCGAAGCAGTCGTACCAAATCGAGACGAGCTGCAGTGCGCATACGCTGTTGCTGGACATCCTAACGGACGAGAAGCAACTGTGAAAGCTTTCGGACGGCAATACGAATCTATAGGATATCTAAAGGCTGATGGAATACGATACGGAAGCTCGTTCGCAAATTCTGCAGCAGCGGATAAAGATGAAATGTACGTCCTAATGGGGTGCTTTTAATGTGTCCTTTCTTCGGCGTTCAGCACTTAGACTTCGTAATCTGCTCCGAGTGTGTGCTCTGGTGTAACCTGTGGATGCCTGTTGCCCTCAAATGCATCTTACTGTCACTAAGAAGTGATTGATAGAATTAAGAACAATTGAGAATAGCAGAAAGTTGAGCTATTTTGTAAGTATTTAGCTGTGGCTGCTTCTGTGCAGCACGGACGGGCCCCAGAGATAATTTGAAGAAGATCGCTGGACTCTTCCTTGAGCTTTAAGGAGGCTAGATGCCCTACCCTTTACTCTGCAGAAGATTTTGCGTGTTCGTGGCCTTCAATTACAAGAACCGAGAAAGTTACACGAGCCTTTCACAATTCCTGGGGGCAACATCACTGCGACCGCCTATGAAATCCTGTACGGTGTGTGTGTGTGTGAGTGTGTGTGTGTGTGTGTGTGTGTGTGTGTGTGTGTGTGTGTGTGTGTGTGTGTGTGTGTGTGTGTGTGTGTGTGTGTGTGTGTGCGTGTGTGTGTTATGTGCAATGTGTATCTCCTGCTTCCCTTTCTATCCTTTATTCCCACAATCTCCTCTCCCCACGTGTAGGGTAGCAAACTGGACTTGATGTATTTAACCTTTCTATCTTTCTGATATCTTTTTTTCTTTCTCTCTAATGCGAAGTAAGATGAGATGTCTTTAACCACAGTCTCACCGTATAATACATATTTAGATAGTCGGGGGTGTAAATGCGAGCCAAAATTTTATAATTGAGCGGTTAAAAAACTTGTCTAATGCATGGTTCAGGCCATGTTATATAAGTTGTAGTGAAAGCGCGTGCATGTGTAAGGCGATGATTAGGCTGCATAAAATTAAGTCGAATATCTGAACAGTTATCATTCGTCCACATCAATCCAGTGTGCCACATTGGCTGGAATCGCCCATACCTGCG
The DNA here is from genome assembly GCF_013339725.1 of Rhipicephalus microplus. Lineage (NCBI taxonomy): Eukaryota > Metazoa > Arthropoda > Arachnida > Ixodida > Ixodidae > Rhipicephalus > Rhipicephalus microplus. Next base: position 300,788,784 of record NC_051165.1, read on the forward strand.
CATGCGCAGATAATTTCTTGTGTCTTCTTTCTTTTTCGCCTATGTGTGCCCTATCAGTTGATAATCAGTGTTTGTGTTGATCTGAATTTTTCTTTGCGTGTCTCTATGCCACGTTTCTTTCAAGGTGTAAGCAACAACATACTCCTACGTTCCAAACATGGCGTTCGAACTCGCATAAACATCAGACATGACGAGAAAAGGGAACGAAGTTCAGTGTATAATTGTCCAAAGAGAGTTCAACAAGCTTACTGCCACGCCGAGTGAATGACGAGCGCAGAGAAAATTAAGAATAAATTAACCTCAGTTCCATCCCCTGACATTCATTGTCATCGGTTGCTACTCCAACTGCTTTGCCAGTAGCAGTGAACAGTATGAAAGGAAGTTTGCATCAAATTTCGCAAAGCTTGGCACAGTTTATCTTGTTGATCCTCAGCTCGTCGTGCTGCAGCATGCGAACCAAAACGGCGTTGGTGATTCGATCCAGCCTGTTTGGCTGAAAAGCGACAGGCAAGAGTCATCGTTCGGCAGATCCGGAATACGCGCCAAGCTTGCCCCCATTGAGTGTTTAAATCACGGTCGATGGGCCACGATGTAAAAAAAAAAAAAAAAAACTTTGGTGACTGTTACATTAATGGCTTCGTGGCAGTTTGGTGATATTTAGCACTGGTAACGTGTAGCTGTGGTTGTTGCTGTGGCAACGCCAGAACAGGCCTTCATTTAATCGTTAACGGACGCCTCATTGTCAGTTTTAGGAGCTTCGTTACAAAAACGAGATCATCGAGATAGTAGATTGTAGAGATGGAGGAAAATCCTTTACGAATGTATGGCAGTACGGCATACACAATGTCGCACTTCTCTGAGAGAAGTGCGGCATTGTGTATGCTTAACTGATAAGCTGAAGTATGAAGGCCATCGTTAAGAATGGTTTTTTTTCCCGGGTGGGCCTTGTTTCGTCGCGCAAATATGGCCTTACAGTGGCTGAGGGAAGCAAAAATAAATAAATAAAAACTTCGGTTGTTTTGCGCTACGATTTTTTTATTGTGCAGTCTTAGCGACTGATTTTAGTTATCACTGTTTGTATATTTCGCACTTAAATCGAGCCGCCAGTATAATGGGAATAGCTAGTCTTGTTCAACAATAAATAAAGCATGATACCTCTCACCTAACAGCCTTTTCATTTAACGCAAGCTTCAACGAGCCCAGTGGTCATGTCTCAGCTACCATTAGCAATTGGCAATCATAGTTCTTGAAGTGTAATAACAGAATCAAGCACAATGACTGATTTAAAAAGGCACTAGTTATCAAAATTAGGACGCAAAATGAAAGGAATCCTTCCATAATTCTACCGGGTACACGGATACTTCTAGGATTTATTGTCCTCTTGACATACAATTTGTGGCATGTTGGTTGGGCATGAATGTCATTTCTTTACTCGTCATACTCCCTGGCGAGATTTCCCGGGTCAGTTATGATCGACATCAGTGTTCTCGGTTGGATAGCGTGGTGATTAACGACACGTGTAATGATACACTCGCCCCTCTTTGACTAGCTTACTCCTCGATCAGCGACTGCTGGGAACGTGAAATGTTTGTAGGTTCATGCTTGGAAGCGCATTTCCGTCCAAAGTTTCGGCGTTTACGATTGATGACACTCACGGAAACAAACCGAAGATATCGTTTTACTTCCGCCGAGTGAAATGCGAGCCGGCGAACCGATATACAGGCTAGAAACTTGCTTGTGCACTTTAGGCAATGTTCGAGGCGAACAATCGAAGAAGGTAGGAAAGTAAATAAAACAAGTATGCCTCGGTGAGTTGAAATGGACAGAATGGCATTACGCTCTGCTGACTTGCTCTCGAAAATTCACCTGTCCAGTCATCTATCACAGGCAAACTTCCTAGTTTTTGTGGGGGCTCTACGTTTAAGGGTAATGCCGCTTCTTATAGGCACTGAGGGCTAATAAGCGAAGCCAAATGTAAAACTTACCTTACACATAAGTGAATTTGCATCGCTTGTCATATAACAGATCCAAAATAGGAATTCACTGAAGCTTGCTTGACTATGGGGTCGATATGTACGTACTTTTGTGTGTCTTACACCGCAAGCTTTTGAGTTCACACCTGCCGATTTCGGGGACGATTTCTACCTTCGCCACCAAGAGCCGTCGTAAAGAAGCGCATGATAATTGAGAAAGAGAATATTTGAAACCAGGCTTGACCCGCCAGCCTGTTAAAAGATCTGTTACAAACATCTGTTAAAGTGACTTGTCTGGAGGCAAGTCACTTTAACAGATGTTTTGTTCCCTGGCGGAAGCGTACCGTCGATGTACGCCTGGCGCACTACGCAACAAGTAGGTAGTTTGAAACTGGGAGACCATTAGGAAGTGTTCGGCCATAAGAATGAGTTGTGGTGTTGTGGGTACTTCTCAAATCTACTTGAACGAAGCGACCATTCTTGCCCTGGGCGTTTACAACCGGCTCTAAAGCTGTTCGTCCAGTTTATGCTGCGAGTGTGTTGCTTGTTGCGCGCTGTATTTATATAGCTTGAGGCTTTTTTTTTTACAACTTTGTAGTAGAAAATTTCATGTTACAGCTTCTTAGGAAAATACCGGTAGACCCCAAAAATTACACGAGCAGATTTAAAAAATTAATATTGCGACATTGATTAGACTCCGAAGAGACGGCGAAGCGCCCACAAAACACTGATCACTGTCAAGATGAGCACTTACAACATATAACGAAGAACACCGCTTGTTGATGAACTTGTGTGGATAACGAAGATTGACCTTGAAAATTGTCTGTGGGGCCTAATAAAGGTCACTATATTAGTTACGTCCCCATAATAAATAAATAAGTGCCCATATTAGCTCTGAATAAAGGAATACTCGTGAAGAAAAATGTTCACTACAAGAAGTCCCGCTTAATTTGAAACGCATAACTATGGCGTGCACATTAAGTGGTAAAATCATAAACTTACTGAATAAAAATTAAATATATCTGCATTAAAAAGAGATGCTCACAATGATATTGTTAAAATTTCAAAAAATTTGGCGTTCTTATAAGCACACACGCGAGAGGGACCTTAAACTAAAGGTTATTTTATGAATGTGTAACATATAGCCTCACCTTACGTTTAAGCTGTTGATACTGTTGCTCCGAGGCAAAAGCTCAATGAGAAATGGAAATGGCTGATAGTTAACCAACGAACACCACAACCAAGCTTCCGAATAGAATGGAAACGGTGCTGACTTTGTTGGGCCGATAAATACACGCTGTGCAATCAAGCTATATCATTGTTTACTTTTGAACTATAGTGACGCTCAACAAGAAGTTGAAAACTTGTCGTCGTTGTATGTTAGCCCTAAATTATATTTTAACCCATGCCCCATGGCTATAATATGAGGGCAAGACAGCGTGCGCATAGAACAATGCGCTAGCCGAATATACAAAAGAAGACTTTTTGTGCACCTGGAAAATTGTTTCCGACTGTGTTAGTAAAGTCTACACACCGTGTGTTTCTCTTAAACGCTTACAGAAGCGTAGTGTTTGCCAACTGTGCTTGCGAACAGCACTTTAAGAATTGTGACGCTTTCTGTGTGGAACACGATCAGAAGAAATGAGACAGCTGTATTCAGCGGAGGGTAAATAGCATTTCTATTGTATCTGAAGATCAACTGCAGACAAATAGCCGGTGCTCTTTCAACGAGATCTAATCTTCAGAAGCTCGCTATACGGAGCACAGACCGCGAGAGCTAAAAGGGAATTAAAAATAGAGGACACTGGAACAGTTTACTTTCGTAGCACGACAGGTTGGGACACCGCGTTCAATGACTTCGCCGCTTTCTGCTTTGTACACGCTGCCTGGTACAATGAACTGTCACTCCGCAGCGGGATGTGGATTCAACTTTCTGAAAGGCAGCACCGAAGCGTTGCCGGCCATCTCGACTCCAATGACGTAGAAATGAATGGAAGGCTTTCGTTGCGTGGCGTCTCGATTTGGCGGCGTGACATCGTCTCAATGGGTGCAATTTAAAGCCTCTCAACGCTCGCGCACAATGTCCCTTTTAGAATCATCCGCCACGGATGCGTGTTTGACAGAGATTCTTCAGTCAGGCGGAGAACAAGTCCCTCAGTCGAAAAGCGATAGCTGTATAACCCTCCGTGGAAATGAAAAGTAACTTATCTCGCGAGGATTAAGTGGCAAAAAAATGAAACTCTTGTTTCGCGCACTGCCATCAGGATCTCATATTTTAAACAGTGAAGCATATTGATTGATTGATTGATTTGTGGGGTTTAACAGCGAAGTATATTACCAGATCACAACGGCAATAGGATAGTTGCTTGCCGCCACCACCACCCGTGACTAATATCACGCGAAATGAGCAAAAAAAAAAAAGAAATGGAACAAGAAAGAAATTTCTCGCAGCGTCGGCCACCCTTATTGACTGTTACGAATAGCCAAGCATGCGCGCATCTCTAAGAGTGGACGCGGTTTCATATCTTTAGCCTAGCTTTTGGAACTCAAGTGATGGCGTCAACTTGGGCGAGAGATGCCACCACTGGTGCATGTTGTTCTCTGATTGTGTTCATAGCTCAGCAGCCCGTATACGTTCTCAGCCATGCTTCTGAGAACAGCGATCCATGGTGTTTAGAGGCATTATATATAATATGCCAAAAACTGTTTTGAGACCACTGCAAGAGCCGATTTTAGCGCAGTAGCTGGTGTCGGTAACCACTATATAAGAAAAATATGAAATGATAAAAAAGCTTTTGGGAGCAAATGGTGCTTGAACCCGGGCCCAGTATTTGGCTCTCGAACATTCTAGCTCAGAACATCAATGGTACCTGAAACTCGTTTACCAAAGTGCCCTGTAAGAGTGTAATGTCGGGTAAGCGTTGAGTCTACATATGTAATATAGCTGATTGATTGATTTGTGGGGTTTACCGTTCCAAAACCAACATATGATTATGAGAGACGCCGTAGTGGAGGGCTCCGGAAATTTTGACCACCTGGGGTTCTTTAACGTGCACCCAAATCAGAGTACACGGGACATATGTAATATAGCGTCCTAAAGATACCGGCAACTGCCCACAACATGAAATGAGATCAATATATTGATGGAAAGGTCGTCTGTCGCATTGACTTTATGTAATCCTGTGTTTTTTTTTGTTAGGTGTGCTTATACCTTTATTGCTTCATTGAAAGTCCCAAAAGAGCACTTGTAGCCCTTCTAGCGGCAAAAACATGAACGATTCGATGTACCCCACCACGTGGCCGTTGATTTTTCTACGCGGTCAAACAGTTTTTGTTAGTATTGAAATATTATTCGTCTCTTTGTAAAAAAAAACATATTACACCATAAAAACGTACATATAGGCCTTCGTTGGTAGTATGCTTTAAAGTAACACTGCTTTTACGTAACAAAATATCCCTATTCTCGTGAGTGTGCTTTGAGAAACTTTTGAGCGTGCTCATGGAACCATGCACGCATTTTGTAGGTCACTAAGAGTACTGGGAAGGTATGAGTGCTGACACTTCCAACTTAGGCGTGTGCCATCTCTTACCCCATGGTCTTCTGTATTTATAGTTTAAAAAAACATTAAGCCCTAAAAGGATTATCGACATATCTAATATAAGCGCACGTGACTTGTTACATTCTCGCGTCATTCTTTTTTTACAAGGTTTCACGCGAGCGCGCGTGAGTCTACAGCGAGTCAACAGCACTTAGCGTGGCTCGAAGTGAGTGAGGAACGGTGCGTCAACGGTGGTTCATAAGTTAAGCGCTGGTGACCTACCAGAGATTCATAGCAAGACGCTTCTCTGCTTTCATTCCCTCGCGCTTCCCTTTTTTTCTTGAAGTATGACCCAAGCTGTACATCTTGAGAGCTTAAGACATTCACTCCCTGCTGTTTCTTCCCGCTCTCGTCATCAACCAAAATTGGTGCATAGAGGCGAGTGCGCCGAGGCGTCCATTTAATTAACAGCAATCTTGACGAATGACTCGCTTCTATCGCCACGGGTTTTTTTTTTTTTTTTGAGAACCAGTCCTAAAAGGCGCGCCGTACGTGACGGGACTAAATTATGACGCGTGTTAGTGAAAGGGGCACCATACATCATTTGCAAAATACGAATGGTGACCGTGTCTCCCGTTCTCGCTCTTCAAGCTACATCACATTTCGTCTGGCATGAATTGCTTGATTTCAAGCTGATGAAGAGGTACTTCACAAAGAAGGGAACTGAGCTAGCTTCTTTCGTATGCAGGGTGTCCAACATAACTTGAGCCAAAAATTTGAAAGTGAAAGGCGCTTAGGAAGCGAATTGAACCAAACGAACGCTACTAGCACTAGCCTGTAGGTAATCAGGCTACTTTTTATTTATCCGCATACTAATTAATTATTAATTCTCAATTACCAATTTTCTAAACTAAGAGCTGAAAACCCAAAATATGAACACTGGGATGTAGAGCACTTTCAAAAACCATTAACGAAATTGTTTCCTGTACGATACGTCTCGCGCTGTTATTTTTTCTACGTTGTAAAGAAAGCCCGCGAAACGTGAAAAGAAGCCGTTTGATGGACCGCGAGCGCACTGCTATAGTGCTGCTAAATAATTCTTTACAACGTGAAAAAAATAACAGCACTAGGCATATCGTACAGGAAACGATTTTGTCGATGGTTTCTGAAAGTGCTCTACGGCTCATTGTTCATATTAAGGGTTTCCAGCCCATATTAAAAAATAGGTAATTAAATAATATCAATAATTATTATGGGGGAAAATAAAAAAATATCCTGAGTACCTACAGGCTAGTGCGAGTAGTACGCGTTTGGTTCAATTTAGCCACCGAAGTGTCTTTTATTTTCAAATTCTTGGCTCAAGTTATGTGGGACACCTTGCATAGTGAAGACCATGACGTTTGGAAGGCCTGCGTTTTTTAGTCATTTTACCGTGAGTATGTTGCCATACTTTTGTTTCTCTTCCAGAAATGTCAGTCGAGTTTTCCGGTTATCACAATATTCCGAAATTTGATAAAGACATGGCTGGTCCTTCCGTCACAGCAATCACCATAATACTAAAGTAAATGAGTCCTTACAGAAGTAAATGAATGTCCACAGACTAATACAAGGGAGCTTGCAAGAGGTCTATTGGTGTTTGGCAGCTATAGCAAAGCTTAACGTAAAGGAAAGCACGTTGGCGCTTGGAAGAATATCTCCATCCTGACAACTAACGTTCATGGCCAATAATTAAACAAACCTTCGTGGCAGCTGTAGTAATTAATGGTTAAAGCGTGAAGCGAGGAAGGGTGTGATAGCCGCAAAAAATGTTGCTGAGTAAACGCAGAATGTCGGCTAAAGTCATTATTCCGTGGCACTTGGGAGAGAGAGAAAGAAATAATATACACATGTTCGCTGAATAAGCACTGCGGTCTTTATAACTACGTATCTATGCATTTTAGAAATATTGTAACACACTACCTTTTGACCCCGTACTGATGCTGCGTAAAATATGTGTAACATTTTTTTATTGACAATGTCTGCCCCTATATGGACGCAAAAACCAGAATAAGGCAGGTTATCATTAGGAAGAGGTCGGACTTTCACCATTCCACTGAATCGTGTGAAAGCGGCACAAAAAGACAGGCGCGAAGATACACAGACAGACCAAAACTTCTGCATTGAAGTATCCAAAGAAAGAATATCGTCTTTAAAGGGGAAAAAATGACAGCATGTCCACGGTGTGAATGAAGGAGAGTGGGGCGAAGCATCCATCCGTCCATTCGCTCTTGCTTCCTTCTGTCCATGCATCCGTCTGTGTGACCGTTCATGCGTCCATCCACCCGTCCGTGCGTGTGTTTGTTCGTGCGTCCACACGTCCATCTGTGCGTCCGTCCCTGCGTTCATCCATGCATCCACCCCTGCGTCCGTCCATGCGTTCATTCGTCCATGCAGCTATCTGTGCGTCCGTCCTTGCATCTGTCTGTGTGTCAGTTTGACCATCTATCCAACACTCCAAGTACCACCATCTCGCATCTTTTCATCATATATTCCCATATAGAAGCACCGCCATCCAGCGGACATTCCAAGGACTAAACGAGAGGGGGCACACGCACATTTTATTACGGCTTGCGCTTCGTATCTACTTCCCACCTTTAACCACCTCGAGTTCATTGTATATACTAGTTCACTGTATTCATGGCACTGCGGCTCGCTAAACCCATCTAAAACCAAGAAGGTTACGCCCAGCGAGCATAACGTAGCAACCCTTTCTTGTCAGATAGTGCTCAATGTACATGTCAACGGCTGCTAATGGAGAATGAGAGACAGAAGAATTCGGCTTTTAGTTAACGCGAACGCTGCGAATTTTTTATTCTTCAACAACGCACAGGAGAAATCTTCCACCGGCACCACCTTGCAGGTCAAAACGTAAGACTGGTTACACACTACGACTACGACTACGACTACTACGGTGGACGAACGGGTGCCGCTTGAAGGAGCTTCGCCCCTAAAAAAAGAAACTGCTGAGAAAGCAGCACAAAGCAGTGGGGTCTAATGCACCTTGCACCGCCCAACCCCGCACAGAACAGCACAGCCGAGGATAGTACGCTTCAGCATTTCTGCGACGTGCACGCTCCATCGGCGCTGTTCATTTAATGATTACTTAAATAACTGTTCTAGGAAACAGCGTATGAGACGGCGCTCACTTCAGGTCATTTTGTTCGCTAGTGCATTACCGGTATTTCTCGCGACACTAGGGGAATATTAAAAGCTACCATATTTAGCGTTCAGCGCTCCCGTGATACTGTTAAAAAATTGCAAGAGTATGCACAACGTCTATAAGAGTAAGGGTTACACCTATTATTTAACTTTCTATTGCTTGTGGTGCCATCCCTAATTTAAGTTTATCAAAAGAAAAGAACTATGAGTTCTTTCTAAGCCCCATTTCTTAATGCTTTTCTGCGTTTGTGTTGGTTAGCGTCTAAATAGAATAAAACTTTATCTTGTTCTCTCACAGCAATTCAAGCATAACTTTAGCCGACTCGAAAACCAGCGTTCGTAAGTAATTCACACTTCAATTTCAATTATAGTCTACTGTGTGTGTGTGCGTGTGCGCGTGCTTGCCCGTGCGATAATTGCTTGCAAGCACCGTAGAAGCTTCGATGAGGACGGTAAGGTTAAAAATAGCTTAAGTTTTAGAGTAATTGAGTTTGCGAATATGGCCTCTGTTTCACGCGAGCAATGTCCCTAATATACAAGACATGTGCGCACATGCCCTCATCGCTCCAGTGCACGCAGATGGTTTTAATAGAGGTATACACTCCACGTAGTTTCGTGCCAAGCTTTTTGTCCTTAAGTCTGATTCTTTTTTCAAAGCTTAGTGTTAGTTTCTGCAATGGGATAAAGGAGACAGGTGTATGAAAAAGATTTAAGCTTTTAAAACGGGAGGGCAGTCACCCGTGTTTGGCAGTCATACATTAGAACATGCAGAGCTGACAGTTTCCGCGAAGCTAATTATGCTAGATGGCCGGCCTCTTCTGTTCGAGACACACTGGTGGCCCTAGCGTCCGACTAATTGCCTTATTAGCTGCGCAAGCACGACGTCACCATCGCAGTAGGGATTCAGCGTCAGGTGCGTGGATGCTCCACTATTGTGCTAATTGAGTGAAGTGTTTATGGGGCACTGCCAGTTACGCACCCTTTTAGGGGCGAAGCTACTTAAAGCGGCACCCGTTCGTCCCTCGTAGTAGTAGTAGTACGAGTCGTAGTATGTAACCAGCCTTACATTTTGACCTCCAAGGTGGTGCCGGTGAGAGATTTCTTCTATGCGTTGTTGAACAATAAGAAATCCACAGCGTGCGCGTTAACTAAAAGCCGAATTCTCCTGTATCTCATTCTCCCTTAGCAGCCATTGGCATGTACATTGAGCACTATCTGACAAGAAAAGGTTGCTACGTTATACTCGCTGGGCGTAACCTCCTTGATTTTAGAAAGGTTTAGCGAGCGTTGGGCTGCATAACCATGAATACAGTGAACTAGTATATACCATGAACTCGAGGTGGTTAAAGGTGGGAAGTAGACACGAAGCGCAAGCCGTAAGAAAGTGTGCGTGTGCCTCCTCTCGTTCAGTCCTTGGAATGTCCACTCGATGGCGGTGCTTCTATATGAGGAATATATGATAAAAAGACGCGAGATGGTGGTACTTGGAGTGTTGAATAGTTGGACGAACGGACACACACAGATGCATGGACGGGTGCACGGATGGCTGCATGGACGGATGGACGCATGGACGGATGTAGGAGCGGATGCATGGACGAAAGCAGGGATGGACGCACAGATGAACGTGCCGACGCACGAACAGACGCACGCACGGATGGGCGGATGGACGCACGGGCGGCCTCACAGACGCACACATGGATGGATGGAAGCAAGAACGAATGGACGGACGGATGCTTTGCCCCACTCTCTATCATTCACTCCATGAATATGCTGCCATTTTTTTTTTCACTCAATATTTCACCCTGAATGGCTGTGCAACGCGCCCGTCCGAAATAGGTAACGTTAGACAAAGGGATTTCTTTTTGAAGCGCAATGCCTCGTTATTCATCAGAAGGAAACCTAAGCAGACGTTAGGAAAGCTGGTAGTAATTATTATGTAGTTCTAGATATACTCTTGTAATATATGGCTCCAGGTTAAACCAGGATATAAACTTAAAGCTTACCAAATCCTCTTAATGGCGAGGTCCACACGGGAAGATGCTTCACTGCACGTCCTCTCGTGAAAGTGGTATTACTAACATGCCTTCTTGCGCACTATTTCGTCCCAACATAACACGCTCAAAAAGAGAACAGAATATATAGTTAGTTAAAAGGGGCTTAAAATAATCTCCTGCTCTCGCGTTAGCTCAAGCGCATTGAAGCGCTTGCTAGAGCACAAGAAGCGGTGTATAAGCTTTTCAAGTACATAAGCTGGTACGTGAAATGGGCTTCAAGGTAGAAGCAAACCCCTAACGAGCACTAACGTTCACTCGACTCGAAAAACAAGTGCTCGTAAGTAATTCACTATTCGATTTAAACATCCAAGTAACGAATAACATGTGTTCACAAGCAGTACACGCGGGGCCCGCGAGCGAGCTGTACAACGCTCCGGACAAATTGTTCTCGGGAAATTTCGGCCGAGCTTGCGACGGTCAACTGAGAATCCCTGACGCTGACCCCTGCGGCGAAGTGCCCACGTACCTCGGAAAGCTAAGCCCGTCAAAGCCGGCACACAGAATCGGCGGTGAATATTGGCCAGCCAATGAGCTCCTATGCAGCGCTCTTCGTTTGTGCCTGCAAAGGCGGTGGCGAAGGCCCGAATTTAGCTGCATGAGCTCGGGTTCTTTATTCCTTACCGCTCGAGTGACGATCAATTACGCGGCTGTTGTGGAAAGCGTGCGTCTCCCTAAGTGCTTCCTAATTTTCTGCGCGAACGAACACTGCCGAAGGAAGCAGAATTAATCGAAGGATCGATCGGCAAACGTAGTTTTGCAAAGTATAAAATATTTGGCAACAGGGGTGAGCAAAGTACAGGTCATGAAAAGAGAGTAGTTTTGAACTACTGTGAGGACGTGCGTGCTTAAGGGGCTATGCCGGTGGCACAGAGAATATTTCTGACAACTTTTCGTGAGCGAGGCAATTATAAGGCACCTTAAATAGCTCTGTAACATGCACACAACTATTAGCACGACCCTGCTACCACTTATACGAAAGTGTTCTTGATGAACCGAAATATACTGCTCTGTTTACATTCTTGCCTCATTTTTCTGCATCACAATTTATTTAGAAGAAACTACCATGCCCTCATAAGAAATATAGGAAAAAATTTACTCAATTACACCCGTTCTGCTGTTGGCTTGGAATATTGTAAGAAATTTAAGGTTTTATACTTTCATAATAGCAAAAAGGCGACTTAAGTTAGGCATTGCCTTCTTGCTTATTTATTAAATGTCATTTCATGGTTCTTGGGCACATTTGGACACGTTGGAACAGGTCGACTACAGCACCATGCGATGAACTTTCAGGAACAGATCAAACGAAGTCAGGTTTCTCGGCTCTCACTTTGCCCTATCGCAGTGCTCTCTGCAAGTCAGCATCGCTACTCCTGCATTCACGGCATACCACGTTTTCCTTTAGTGCGAAACATTTTTTTGGGAACATTGAAGTCAAGATCTCGTAAAATCTCGCCAGTTCCCGTGTTAATACGAGCGAAGCATCTTGGTGTCTAAAGTGACCGTCTAATCTCGTCGCGGCATGTCATAGAATCGCGGTCGATCATAAACAGGCTCTCTCCACAAAAACTTTGGAAGTCCCACTTCTAGTTGTCGGCCCATTATATGTAAAGAAAGCATCAGTCAGCCCAACAAAAGGCTGACGACGTTGGCGTAGCTGAAACATTCTACCCTGCATACCTTAGGCATCTGCAGCTGGACATATAGAGAAGTAAAGGAAGAAGAATAAAAAAAGTAGCCCTTTAGGGTGGGCTGCATTCTGACGTACGTTTCAGAAAACGTTATTGGAGGAAAACAATGATTCTTCCAACACATAACCGGTTCCGGGCTTAGAACCACTAGTGTCTCGTCAAAAAAAATCATTCTGAAAACACTGGCTGTTTCGCTGCCCCCTAGGTTTCATGTTAACGTAACTGAAGCACTCTTCCGTACAGGTTTTGCCCATCTTCAGTTTTTCTCTCAGTCTCGCCATAGTTAGCGTGTGTGTCAAAAACGCAACATGTCAGCGGGAACCAACAAGCCTTCTTGACATTTGGTTCCCGGAAAATATACGTGTATAAGACATTGCTGATTCGCGCACAGTATATTAGCTAGCGAGTGTATCGAATGAACAAGTACAAAACCAAGTTCCCAATCGGTGGGTGGTCCTTATAATTTTGCCTCATTTTAACGGCAACTGTTTTAATAGTGCCGAGTAGAACAAGCCACAGCGCAAATAACATGCACTTTTAGGAAATATTACATAAACTAATAACCTGAAACAATTTTCTGGCTAGATAGCAAGAAACTCAATTGCTGATGTGAAAAAAAAATGCACTGTGATGAATAGCTATGTTTACATTTGTGGTTATAGTACGCTGAGCAAGACGCGATGAGACTTCTTTGCGCGCACGTGGTCGTTCACGCGTGTGTGTTTGTTTAGAAAAAACAATGAACAGCGAAACAGGTAAGTTCTCTATACTCAAGGCTCGAACAAGGAAACACTTTTGTTTTCTGCATGTAAACATTGCTATATACAATCCGGCCAAGAGTATTCCTGCGTCGACAGTATGATACAAAACAAAAACATTTAAGATAGGATTGATGTCTGGTAATTATTGGATAAATGATACTGCATGTGTTGCACAGGGAAATCGAGTGCACCGGTGCTCGACAATCAACGTATTAAGAGCGACCTGAAGCTTCTTGGAAGAATATTCTCTAAAGCATCACGCTACATAAAAACGAAACTGAAAACTTGACGACCCAGCATTACGATCACATTCTACGTGATAGTCCGAAGCCATTACAGAAAAAAATAACGCTGAGCTAGCTCTATCACATTGAAACTGCCACAATATCGCTTCAGAGACGGCGTGACGTGTGGTTCTTAACTACAAACACTTAGTTATTGATTTCTCAGTTTTTAAGATTTCCTTTCGGAAATTGCTTTCTCGAACAAATGGCCAGAAAACGGTCGGATTTGCAAGGAACGACAAGAACTATACTGGTACGGCAAAGTGTCCTGTTTTAAAGTATCGATGGCTCTTTTTTTTTCTTAAAGGCATGTACAAACACGCGATGCATAGGAAAGGTTTAACGTTTACAGCTGCGACGAACACTCCCTAAACAAAAATTCATTCATTCCAGATTTTTGCGTGACATCTTTTCGTTCTAGTTATACGGTGTTTAGGAGATGTTTGCACTTTTGTATAGTGCCAGTTCTTCCTTTTCACAGATAATAAGATTCGTGAAAATCCCAATAGTTGATATTTTCAATGTTTTTTTATACTCTTGGACCTACCAGCCCAATGGTGAAAGAAACGGGGTGAAGAAGTTTACGGTACAAAGAAGTAAATAAGCTTCTAAAGAAGAATGGTAAGATGCTTTGTTGCAAAGACAACGGATTTTTTTAGTACATTGTCTCTGAAAAAAGCAGCAATAGACTTGTATAAGACAAAAATTAGGGCACTTTTTTCTATTTTTATTAAACAAATGCACAAGTAGAGCAATATAAATTGAAGACGTTTTACTAATGTGAGCTGCCTAAAACAAAGATAAAAATATGCATATCTTGTGTCGGAAGAAATGTCCCCAAAATATTGAGAATAAGAGAAACGACAACGCACCTTTTTGTAGTGCGTATAAACTAAGTCTGTTGCTACCAAATGTAACAAAAACAATTGCCAAGCTCCCTCTGTCACCGCCTTAGGCAGAGCAAATAGCTTTTGGTGCCCCCCCCCCCCCGCAAAAAAAAAACAATCAAATAACCTCGTGCATGGCGTCTAGCTTATCTTCGTATTGAGTCTATCTGAGCTTGCGCAGCCACATTCTCAAACAAGAGGCGCCCCAGGCGCAAGTTTCGAAGTTTCGAGAACCGAGGGTGCGTCGTGGCACACGTTCGTTTTTTGCCCGTTTTTTTTTATATTTCGAGCACTGTTTACGTGTCCTCAGCCTTAGTGCTCCTCTTCAATATGGCGTCATATACATTCAATTTAGCGTCCAGTCAATATTTTAGACGTGCACTAAAACATACAAAAACACAATATCTGCGCCCTCAAAGCTTTCAACCCACATATGTTCCTGTCTATATGTGTTTACTCGTGAGAGCGACGTAGAGTAGGATATTTAGCGCATGCACGAGCTCCATCCTCGGAAAGGTTTCTTTCGGTAAAAAAAAACCGGGGGAAATAGCACTTGCTTTTTAAGCCGCGTTCCACGAACGTGCAAAGGGATTATCTGCAAGCAGAGTCCTTAGAATCTCGTTGCTATGGAGAGACGGCGAAGGTACGCTACCCCACGTGGATCTTCTTTCGGAACGAATCCACACAGCTGCGCTGCGTGCCATCTCCCGGCATGCCGACAAGCTTGCGTATGTTGGTGCTGCGTGATAACGGCGCGACAGCGATGTAACGGCGTCTACAAACTCAAGGAGCTATATTTTGATTGTTTCGAAGAGTACGAAGACTAGGATACATGGCCCAGTAATGGAAGGCATACTTCTCCGTTCTTAGAGATAAGAGGAAAGGTTGCAGAGTACGCGCTAGGGCACGAGTATAGTGATATAAACATCTTTGCGAGAAGCTGCCGCTGCTCCCACGCCTGTGAAGTTTTGCATATTCAGAAGCTAAACGAGTGTATATATGCAAAATGTCTTAAGCGAAGCTTCTGTGAACTGCCAAGATCAGGGGTGGTGGCATATATATATCTAAAAGAACCAAGCACCGGAGAGTGGGTACGCAAATGCGGCGGTACGCAAATTATGCACTCGTGCACGTGGGGACGTCGCACTCGCGCATATTTCTGTGCGCTGTTTTTCAGTGAACGATACGCTTGTGATCGTGGGCTTCTCGGTGATGCTGCGTTTGATTGATTGATTTGTGGGGTTTAACGTCCCAAAACCACCACATGATTATGAGAGACGCCGATGCTGCGTTTCTGATACGTCAGTCTCATATTTTATTGAGGTCACTTGTGATTTCACGTCGCCACTTTTTTAATGTTTCCTTCAATGAGCGCAGAGCGCACTCCAAGTGCTGGACATTT
This sequence comes from Rhipicephalus microplus, assembly GCF_013339725.1. Classification (NCBI taxonomy): domain Eukaryota; kingdom Metazoa; phylum Arthropoda; class Arachnida; order Ixodida; family Ixodidae; genus Rhipicephalus; species Rhipicephalus microplus. Next base: position 300,804,570 of record NC_051165.1, read on the forward strand.
TGAGTCCGGTGCTTGCAGCTCTAAGGTAAAACGATGGCCCGCAACATGTTACACTTTCGAGAGGAGGTCAAGAACGCATCTGTCCTTCAGTGGAATTCCAGAGGACTTAGGGCGCGTATGTCCGAGTTCCGGCAATATGTATTCACGAACCAGTTCTCCATAATTGTGATTTGTGAACCGAACCTGTCAGCTCAGATGAGACTGTCTGGATATGAGTGCTTTACGTCTTCTACCCACGGAAAGCACAGCAAGGTCGTTGTGTTCATACGGCACGACTTAACTTATGTTCATCACCCTGTACCCCCTGACGAAGAAAACCAGTACGTTTGCCTATGAGTAAAAAACAAGAAGACCACATTCACCATCATCGGAGCCTACTTACATCCATCAAGTCGTCTAGACCGTGAGCGCTTGCGCGGAGTTTTGAATTCAACTTTCCAGCCATGGGTGATAACTGGTGACTTCAATGCCCACCACTACTTATGGGGAAGCTCCAGGGTCAACACTAGAGGTAGACAGTTAGTGTCTTCCGCTTCTGAATGTGAACTTATCCTCGTGAATGACGGCAGCCCTACTTATCTGCGCGGATCGGCCTATAGCAGTTGCCTGGACCTCACTTTCGTCTCACGCTCGTTCACACGCAGAGTGCACTAGTTTTCGGATTTGGAAACAAGGGTAGTGACCACATCCCAACATACCTGAAGATTGACGGCTTTCCAAGTCTCAAGTCCTCCAGAGCCGTCCAGTGCACCGATTGGCAAAAATAAAAGTTAAACATGGAAGACTATGTTGGCGCCTCACCTTTCAACCTAGAGGACGCAATAAGGAGTGCCCTACAGTCAATGACGCGTTCGCTTCCAGTGAGCTCATCTCGCACTGATATGGACAATGATCTCGAGAAACTCCGAGCGATTCGTCGTCGCGCAGAACGACGTTATAGACGCACGAGGTCACTTGATGATCTGAGAGTGGCCAGACGCACACAAAAGAAAATACAGTGTCACATGGACAAGTTGGACAAGCAACGATGGGTATCTTTTTGCGAGTCTTTGGATCCCAGAAAGCCTCTGTCACTAATCTGGAGAACTGTCCGGGGTCTTCGTGCAACCGTTACTCAGCGCTACCCATTAAAATCTCTGGCACTTCACTTACGCTGCGAATAGATTGATGTCGCAGATTCTTTCTGTCGAAGGATTGCCTGCGGCTCAAATTCAACTGGGACAAAGACGCCCGACTTTTCTGTATCCTCACGTGATGCCCGAATGGAAATTTCGTTTTCAATGGACGAACTAAAGGCTGCGCTTGCTTTGTGTAGACGTTCTTCAGCGCCAGGACCTGACGGCATCACTTACCGCGCTCTGTGTCACCTAGGAGATCAAGCTCGGCAGGTACTCTTGCAGCTGTACAACGACTCCTGGCAAACTGGCATGGTTCCACAGGAATGGAAGTCAAGTCGCCTGATTCCACTTCTCAAAGCCGGCAAGTCACCCTTGGACATTTCCTCTTACCGCCCGATTGCCCTCGCGAGCTGTGTGGGAAAAGTTATGGAAAGGATGATTTTAACGCGTCTGGAATGGTACTTAGAGTTCTACGAAATATATCCAGATGCCATGTCCGGGTTCTGACGAGGCCGCTCGTCAATTGACAACATAGTTGACTTGGTGACATATGTAGAACACCAGAAGGCCTGCAAACGATTATCTGCTGCTCTGTTTCTTGACGTTAAATGGGCATACGACAATGTCACCCACGAAGCCATTCTCAGCGCACTAGGAGTGGGACTCGGTGGCAGGATATATACGTGGGTTCAGAGCTACCTACAGAATAGATCAATTCACGTGCAGACAGAGAATGGCCCGACACCCGAGTATTACTGCATCCGAGGAGTCCCGCAAGGCGGAGTGCTAAGCCCGACGCTGTTTAACCTAACACTCATTGAACTAGTTGGCAAGCAACCAAGCAGTGTACGACTTTCCATTTATGCTGAGGACATCTGTGTGTGGACATCAGGTGTGACTCGACTTCAACTTCGCGCTCGACTTCAGAAGGCAGCATCAGTGACATCGTACCACTTACGCAAACAAGGGCTTGAAATCGCAAGTGAGAAGTGTGCAGTCATGGCTTTCACCAGAAAACCAATGTCCGCTTACGGCATATCAATTAACGGGCAGTTAGTGTCATGCAGCAGGAGTCACAGGTTCTTGGGAGTCGTAATCGACCGAAACCTGTCTTGGACACCCCACGTAAACTACGTGAAAAAGCGGCTGACTGCCATTTGTCACTTATTCAGGTTTCTTGGTGGGAAAAGTTGGGGAATGTCTGTCGAGTCTATGTTACAGCTGTACAAGGTATTATTTACTGGATTCCTGCGGTATAGCCTACCTGTTATATCTAACACGTGCAAAACGAACCTGCGCACAATCCAAAATATTCAAGCCCAAGCGCTTAGGATATGCCTTGGTTTACCCCACTGCACATCGACAGCTGAAACAATTGCGATTGCACAGGACTACTCGATCATGACACACATCACCATTGAAACGATGCGTACGTACCTCAGGCAACATGCTAGGAATCCTTCCCACCACTTGGCAACCCTTGCTACTGAGAGGCCCCGCACGAAATTTAGTGCAATTGTCTGTGCTCACCGTGCGTCGTTTACGTCAGGTTTTACGCCTGTTGAGAAACTGGTGTATCCTCCGTGGTGCCTGACACTTCCACAAGTACGTGTTTCAATTCCAGGAATACAGAAAAAATCAAATTTGCCTTCATCAGCCCTAAAACAATTGAGCTTGAGCCATCTGCACGAAATGTACAACAACCACGTGCACATATACACTGATGGTTCAACCACAGCGTCTGGTTCTGGTGGTGCGGTGGTGATTCCAGCTAGAGGAATCACTCTGCGAATCAAACTGTCACATGTCACTACGTCCACAGCGGCAGAACTTGCGGCTTTGCGTGGCGCCCTAGAGTACATCAAATCCCAAAGACCGAGTAAATGGGCTGTGTTTTCCGACTCAAAACCTGCCCTACAGAGCATTCAGTCAGTCCTTCGACGAGGTTACCATGAACAATTAACTTACGAAGTTGTCAAGCTTGTTCACCACGTCACAGAAACAGGCCACGAGGTCAAGTTTCAGTGGCTTCCTGGCCATTGTGGGATCAGTGCCAATGATTCCGCAGACAACGCGGCTCGCACATCGCACCAAGAAGAACACACCCTTCCAATTCCTTTGTCAAGGACTGACGCCGCAAAGCAACTTCGTCACCTGGCACGTAGTCTGAGTCTGCAGGAGTGGAACACCCCAAGCATAAGACATATGAGACTATACCAAATAAACCCTCGACTGGAACTTCGACTTCATCCGGACTTCGTCGACGTGAAGCTTCACTTCTTTGTCGCCTTTGGTTGGGGGTTGCCTTCACAAAAGCATATAGAACCCTCATCGGATTGACCGACAATGCGGAATGCGACGTCTGCGGCACCAAAGAAGACATCGACCATCTGATATGCCATTGCCCTCGATTTGCCTCTGAAAGACAGAAGCTTTCGGACGCATTGCGACGATTGGACGATCGGCCACTCTCTGTGCAGGTGCTACTGGAACACCGTCATCGCCTTTCGTCGGCTCAAAAAGCAGTCAAAGCTGTCTTGTGCTTTTTGAGGACTACAGGCCTATGTGACCACCTTTAACTTTTGGGTAGTGCCACCGCTGCATACGCGCCAGCCGATTGACTGACAATCCTCCTTTTTTTTTTCTCTCTCTCTCTTTCTCTTCTCTTTCCTCTCTCTCTACTTTATGCCCCCATCCTAATCCCCCAGCGTAGGGTAGCAAACCGGGCATGTGCCTGGTTAACCTCCCTGCCTTCCCTCTTTTTGTTTATCCCCCCCCCTTCAATGATTGCAGGGTGTTGTGTCATGCACGACCGTCGGGGTCTCCTAGCAATGGAGGTGCCGTGCAGCTTAACACGTGAGGAAAGGTCTCACTGCTAAAATGCAGAAAGGAAAAAAAGTGAGAAAACTTGGAAGTAGCGTTGCGCAATTAAATAGGTAGAATAATATAGAAAACAATAGCAGGCTAGCCATGCACACGCCTGGATTCATTTTCTTCCGATTTTTTATATAACGAAATGGGTCCTACTTTATTTGTCTAGTTTTTTGTTATATATACAATATTGAGTACAGGTGACCATGAAGGCTTCTAGCGAAACCCTCATTTGTTAGAGGGTTTTGTTCGCTTGTTGGGAATGCTTTTATGTGCCCTCACGCGCGAAATGGGAGATACAGTGGGCTGTCATCGCTACAAGACCAGAGGCCATTTACAAACACAGACTTCCGCAGTTACAATTTAACACGGATTTACACAGCAAGTCACGCTCCACGACTGCTTTTACTGAAAAGTAGTGCTAAACTCGTCATACATACCAGCTTTCGTAACATCACCTTATGCCGTATAATTTGCTCGCTATGACAATTCTATGAGTCATGCCTTCCATTTCTGGCATAAAGTCTGCCTACCGCATCGAGCTCAAAGGAAATGCAAACAGCACAAAGCTTTGAACGAGCGAAAAACCCGTCACTAGAACACATGATTAATTCGTTTTGGGAGAATAGGGACAAGTGTGACCACACTCATCCTCCACCGCCAATGACATCATACAGGGGCACCAGCCGGGGGAAGAACGCTTCAATAATAAATCGTCGTCAACAACATTCAGCTGTATCAAATGCAAGCCACACACACCGGTAGAGAGCGCGGATAAACGCAGCCGGATGCGCCCGAAATGACTAGTAAATACTGAATACGGACGGGAAAAGAGAGTTGTGCGAATGTGTCTGGTAAGAGATATGGAAAGGGGAAGAAAAGGATATACGGTTCCTGTGACACATCTTGCTCGCGCATCCAGCAGACTTGTTTACAGCCACCACCTGCCCCTGTAGTCATCATCTTGATGAGAGCAGTCCGGTGTGTAAACATCGCACGTCAGCGGAGCGAACCTGCTTGTTTGACATATACACTTCATCTTCCGGTTCTCAGAGGAAGTTGCACACTTCTGGTCACCATAATTCTGTGCAGTGCCACTGGTCGCGTGACTGAACTCACCTTTGTGTCATGTAGCTGAGATTTTTCTTTGTGCATGATGTTTGCAAAGTTGACTGTCTATCGTATCCTGCTTTATTGCGCCACTCTTGTAGCTATTCATTATCGGGCTGCATGTGTTTCGCTTCGAAGCTGTATATATTTATGTATACTGTCACTGCTGTACATATACGTACGCAATAATTGTATAAATCTCACATCACGGCCATGCAGTGTACATCGTTAAGACTACAGAAGTGACTATCGCCCTCATCTTTGATGCATTATGTTCTTCAGGCGCCAATATTTCCTGCACACTTTCAAGGAATTTTGTGGCCTCAATGTTGTCATCATAGGTTTTTCGCTTGTCCTGTTATTAGTCTCTGAATATCACTATAGTAAACTGCTCATTAGGAACAATTTATGCGCACGCAAGACTTGAAAACGGGTTAGTTGACTTAACAAAAGTGACACTGTGCAGCGTTCATTAAGTACCCAAAAATATAGCAGAAAGATGCTGTTGAACGTACAAAGCACGCATTGGTTCCACGAGCTGATGCTGTTTATGCTGCTGCTGCTGCTGCACATAACTTTCCAGAACAAATATCCTACCCGAGGGAAGTTTCGAGGACCAACGGCTTCCGGTCACCACACACGCAACGGCGTCCCACCCCTGGGGATCTTTCTGCGGCAGATGCACCGCAGCATCACTACCTCTGAACCAGTAGGATCGTTACCGCTTGCCAAGGATTGCCCTGCATGGTGCCTTCACAAAGCAAACGCCTGAAACAGCAGAATAGTGGTGCTAGTCACACGAAAAACCCACGCGCACTCTGGCGCTCGAACACGCACAAAAATTAAATGAAAAAATCAGAGAACAGAAATACAGACCGTCCTAATTTCTGGTAACCACATAGAAGAAAAATAAAAGGCAGCTTGGGGAGCAAATACAATATAACTTTACGAAACTTTTCTTGCCTGTTTTTTACGAATATCCTGACACTTTCTTAAGATGTTTTACATTGTAAATCAAGAAATTCCGTTATGGAAACGGCGAGGAATATTTTGTCACGAGCGCTCCACAAGCTTTTTCTACAATTGACACCGATTCACGTTCGTTGAAAAGTTTTACAGGAATGTTGTTTTTATCTGAAACTTTAGAGATCAACGCAGCAGCATTTGGTGAAACTGTGAGCGCATGTTAAGACAACAAAAGAATTCGCGAAATAAAATGACTTGGATCGAGCATATAAGTCGTGCTATATAAATATAGCAAGGCCCTATCTGCGTACATCCACACAGATAGCAACACCTCTGACTGCGTGGTTGTTACGTTCAAGCTTTGACAACGAGCTTCCTTTAAAAAAAAGTAGCAACGGTCGCAGTAGTTATATATCTTGTTGGAGCAGTGCGCTGAAACTGTCGACTATGCCCAAGAACTGTCTAGTCCTTACTTTGACTCTTCTAGCTAAAGTCGTGGACCACTTTTCTTGGTAATGAAGGGAAGGCTACGGGGGCGAAGCTACTGTATGTGTACTCCTCAGCCAAGTAGCCCGGTTCAGCTCGCGCTACGAATGACTGCAGTGTTCGAACAATAACAATGCATTGCATTCGCTTCGTTTCTTTTAAAAAGCTAATAATTATTTAAATTCGTCACACGTTCCTTTGGCGAGTCGTCGAAATGGCTGGCGGGTGATTAGCGCTCCACTGAAGACGAAGAAGCCATTTTGACTGTGTGGTGCAAGTAAAACGTGCGGCATTTTCAGAAGCACGAAAACGCTAAATGACACAGCATAAATAAAACAAACATATTTATTTCTTTGGTGCGCAAGACATCTTTTAACAGACAGCATCCGCTTGAAAATAAGGCATTATTGTCCCTTATGAGTTTAACGCGAAAAACATGGGCGTAAATTGGTAATATATAATATTCAGCGGTGGCAAACGACCCGTTTGGCTCCATTCATTCATTAATTAACAAAATTTTATAGGTGCCCTGAAGCCAGTCTTTTCATACCAAGGCGGGCCACGTCCACGTCGGTGACATCAGGCCGAGCCTTATGGCGTCATCGTGGTCCTTCTGGACTGCCCGTAGCTAATCTTGATAAGATGCGCTTTTCACCATATTCTACCAGTAAAGCCATTGTTTTTCGGGGTTGCTGAGAGTCACGGGACAGCCCGCCAGCAAGTGTCTGATTTCAATGATGCCATCGCACGCGTCACACTTGTCTGAGATTTCTCTGTTAGAGTGAATTTATTTAGCCTTCCCTTCGTTATTAAGAAAGGCGTCCACGAGTATAACAGCTGTTTCTTTAGCGAATGAAGTGACCATGCGGTCTATAGCTTCAACGCAAGCTTTCCTTTTAAAACACAAGACACGAAACCAAAGTCCCAAGATTTTCCCCCCTTCTTTCTTGAGTACCGACAACTATTAAAGTGCCGGCGAAAATTCTTGTTGACAAACACTCGTTTTCGGTAGCCATGTTTTCCCTAATGATTTTCAGCACCTGCTGGTGAATCGTCTCCACCGCTGATTAATGACGGGATATTGAAGAGAAGTAAAAGGCGTGTCGTGGTAGTATATATTACACTAAAACATGCATGACTAATGTACTTAGATGTACGTGGCATTGTAAATCTCCCATGTTAGAAAGAAATGACGATAGGCGCTGGCTGCGCGTGAGAGTGGGCCGGAACAGAAAGAAGTTATTGGTGCTTAGGTAAAAAGGGAACATCTAAGAGCGTAGAGAAGAACGCTTGTTTCTGCGCTCTGTATTTTTTTAGTGAAATCACGGGTCTTTTGAGGTGCCTCGCCTCCCCGTCTTGCGGTGATGGCCACGGATCATGCCAGAGTACCGCCTGGTCACAGGTCCTCACACCCGTCAACCACAAGGAAGCGAGCTGGCTCTCCCAGTGACACTGAGGACACCGATCTCTATTCTATGTCGGAAGACGACACATCCGATGGCAGCTTTATACCTGTCCGGGGTAAGAGGGCGAAGAGAAAAACGGCGAATACAGCAGCATCAGCTCCTGCAAGCACAGCGACTGTGCAGTCAAGGCCTGCGCGCTGGCCGCACGTCATCATCTTCATGTCCGAAGATCCATCAAGCAACCTAAGGCTTCTGAACAGGCAAGCCCTTTCCCTTGCTCTCGAATGTGCGGTGCCACATCAAATTAAGGACGTACGAGTAAACCCAAGGAAGACCATTCTCGCCATAGACGTGCACGATGCGAGTGCGCTAGGACAGCTGCAGCAAATGACTGAGCTAGGCGGCATTAAAATGCGCCCCTTTATCCCGATGGATGAAAAATCAATTGCCGGTGTAATTTATGACATCGACATTGCCATTCCTAATGCTGACTTGTCTACCCTCATCAAGCCTGCGAACGAGGGAACTGTCATTACGCAAGTGCGGCGCCTTGGAAATACGCGCTGCGTAAAATTGTTTTTCAAGGGAGATTGCATACAGTCCCACGTTAAAGTTGGACATTTCCGACATCCCGTTCGACCATTCATCCAAAAGCCACTTCAATGTCATCAGTGCTTCAGGCTAGGACACGTCAAGGGCGTATGCCCCAACTTACGACTGTGTCCCCGCTGCGCTGAATCTCATGCTGAAGACGCCTGTCGGGCGACTACTCTGAAGTGCGCCAACTGCAGCGGTCCTCATGCTGCCTCGTCGAAAGACTGTCCTCGAATCCAAAAAGAGCGCGCGGTTCTCAGACAAATGACCCGAGACAACTCGACACACAGGGAGGCAGCCGAAGTAGTCCGGCGTCGGCGCCGACGTCGGCATCATCGAAAGTCTTCAAAGAAGGCACATTCCCGAGACGCTACTTCCCACTCTTTAGCGGTTCCATCCTATAGCGCCGCGAAAAGGCCCACTACTTCTACGAAAGAAACAGAGAAGCCTCCTTCTCTTGAGGAATGGCCCACGCTCCCGACGCGCTCTTCTGCCAAGGAACCTCTGCAGGTTGTGGCCACACCAGAGCCGTCTCGAGCCATGGAAGATTTGCCTAAAACTGATCGTCAAGTGATCTCGGTGCTGCGTTCCCTCATAGAAGCCATCCGAGTCATATTAGTCGACATGAAGACATCGTCTGCTCGAAGCGCACTTGGACTATTGGACGACCTAAGCCCAGTGCTTGAATCTCTCAACTTGGAAGATGGCTACTCACACCTCATCATTTCGTAAAGAAGTCAAGGCTGCATCCATCATCCAATGGAACGCCAGAGGCCTAAAATCACGCCATTCACATTTTCGTCAGTTTGTGTTTACCAACGTGTTTCCAATCATCGTCATTTTTGAACCCAATTGGTCGAAAGCAATAAGACTGTCGGGGTACGAAGCTGTCATGTCTTCAACGAACGGTGCGTTCAGCAAAATCATCGTCTTTGTTCGTCGTGAACTGACGTATGTTGTGCAACCAATTGCACCTCACGATGAGAATCAGTATGTTTGCATCACTGTGAAAAAGAACACTCATGTTTACTCTCATAGGCGTTTATATATCGCCGTCGAATAATCTTGATTCCAGGAGATTAGCGGATGTTTTGAGAGTGTGTCCTGCACCATGGGCCATCATAGGTGATTTCAATGCACACAAACACGCATGGGGAAGTACGCGGACAAATAGGACGCAGGTTAGCAAACATCACCTACAACTATGGCCTTACTCTCCTGAACGACGGCAGCCCCACTTTTGTTCGAGGGGTGACATACGGCAGCTGTCTCGACCTTGCCTTTGTCTCTAACTCCCTCGCGAGATACGCCAAGTGGTTTCCAGTTGTTGACACACGAGGAAGTGTTCACATTCCAATCTACTTTAACATCAAAGGCTTGTCTAGTTATGGTCCATGGACAATCATTCGAGCAGTCCAATGGACCAACTTTAAATCTGACATGGAAGATGCTTGCAGCGATGGCCTACGATCTGGGTTAGAGCAAACAATTAGGAGCACAATGCAGAACGCCACTCGCACGGTGACGATATCTTCCACACGAAACGACTTTGATATAGAGTTGGAGCGATTCCAAGCACTGCGACGCCGGGCGGAGCGTCGGTATCGGCGTACAAAATCGATTCACGATCTCAGGGCAGCCAGGAGGATGCAAAAGAAGATTCGGCGTCGCATGGATAGATTAGCGTCGGAACGATGGACAACGTTTCGCCAGTCACTAGACCCTCGCAAGCCACTCTCCCACATTTGGAAAACGGTGCAAGGTCTGCGTCACCCTACGGAACAGCGCTTTCCTATTCAAAGCGCTCGCCCTATTTCAAAGGAGGCAAGACATCGATGTCGCAGAAGATTTCTGTGCGCAGATCGCCAGCCAAGCCACTCGTCCAAATTCTCCAGTAAGAGGTGACGTCCCCCGTTCCCGTGACTACCACATGGACCTCCCTTTTACAATGGAGGAGCTCGAGGCGGCACTAGCTCTCTGCAGGTGCTCAACTTCTCCGGGCCCAGATGGTATTCCGTACCGAGCCTTGTCTAACCTTGGGGAAGGTGCAAGGAGAGAACTGTTGAGCCTCTACAACATCTCCTGGCAGGATGGCAATGTTCCTGATGACTGGAAAGTAAGCCGCTTGTTACCCATCTTGAAGCAGGGCAAATCCCCACTCGAACTCACCTCATACCGCCCAATAGCACTGGCCAGTTGCGTAGGAAAGATAATGGAACGGATAATACTAGGCCGCCTGGAGTGATATCTTGAATACTACAAGATTTATTCGAACTCAATGGCTGGTTTCTGACGTGACCGCTCTTCTATTGACAATGTCGTTGATCTAGTTTCGTACGTTCAGCACGAAAGATCACGTAAGCGACTCTCTGCAGCTCTGTTTCTAGATGTGAAAGGCGCTTATGATAATGTACTAAATGAAGCCATTTTGGGTGCTCTTGCGGTGGTTGGCCTTGGTGGTCAAGTCTTTCGGGGGATTTCAAGTTACCTGGCTGCAAGATCATTCTTTGTGTTAACAGAAGACGGCCCAACTACGCGACACTATACTTCCAGGGGTGTTAATCAAGGAGGAGTTCTTAGCCCGACGCTTTTCAATCTTGCACTAATTGGCCTTGCTGAATACTTTCCAAGCACCATTAAAATCTCAATATACGCAGATGACATCTGTGTCTGGACTTCGGCAGACACACGTCCTCAAATACGTTCCCGGCTTCAAAAAGCAGCAACTATGATTGCCGACTACTTGTTAAAACACGGTCTCAGCATATCACCAGAAAAATGCGCGCTGGTGGCCTTCACTCGCAAAGCAATGACCCCTTATGTCATCTCAATCTGCGGGCGACCGATTTCTTACGCCAAAACCCACCGGTTTCTGGGCATCATTATTGATAGGGACCTCTGCTGGAGTTCGCATGTGACCTATATGAAGAAGCGCCTGACCGCTATTTCCCAACTGTTCAAGTTCCTGGCTGGAAAAACGTGGGGGATGTCTGTAGACGCAATGATGGAGCTCTACAGAGCCCTGTTTCTCAGTTTCCTCAGATATAGCTTGCCCGTGCTTAGCAATACCTGCAAGACCAATGTTCGTGTTCTACAGGCAGTACAAGCCCAAGCGCTGAGAGTGTGTCTCGGTCTGCCCAGATGTACGTCAACGGAAGCAACAATTTCAATTGCTGGTCACTATCCGATACAAACTCACATTGTTGTAGAAGTCCCGAGAATGCACATCAGACACTTCGCACGTGCTCCCTGTCATCACCTTGCACTGTTGCCTTCAGAGAGGCGCCAAGCATCGTTCACCAAAATGATTGTGAAGTACAACGATAAACTTCCCTCGGGCTTCACTCCTGCATCTAAACCATCCATACCGCCTTGGTGTCTTATTCGACCCACAGTGCATCTTAGTGTACCAGGGATCCGGAGGAAATCTGAGCTATCGTCGCCTGTGCTGAAACAACTGTCTCTTCTTCTTTTGCACGAGAAATATTCAGATTGCATACATGTATACACCTATGGTTCCACGAACCGCCAGTCTTCCTCAGGGGCAGTAGTTGTCCCAGCAAGAGGTGTTACCATGAGCTTTAGGACGGACCACTCCACGGCATCTACAGCAGTGGAACTAGCTGCTTTGCGCGCTGCACTTCCTGTAGTAAATCGCGAAACCACCGCAACAATGGTCGATTTTCAACGACTCAAGGGCTGCCCTACAATCTGTGCTCACAGCACTGCGTTGCGGGCCATACTAACAGCTTGTTTTCGAAATTCTATGCCTTCTCCACACTTCACGCAAGAAAGGGCATCATGTGACGCTTCAATGGCTGCCAAGTCACTGCGGCATCATAGGGAACGAACATGCCGATACTGCCGCGCGGGCAGCTCTTGAAGGAACACCAGAAGAAGCCATACCACTTTCGCGGACCGATGCTGCCAGTAATCTTCGGCGACTTGCGCGTGAAATCACGTTTCCACTATGGTGCCCACCAAGCATCGATACGAATCGTCAACACTACCTGTCCTCTTTGATGGCTCTGCGCATGCCCACTGGACTCGACCGAAGAGAAGCCACCCTTCTTCATCGCTTATGGCTAGGAGTGGCACTTACAAAATCTTATTCCTTTGTCATAGGAATGGCCGACAACGCTCTCTGCGATGCATGTCATTGCGAAGAGACGCTACACCACATCCTGTGTGACTGTCCGTTGTATGAAATCCAGAGACAGTCATTGGCGTCCGCTTTTGCGCGCATCGACAACAGCCAAATGTCTGTGGACACTATTCTGTCAAGTGCCCGAGAGAATACATTGCAACAGAAGGCGACGAAAGCTCTTTTGAAATTCCTACGCGACACGGGCTTGAACAAGTGACTGTAACAGCAACGTGACACACCGTGAAAGACAACACTGGACTATGACTGAGTGTGCGCGCGTGTGCTGCCGAATGTGCTGTGTTTCTTTCTTCCCTCTCTGCTCTCTATCTTTCATCTCCCCATCCCTCTCCTATGCGCAGGGTAGCAAACTGGCTGCTTATAGGCTGGTTAACCTCCCTGCCGTTTTTTTCCCCCTGTTTTCCTTCCTTCCTTCTAAGAGCATAAGCGCAAATCTTTCATCTCACAATATCCCTTTCGTCCCTTGCGTCGTCAATTGACGACACCACACGAAATTTCTCCTAGAACCTTGAAAACTTGACCAAACCCGCTCATTCTTGAAGAAGTATGTCTTCAAATATTCCCACTGTGGCAAAACAACAATTGTTTGTTTGATTGATTGATTGATTGATTGATTTGTGAGGTTTAACGTCCCAAAACACGATATGATTGAAACACAACGGTTGTTTCATTTTTGAGGAGCATGGAACCGCAAAGAAAAAGAATCTGGATCGAGGTCGTTAGGGACGATAATACGGGCAAGCAGAAAGGGGAAGGCGGCACTTTCGGATTGAAGTCTTGAAGTTGTTTTAAGAGGTTCAACACTTTGAAATACTACGTTTGTTGAACGTTTGTGCATGCTAGGGCATAGTAGCAATAAATTTGCTATTTTTGTCATTTCATGACTATAGGGCCATAATGATCTAATCTGATGCCATGGCTGTAAATCCATATATGCTTACATCAATGACTAATTTTTCATTTGCAGTCTTCTGAGACCCTAACTATTAGTAAAATACGTACTAAGATTGTGTTTGACAATAAAAATTTCAGGGTTGAAAGGGATATTATCGGGAGACAATGCGCGAACCTAAACACAAGTAAACATATATAGGCACGTGCGCATCCCAACACCGGCGAAATAGGTGCGGTGCGATGAAAGCACGCTACTCGCGCCATCGCGCACGTGATACCAAACATGCTGAAACAACCCCGATCTCTACGTACCACCAGCAGTACATGCTTTACGTAAACGCATCGCCTATGGTATACGCTTCATGTTAAGTGGTATGGCAATTGTTGTCAAACGAGGCGCACTGCACAGAGAGAGGGCGCAGGTTTTCCGCTCATGCATCGCGGATTTTATTCCTTAATTATTTTTTGTGGTGACTTAAAATATACACGTAACATTACGGCGTCGACCACGGCTAAAACTACCGCCAAGCGTGTGCGGAACATGCAGCACTGTCAGAGCGAAAGCTGGGAAAGTGGTCTTCTAGAGTTTTTTTTCCACTCTTTTGGTAGCTGCTACAAGCACACTTGCAGAGCACCCACTATGCCAATAATCATTGTGTAGTAGGCAGCAATTCACTATGCCACCTTTCATTATTCTTCGGAGAAGTGTGGTACCAGCTGCACACCTGCAAGGAACTTTGCGCAATATTTTCGGGCTGTAGTTGACGGGGATAAGTTTTTGTAATCACAACAATCCCCGACAGTAGCTATGCACCACACTTGATAGGGAACAAGATCAAGATTTTGTAATGGGTTGAAGCATTGAATAACCAACTCGTTGCGCAATTCGCATTGAGTGACTCCTGGCTATTCGTTTGCTATTCTGTAGCGCTTTTACTCATATCAACGAGATTCTTTTCCCGACATCAAGCCTGCCTAAGCCCTGCTTGCAGGGGAGTTCTAAGAACCGGCGTGGCTCTGTGGTAGAATATTGGGCTGGCACGGAGGACACCCGGGTTCAAATCCCATTGTGTCCTTAATAGTTTTACTGAATTTTTTGCACATTTCGTGTGATAGTGGTTACGGACACTAACGGCGGTGAATACCTGCGGCGTCCACAAGACCCGTGTTGTGATCTCATAACAGCTTTCGCTGTGATACCTGTCGGAAGTGTCCATATAATTCGTGTTACTTGCTGAGCTACTTAATATCCTTCGCAGATAATGCATGCTTCTACGTGATGCGTCAGAAAGCAGAATGATTTTTTCCTTGAATACCTGTGAAAGAACATATATTTTCGTCACACGCATTTCAAAGAAACAATGTTTTGTCCTCGTTATCCTAGCGACTTCTATTCATTCTTGCCGTTTGAAGATAAAAATTGGCTTTGTTCACTGTTTGCTGACGAGAAGAAGAATGACGAAGTTCCGCAGCATTGTACAAATTCAGTAGCTTTGTAAAAAACGTTAACGTAAAAAAATCAGTGATTGTGTTAAGGTACATTGAAAGAGTGAAAATTCCTTAAGGCCACGCGCAGAAGAAGACACTGAAGGATTTGACAAAGCAGAGACGGACATGCCATTCAGTGGTGAAAATGCAGCCTAGTTTAACATGCAGCACACGGTAATCTTTAGATAATTTCTTATTCGTTAGCTAAGCAAACAGCACAGCAACTGTATTGGTGCTCACAGATACATGCATGGCCAAAAACAAATGCGGTCCTTCAGGCATTCACTTAAGACGACTTAAAGGCGTAAGCTATCTTTTTTGTCTCTTAGCCGATGTATTGATGCTAGTTCACCACCCTTCGATATCGTCTGCACCTCATTTCTTCTTAGCTCGCCTCTGTGATTACGCCAGCTTTCACCAAGCTACAACGTGATCTGATGACATAATCATGTTCACTTTGGCTGTCCCTATGGCGCCATAAAGACGTGATAAATTTGGGCAGTCTGTGACGTTGTCATGATAATTTTTTGCATCACTTGTTTCCAGCTCCACAAACGCGAGACGCCGCCGATGTGAGACACCGCCGGTAAAATTTCGCCTTCTGAGGCTTCCGCCTTAAAGAACGTATACATATCTCAACCATGTGTTGCACCGGTTATTTAATTTTCAGGCTTGGTTAAAGCTGTATGGCACGTCCTGTTTAGCCTAGGTGAGTTTGATAGGACAGTCTAATTGATCTATTCTTTGAAAAGAACTAGCTTGCTCATATCCTTTACCCGTTTTGGCTTCAAGCGGATAAGATGCGCTCGAACTTGCATGGCAAGCGGTAGGATGTGTCATCGGGAGTAGGCGACACCGACCTATTGCACAAGGCGAGAGCAGCATCCAGCTCCTCAATTGTGAGAGGCGTGTCCAAGCGTTAGTCTAATAAATGTGGTGCAGAATCTGCAGCTAGGCCTCCTGTGCCTGTCGAATTGCCCGCTGTCTTTCGAAGCTGGTCTAGAGACTCGCAGAACTTCGCCCGGCATTGAGACTTTAATTTTTTTAATGACAATTATTTTCTTTTGTAAGTTTAATGACAATTATTTTCTTTTGTATTTCTTTTGCCCTTGAACCATGAATTGATATTTTTCACTCGTATCTTCGTGCGGCACGTCGACAAATCACACGAAGTCTTTCCACGTTAGTTTAAGAGTGCCTTGATGAACATGTCAGCGTGCCCATCACAGCCTGTGACCTTTCCTTGATCACTTGTTCTGGGCCAGAAGAGGGACCTATGTGACATGCATCTTCGGTGTGGGTTTTGAACGTTGACCAATCAATTCTCCACATTGTGCTTAGTAAATGACAGCCATCGAAGCCTTTGATGGAAAGGCATTCGTATAGTGATGGGTCTACTAGAAGGTAGCTAGGTCTGAAAAAAAAAATTCGGTCGATTGACTCGAGGTGCACCTAATATTACCTGGAGTAATACTGCAAGAAACTGTATTTGTTGTAATATTAAAACAGGGCCGGGGATGTGAATAATAAATGCTGTATTTATTGTTATGACTGCTGGTGTTTTGATTGGCAAAATTATAACAAAGGTGAAGACGAGAATAATAGCGCTTAACGAACGCGAACACAAGATGAAGACACGTAAGACAGACACACAACATAACACCTGTGCTGTGTTTCCTCTTGTGTTCCTGTTAATTCAGAGCTACTATTCTCCTCTTTAGCATGTACCAACAAGCCCGAATTTCAGCAGTATAACAAAAGGTCACACACATCTACAGAATGTTAGCGTAGGCCTCGAAAGTAAAACCCTGCCCTGATGCACTCATGGACCGACATGGGAGACTAATATATAGCGTTCCCACGAAAAAGAATAATACAAAGTCACCGAAGTGGACGAGAACACAGGAAAGACGAGAAGCACACCGCCATCTACCTACCTTCTATCGCAGGTCCGGCAAGGTTCGTTTTCATCCAGGGTCCCTGGTAGCTCGTACTTCAGTTTATAAAGAAACAAAAGCGTCGCCACCAACCACGGCTGTCCATTTTGAAAGCCAGCGATGACGACACGCATATACGCTTCGACATGTATGTTTGTTGAGGAGTACAGGTATGGGACCTCTCAGCGAATTCGTTCTCGGAAATAAAAAAGAAAGAAAGACAGCCTGGCTTTCGATGCCGCTTCAGAACTGTCCATCGCCATGTTTTTACAGAATGTTCCCATGTCGAAATGTGGCTTCGGTGCATCTATTCTGCGCATCTGTCTGAGTTTCGATCGCCGTCGTTGTCGCAATGTGCTTTCGTCGCGCATATGACGCATTTGCTTTGATGTTTTATGCGTTTTTCACCCTCCGGCCGCACATGAACTTGTAAAGCTAGTGTAATATTTTTTACGTTCGGCTACACGAACAAAGTTTTAAGGTAGCGAACATTGGCGCTCCGTGTGGTTTCGTCGTCAAAGCAAGCTTCTTGATACTGTGCCCCTTCACTACTCCTCTTTACATCTTTTTATTTTATTTTTTTCTACTATGACAGCCATATTCGTAATGCATGGGACATGGTCACTGACCAAATACACTTCAGTGGCGACACATGCTAGTGCTGTTACGCCATGCCCGTCTCACCCCGCCTCGGTGGTCTAGTGGCTAAGGTACTCGGCTGCTGACCCGCAGGTCGCGGGTTCGAATCCAGGCTGTGGCGGCTGCATTTCCGATGGAGGCGGAAGTGTTGTAGGCCCGTGTACTCAGATTTGGGTGCACGTTAAAGAACCCCAGGTGGTCAAAATTTCCGGAGCCCTCCACTACGGCGTCTCTCATAATCATATGGTGGTTTTGGGACGTTAAATCCCACAAATCAATCAATCAACCATGCCCGTCTCAGTGTTCTCGTATGGCGCTTACAAGTGAACACTAGCTGCTTTATATCTGCTCTCACCTATACAGCTGGTTGTTATAAGTACATAAAGTATTATGATAATGAATAATATATTTAGTGCTCTTGTATTTGGCTCTTGCTGCGTGCCGCTTATACCTTTATTGTAGTTTTCTTTTTTTGCATGCGTGCGCTCTATTCTTAGGAACATTCGCGCGAATGTAGGTTTAAGAAAGATAGCGATCGACATCAAGCAAGACCGCAGTGAAAGAACAACCAGATTACACGTGCGAGTGACCTTCAAGAAGATACAGTGACGCTAAGGACACGCAATGGCCTTCGAGCACACGTCAACTCTTCTTTCCACGGTACATTCATCATGCCAGACAGCGTTAGGAACAATGTGCAGCGATATTGATAAGTCGGACTGAGCATTTCCACATGGCCTTAGTATGGGGAGCTGTTCACCGCAGGAGTGCTCTCATTGGTGCACTACGTGTTTTCTCCTCAATGTGGCTCTCCATCTAAACCATTCATTGTATTTTTTGTATAGTGTTTTTTTTTTGGGGGGGGGCGGGGGGGGGAACAGCTTCGGCAAACATCATCTGTCTCGCATAGTCTTTACTTATCGCGTTAGAAGGAAGAAAGACGAGTCAGTTCCGTATCGGCAATCTATCGTCAGGGCCACGTGGCTTTACGAGTGCACAGCAGACAAGTCACACGCGAAGCCGAAAGCGCATAGAGAAAAAGGCACGCGCCCTCACTCCATGCATAAAATAATGGTTTCTGTGCCGTTGCAGCGAGCTCTTGCACAGCACTGCAGAAGCGGGCGATGTCCAGAGAGAAAGAGAGCAGACAAGATGACATATCTGGGTCAACAGGCAAATCAAGTTAGTCGGTGTACAAGTAAAAAGGAGAGAAAAACATTAAACGTAATAAAATTTCGACTTACGAAACCACGAACAAGATTCGCGTTTGGCCCACTGCTTACATGGAGTGTACGCAGTGTATTGTTCTAGTGCGGTCCAAAAAGGGAGTAAAATGATGTTTCAGAGCCTGCGGCATTTGTAAAACAAGTTTTGTGCTTCGGTGGACTAAGACAAAGCAAACTTTACAAGCACGGAAACATTAGAAAGTTTCTAAAACTTGATGGAAAAACTGCTCAGTTTTGAAGAATGAGGACGGAGGAAAAAGAGCCAATATTGCGAGCGGTGGTTCCTGCAAAGGAATATATTCTTTGTCAAATGTAAGAAACAAATAAGGAAGCCTGAAGTATATGCATCTAAGTAGACCCAGAGAGATGAGTAGACCTTGCATATTATCGCAATAGATATGCTTGTCTGTAGTTTGTGCGCTGACTGAGGTAAAGCGCCCCCAACGTGCATATGGGTCAGAAATGATGCCGCATATAGTGGCTTGTAAACGTACTTCACAAAAAAGAAACACAACCAGCCAGGTTGGTCTAGCGACTAATGCACTCGACAGTGGACCCGCAGGTCGCGGGACCAAACTGGGCCTCAGCGGAGTGCGTTTTCAATGGAGGCGAAGATTTGAGGAACTAGATAGCGAAAGAAAGTCTAAATTTCCGCAGCCCTTCACTACGGCATTCCTTATAATACTATCTAAACTTTGGGATGCAAAAGTCAAAGAATTATTATAATAAAGCTACCACACAGTGGTGTTTTCATTTGGCAACGTCAGTAGCAATTAATTCGTGCTGTATAATCGTCTTATTTTGATGTTCGGATTGGCGCGTAAAGAAAAAAAACAAACTCAACGATTACAATATATACCACCTCGTGCGAATACCTGGTTCAACTTCGAGTTGGGGCAATGCCAGTTGTTTCCGAAATTTTGGCTTCCCGCAAGGTATTGACTTCTCCATAAATGATCGCTTTTGTGATGTAGGACAGACACCACTACGTAATTATTGGTCTTTTTGCCTATTAGCGAGGTACCTGCTACACACGTGTAAGGTATTATGTGTACTCTGTTGATGCTGTAAGGGGCTGATGACGAATATCATCATAGATTCTTGGAAATAGATGGCCGATACCGATCTTACCCGCCTTCTTTCCTTTTACCGCGATAATAGAAAACCATCCAAAACCGACAATGTTTGCTTAACCTTTTCTGGAATTAGACAGAATAATAAATACAAAGAACACTTTCGATGGGCAACCATAGAAATAAGAAAACACATGTCTCATTTATCCGGCCAATCCTGTGGTGAACAACTTCCCATAGGGAATGTTTTTTGACAACCGTGGAGGAACTGGGTTCAAGCACATACCTGTTATAACTGTATGTGTGTACGTGAGGAACGTCGATATGTGGTCACGCGTATCGCTTATCCTTTTCTTCTTCTTTCTCAATCCTTTTCCTTCCTTTTTTCTCTCCTCCAGTGTTGGGTAGCAAACCTGGTACAACCTCGTTAACCAGTCTGCTTTTCCTGTGCCTCTCGTCTCCTGTCAGGATGGCCAGTAGTTCGCAGGAAGTCCAGTATCTTACTTAGCCACACGGAGTCAGAGCGACTCCTAGTTAAATGCTCTCGTGTGTTTGAGCTTGTGTTCCTTTCATTTATCTCTTTTGTCTCTTTGTCTCTGTTTTTAATCTAATATTTTTACACCTCAGTGCTGGGTAGCATATCAGATTCTGTCATGTGGTTAACCTCTCACTTTCCTCCTTTCTCTCTCTCTCTCTCTCTCACTAGGATGGCCATTGGACGAAAATACGTTGAACCATCTCCTCACAGCCGCAGTGGTTTCGTATTACCTTGTTAGACATTTCAGAGAGAAATATTGGCCACCCGCGTTCGCCACAACCTACCGAATATGAACTGGCCGCATGAAAAAAAAAGAACGCACATAGAATGACAAAACACGTGACTGGCTTTCTGAATTACAGTTGAAGTTTGCAACCATCCTGTATAGTTGCCCTTATGTTGCTATATGTCTTCAAGAATACATTATAGCAACATAAGGGCAGCTAAATTGTCCCGCCGCTGTGGTCTAGTGGCTAAGGTACTCGGCTGCTGACCCGCAGGTCACAGGATCGAATCCCGGCTGCAGCGGCTGCATTTCCGATGGAGGCGGAAATGTTGTAGGCCCGTGTGCTCAGATTTGGGTGCACGTTAAAGAACCCCAGGTGGTCGAAATTTTCGGAGCCCTCCACTACGGCGTCTCTCATAATCATATGGTGGTTTTGAGACATTAAACCTCACAAATCAATCAATCAATCAAGAATGCATTAGCTAGCTCGATAGGTAGCTCTTACTTACCACATGTGAGAAAGCGAGGTTTTTTTCGCGGTGGGAGAATGCGGGTAATGTTACTTGCAGAATTGAGACAATACTTAGCGAAGAAACGGTTGTGAAATTTGATGGCCTGCAAGTAACAAGTGCTAATAAAAGATTCAGCATAGGTGTTTTTTTATATCTGTATATGTAGCTACCTCTAAAACGGGAGAAACGTTTGGCCAAATACACAACAGTGGAGAAAATGGGCGTGGAAAAATGTACAATCGACCTCTTTCTTACCTTTCAACATGCTGCACAATGATAACGTCAGTATCTACGCATGGCCATGCACACTGACATGGTTATGCATTACCAAACAATTTTGAAAATTATTTTCGCTCGTAATGGGTAATATTTTACTGTGCAACCAATGATGAAAGATGGGACGAGGGATCGCGTGAATTTCTATTTAAAAAAAGCTGAATATATCTTGAATTGAGAACGTCACTCTTTTTCGAACATCCCAGAAATCTCGTGACGCTGGTTCTTACGCGCGTGTTGTGGTTGCGTCATTTGCAATATCTCCTAAAAATATTTATTCTGGCGAGCACTCATCATCAACAGGTCTCACCGCGTCAACGACCTATCAAGCGGTGTGCGCACTGAGTCATAAGCACGGTGCACGCACATAGCGTCTAGATCGGCGCATGTTTTCCTCTCGACGAAAGCTATCAATGTCCGGTTACCAGCGTGGTCACACGAACCTCGCCAAGAAATTAATGAGCTTTGATAACCTGATATTCCGACGACAGCTGCAGCGGCTTCACGTCTGAGCACCGTTCGCTTAGTTAAGCACGATGCTCCAGTGGCCATGTGTATGCTTACGCTTTGCATGTAATTCGTGGCTTGTCTTGATCACGCTAGAACTTTTGGAAGTCCGTAGATCTGGGATCAAAACTTGAGTCTCAACTCGGTTTTTAGCCGCTTTTAGTTTGATCTAAGAACCACAGCAGAGCTTCCGTTCGAAGGAGCAGTGTTTTGATCTCGCCAGTGGCGGTAATCTCGTCTCGTTAGTGCAATCTTCTCGCTGGAAGGAGTTTAGGTTAGCGGAACCTGAAGAAACGTGTCTTCTCGGTATTCTCAGCCTAGCTATCCTGTTTAAAGACGAGTCTTAGCCATCATATCTTTCAGATTTGAGTCAGAGGTAAGTTCAGCTTGTATGTGTGTTCCGTAATAATAATAAAAGAGTGAAAGAGATTGTACCAGTGTGAGCGACACTAAGGTGTGTGAACCCAGTCTGCTCTGTTATGTCTATCTCATGCTTTCTTACATGGTTCTACACAATTCTATTCATTGCACTACAACATCCATTTATTCAAAACGTATACATGATACCTTGTCGAGACACATCATAAAAACGAAGCCTCAACATTGTGCGCAAACCGGTGGCGATTATATTCATTGAAATTGATTATTTGATAAAGAACTGTATTATTCAGCTAACATCGCCTCTTCTTTTAGGCTCTTGTGGGTGCACGAAGTATACCTGAAATACTACTGTAATGGTGAGGACATTGTAGTCCATGAAAATTCTACTCAGCTCTCCCACCTTTCTTTTCTTCTTTTTTTCATTTTTTCATATTGTATCAGATGGCAAGTCCTAATGCAGGCGTCAATGTTGCCTGTTTTTTTTACAACTTTATTGAACAAAAAAATTAAATTTTGTTTTCTTTTTGTCGGCAGCAAAGTTTTCAGATAAGCCTTAGTAGCTGCACACACGCAAATGCCTCGCAGGGGTAAGCCCCATTGAATAAGTGGAGGCGTTCCCTGCGTGTATCTACCTACACCTACATGTATCCACCTACACACACGTGCATATACTACTCGGGCTGGAGCGGTAATGCTAAAGAGGTTTCGTGTTTACAGCTTTGGCACGTGTGACTATAGAGCCTACCAAACAGGTGCGCGAGTGGGATTTCTCCCGACGAAGAAAGACCTCTTTGCGCTATACAATATAGACGTCTGGCCCTTTTGTCTGCTCCAAGCGGTAATCAGTGGTGCACTTAGACCAACGCTCATTGCCATGCATGTGTTCACTGTACACCATTCTATACATGCAACGCGAGTGTATACTGAAAACATTTGGTGTATGCTGACGCATGTATTAGAAACAAAGGAAAGCTTGTTTTTTATTAAACCCTCTGGATTTATTAAACCCTCTGGAGCTTAAACCCTCTGGATTCAATCTAACTGTAATAATGACAAGAACCAGACGGACTGTTTTTATCCAGTCGAGCTCTTAACAAGCAGTGAAGAGCTTGATTGGTGTTGTGCGAGACACTCGGTGTGCTAGGATATGTGCGAGATAATCTAATCATCGCATGTCCGTACATATTAAATCAGTGCAAACTCGGGCTCATCGAAATGCTTTAGTCGGATAACTGCGGCGGGAAGTAGGGTGTTGTCGTGTATATACAGTGTTTATCGCTTCATTGTTCGTCATTCTTGTTTGAAATGCCTTGCTAGCAAATACCAAGCAAATACCATGCATGCTGATTAAAGAAACGCTGCTTTTTTTTTCTCTTCCGACATCAGTCAAATAAAATTGTACAACACATCCGGGATATCAAGCTTATAATGAGAAGAAAGAATGTGGGGCCCACATACCCGTATCAAAATTTTTTTCTTTAACAAACCTATGGTATTCAGAAGAAGGTATACGTCACCCTTCGAAAATTCATGAAAGCACACAAACGTGGCTTTTCTAAAAAAAACGTGGCGGATGCATATATACAGAAATCGGTATAACGCGAAAGAGAAGCGTGTCTATACAGAGGTATTTGAGCGTTTGTTGTGCATTGTTTCAGGAACAGCAACAAATTGAAAAATCACGTTAAGAATGGTAAGCAGCACGAAACTTTCAGCGCACTACCTCAAGCTGAAAGCACGCGCAAAATTAGCATGCACAGAATGAACGCGGACTAACAGCTGCCAGAGAGCGACACCTAAAGCGCGCTGTTCAAACAGAAAGAAAGGCGAACGAAACGAGCGCACAAGTATACACAGGCCAAGTATGAACAACTGTCACAATTCTTCCTGCGTCGTGTGTAAGCAGCGCGCTGCTTTTGTAAACGCGGCTCCTGGCAGCGTGCGAAGTGACTTTCGTCCTCTCTCGAATTACGAGTCTGATTAGGGCGCGCGCGGGAGAGACCACGTTCCATGATGGTGGCACTTTGTGGAGGCGACGACCTTTATAGCGCACCATACACGAGTGCGTCGTGCCATTTGGCCACTGATAACAAAAATGCTCTAAAGTTTCGAAGCTCTGAGGACTGCAAAACGGTGCATGGTGTATGCCGGAAACGACATGCCGTCGTTTCCGGCATACACCATGCACCCTGGGGCATTATTAGAATAATAATGCCCTAGGGTCGTAACTTTGACGAAGGAAGGTAGCGCCGGGTACAAAATGAAGATAAATTCTGGCCGAACTTGTGGGATGATTGCCGTCGTATCTCAGCTAGTGGTAAAGTATTAGACGCGTTATTCGAAGGTCGCGGATATGGTTCCTGTCGGCCGAAAGGTATCTTTTCCTCCACTTCTCTTCCTTTACTTCAACATTACTGCGAGTTCTGCTTTCTAACAATTATCTCTGAAATAACTAGAAAACAAAATTATCTGTGAGTACTGCTTTCTACCAATTTGTTTTTTCTATGTTGGCGTGATCAGAAATGAACCAGAGGTGATAAACCGAGACTTGCATTGCAATATTACTTCCTTTAGCTCTTGGGAAGTGGAAATCGTTCGTGTGCTTAAAAAAAAAAAAACACGCGCCGGAGTTTATATACATCTGAGGAACTAGTACGCATCTCACAACGCGCACTTTCTTTTCAATCTTCTATTTGCGCCCCTTCATTACTCTTCGTGGTGGGTGATACAAAAACGCTACTAGTTCGTGTATTCTATCCGCGTCTGCCGCTTTAATAAACACTTGCCAGACATGCAAATGTCGAAACAACCCGGCTTACATTTTCATCTTTGCGACTTTCATTGCGTCTTCCTTGGCCTCTTGAAACTAGAGAGAAATGCTTTTTAGCGCTTGTTACTATACCTTGTATACGTTTTCTTGCTTGGTAATGCTTTCTGAGACCCGTAGGAAGCTTAACGCAAGAATCAATGAGGATGGGTATATTACCTTTCCTGGGGTGGTGTCGTATGTCAACGTCGGGAACCCTTCCAGCGAGGAGAGACTTTAGGGTCGTTGACGGCTGCGTAAGGGTACACTACCTCGATCCTCTTTCGGGATGAATTCGCTTAGCTCTTGCGCCCAAGCCACCTACGTGTGATCTGACACCGCGTGCCGAGCCGAGCTATGCGAGCCGTCGGGAAACTAAGGAAGCAGAGGAAATACATCTTACATGAAGGGAACCTCGTTGGAACTGATGTTACTATACGGAACTTGGAAGATGGCAGAGGAGGTCCACGTCACACTGCTTTTATCGGAAGGCAGGCTGAGACAGAGAAAACACTTCTTCGAGTGAAAGTATTATAGAGATGATGCCTCTTGTATACGTGGCATAAAATTGCACCAGTGTCATAAGTAGGGACTGTATACAAGAGGCATCTTTTCGTAACCCCGTAACAGCGTAAGCATTCAGTGAAGGTTACGCCCATAAAAACTATCATGCACCTATCTTCCGCGTGTATCTTGTGTCAGTCACTCAAGGTAATGTGTGCCGCATATTCACTAGAATATATACATTGAGTGGAGGAGAAAAGTGGGAATGCTGCGTGAGTTCGCCATATTTAGTATCATGCCAGACGATAGCGCATTGTTCTTCAAGCTGACGCACAAAATCTGTAATAGAGCACTGGTAAAAAGTAAAATTAATGCGCCTTTTTGCCAATTTTTGTCTTTATTCTAGGGAATGACGGGTTAGGGCTACTTCCTTCGCATGTCACTTCGTACAACGGTATGCGTGCTTCGTCATTCCGCAGGCTTCATCAGCATGCATATTTAGAGCCCTATCATTTTGGTTTCCTGGAACGATGTAGTCTTCATGGCGCAGATTCTTTCTAGTGAACCTCAGCTGGAAGAAACGAATGATTGATGTTCCTCTTCGAGTTTCTCACGCAATACATGGGCGGTTAAAGACTTGGAGGATGCTTGAGCGTCACCTTCAAAAGTAGAACGTCCCAGCGTAACTGGCCTGTGCGCAACGCATTCGTATTGTTATAGCCTGCGTTCGGTTTCCGGTACGCGCCTCAACCATGTTGGAAAAGGAACGAATGTGCACGTCACGTTGGGCATTTGATACTACCGTATAGAGTCTAAGGAAGTGCAGTCCTGAAATGCACACTACGCCGTAATTTTTCCTTTTGCGAATCACCGAACGGACCACTGCGCGTCCGCAAGGGAACACGCGAACCTTTAGCTGCTGCTCACTGGGTTGATGCTTTGTTTATGGTGACCATGGCTATACATGTCTTACCGCATTGTTAAGGGTGTGCTTCTAAAACACCTACTCGTTGGGGAATTCACACGTTTTGAAGCCTAGCGTGCTTTTCCACTTCTACCACGCAATAGATTACGTGTTGGGGAGACTTCATACACTACATGACATTCATATTGCATTTTTGTTTCGCAGTATAGAAAAGAATACCATATATTTGTGTTAGAACACCTGATTGCCATACAGACGGCCTGGGTTTGATATCCACTCGCTCCGTAGTTTTTCTATATTTTTTCTCATCTTTCCCGATTTTTAATGACGCTTAACACGATGATAATTCGCTCACATCGAACGACGCCAACAGCGACGCCTACAGCGAAATTGCTGCGAAACGAGCTCATGAACGTTATTGTACGCCTAACGTTTCTGAAACGTTAGCCGACACTGAAGAGCCGACGATGCTAACCTAAAGCGCTGTGGTATGGTCCTTTGTTGTGCGAATAGTATGGTAATATATAGATAGAGAAAGGAAAAAAATAGTAACAGATACAGACACTGCAGGCGAAATAATTCGATGAAGCGAGATTCGAACCCGTGTGCGCGCAGAGGTGAAAGCGAGTGCCAGTAACCAGTTGGATATCGAGGCATCCTCGCAGAGCGTAAAATTACTTTGTATAATACAGCATAGCAAGGGGATTGGGAGGATAAAGGGAGGGGATGTGATAGGATGACGAGAGGGAGTAAAACGTAACATAAGAAGAAATAGAAAGAGATAAAAAAACAGGAAGTAAAGGAAGTGAAATAGAGAGCGAAATAAATACATACAAAAAGAAATATATTAACAGAATAAGAATAAAACAAAGGAACAAAAGGAAATGAAGGAGGTTGCCAAGCTCATCGCTCGTTAACGTTTGCTCTGAATAGCAATTTTTTTTACATTGCTTCATTCCATTTACACACCGTAGGATAGCAAGCAGGACACACGCTTCTTTGACTTCCTTCACTCTTTTTCCTTTCCTTCTTGTCCTGCTTTATGTTGCGGTGAGAGTCTATCACTTCGCTTTTTTCACATAAATGTGTTTGATTGCGATGCAGTAATTCCGGAATTGTTTTGAATTGAAATTGCATTATGCGACAGCGTGACACTTCTCCCCGAACCGCGTCTGTAATGATCGTCTTGCGTATACGAGTGTCGTTATAACGTTTCCAGGATGATAGCTTCGTAAGCATCCTATATTTCACATCTTGTTATTCGGCTTTTTTTCTGTTTCGCATTTGAGTTGTAGCAGAAATACATGGACACTCGCCTTATTATTACTTTTTTTAGGCGCTCTTTCAACTAAAGTGTTTCTCTTTGCGGGTCGACTGTCAGTTTCAGTACAACGCTGTTCGTTACGTCAGTCCGTTCATTATGGCTAAGTGAAAACAGTTCGATACATCTCAATGAAAATTGCAATATAATAATCAATAAACAATGTATGAAACTAAAACGACGACAAAAGCTACGACGCCGACGTTACGAAAGCGAGGAGAAGCTACAGTGGACACTCAAACACGTCGCTGTCCAACAAGTGTTTCTTTAGTTGCATTCACGAGAGGATAGAATTTCCCAGCTCCGGCTTTAAAACTCCGAGGCGGTTGGTTGTGTGTAAGCGGTTTATATTTATGCTTTTCAGCCTGTGTTCTACGAACTGGGGAACACCTAAGGGGTCCGCGATGTCGTATGATGTCGTCGTTGGCTCATGTCATTTGGCGTCACGCAGACAAATCCATGCGTAGTGTCCCATGTATAGCATAGATATGCTTTTTCTCTTCTAAAGGTCCGCTGTCTGTTCACTTGTTTTACTGTGAAATTAACAATGACATAAAATCGCCTGTACCCCAGCACATTTTGATAATTTATAACGTCAGTAACACATGGAAAAGCATCTACTGTTTGTTTTCACTTGTTGCCAAGCAAACAGAATGGCTGTAGTTCTCAAGTTGAGCTTGTTGGGTGCTCGTTCCAGGTTGGAGTTACCGTCTTCAATGCCGCACCTTCAACCATCTGAGAGTTCCCGCGCACGCATAGTGGGAGAGTGGAAGAAGAAAAGAGTTACATTCCCTAATGCACTTCCCACTCTAGCGTCAATTATCCGTTTTACTCACTGGTCCCAAGGCCAACCACCATTCCAATAGAAGAGAAAGAAAACAAAAGACGTAGAACCATGCCGTGTTGACATTATATATACGCCGTAGCTTCAACTCAAACTCTGTGATTTCATACATGGGCATTCATTTTGGGAGCTGTCAGACTCTATGGTTCGTCCATAAAGAGTTTAAGTTTACAGCGTTCTCTTCCTCTTTTCGCAGTGATATTATTCCCACAATGGTGTTTTGGAAGATGAGAAAGGGCGTATAAACTAAAAGCATCCATACATAATGAGTCAGATGTAGTTTTGTTCAAGTGGTGGCACGTATCAAATGGTTTTACACCGAAACAACGGGACCTAGGTGCTCTTGCAATGTGCTATTCCCGAAAAAAAATAATTCTTCTGTAGGCATCCGCAAAATAATGTAATATACAAGTTAGGATACACTTGCAAACCCGTACTTTCCTGCACAAAAATATGTGCTTTTATGACATAGTTTTTACCATGTACGCAAGCATTCAAGTGTATACGTGGATTTAGATTAGGCACGTTTTCGTAAAATACAACGTAGTTTTTCCATCACATTCATTTCGTTCCATGATAGTAACAAATTAAAACAACGATCGTTGAGCTGATTCAAGAACTACATGCGCAAGAGCCTTCGGAGCCTTCCTTCTGTTTCAGCGGATTGTGTAAATCCCGATAAAACTTCCAACTCGTGAAATGTCTGATTCACCTTAGTGTGTTACCGCCCTGTTGTATTCTTTACGTCCCAGACTTTTGTGCCTGTCTGTTTAAATGCACTGTCACGGCCGTGCATATTGTTTTCATGTGCATGCCTTCATACAAGCTGACGTCTGCACTCGTTCGTGTAGTGTAGTGTAACACCAATAGTGAAATGCAACCCGCGTAGCGTGGTCTCACAAAAGGCACATCTTTCACGCGAATTTTTTTCTTGTATATTTCTTGTTGTAATCTTTTTGTAGCCATCACCGCTGAGAACAAACGAAAATATGGGCCATTTGTTCAGTCTGCATATTATTCCGCTGCGCAAGCACTTCTCTTGTACTGTGTTCCGGGTTTGTAGATCTGGCAGCGGCGGACAAATAGCCTAAGGTAAGGACGAAGCTGCAAGCAATTCGCTCTCGCCTCTGGACCAGAGAGAAAAACAAGTCTGTGTATGTACACGACGTAAGGGCCAATCTCCTTACGATCTGCTTGCTGCTCCTGAAATCTGCCACGATACGAGACCATGAAGTAATCAATTTTGAGGTAATTTTTCAGTGTTGTGTTTGTGGAGAGTGGACGATAAGGGATTATAGCGCTATATCTTCTATTTGTATGGCAGAAAATTTTACATAAGACCAAAATACTATAAGGAAAGTTACCTTAGTGACATATTGTGTGAAGTTACGTATCAACGATATGGTTTCTTTCAGATGTGCAAGGTGTACCGGAGCATATCGGTGCCAGCTCTGTGAGCAGGCTTCTTGTGCAAAGGAGGCGTCTTTTGCAACATGCCTGAGAAAACGTCTCATGCGTTTCGCAAAGGTAAGAAACTATGTCGCACTGTTTCTCAATACATGTATGTCGTGTTCTGCGAATAACAGACACAAAGAAAGAACAAGCATTTCAATACAGGTTCATTCGCAGCCAGGACGCGTTCAGTACGTTTTGGAAATGGGAAGTAATTACTAATAATATTCACTGTTCAACGGGTCTCGTTTCCTTTTCTGCAAACTGGCTTCTCTTCAATTCGCGCTTTGTGTTACTGTTGTTTCAGTGGTGGGATTCACTCAGTTGTTGCAAGAAAATCAATATGTCTAGTTTTTTTCCACAGATTTGCAGCTTCTTCTCTGCTTTCAAAGGCAATGCGGTCACGCTTAAATATAGAAAAAAAGACAATAGGTGGCAACAAAGATAATACATAAAGAAAAGAAAGCCTAAATGTAATCTCTCGCCACCTTTCATATAAAGAGCTGCAGAGCATAGGTTGCCGCTGGGTAGCAATAGAAGGGCATTGATTGCTATTTGGAGTGTCTGGAGAAACTGCAGATGATGACTAAGAACGAAAAGTTGGCGGCTGCAGGTGAGCGAAGCATCACAATGGTCGGTTAGCTTTCCGATCTCAGCCGGGGGAACGGCTGAGAAACTTTCATTCGCCGCTAGTGCGAACATCTCATTCCTATCGTTTTGACTTTTGTTTCCTGCTTACCTCTATTTCGTGTCGTCTATTAGCATAGGGAATCGGTGAGACCAGGTATAGATTCGTGCAAAAACACCTCGGGCAGGCGATACGAAGAATGGAAGGTTGAGTCGACGGTGCGCGTGGTAATGTGATAACCGTGTGCCTCTGGTCTTTCGGTGGCTCTCAGCGTATCCATCCCGATTGACTCTTTTCTCAATGTTTGGCACAGTCTGGAGACTGTTTATGTTCGCCCATCTCTTTTTTGTGTGTGCGAAGTCGTGGTCTGAAATTCTCCATTTGGATACCTGCATGTCGGCGCACGAGTATATTTGGCCGTGGGGACGCTCATAGAAATCATCCTGCAAGAATAACAACTGGTGATATATTTCACAGTGATGTAGAGTCTTTTTCAGGCCACGACATCCTCCGATTGTTACTAGTGGGCCTGCTCTTGCAAGCGTTCTAAATGGAATGAAAAAAAAAGGCAGCATATCCACGGAGTGAATGATGGAGAGTAGGGCAAAGCATTCGTCCGTCCATGCGTCCGTCTGTGTGACCGTCCATGCGTCTGTTCATGCGCCCGTCCCTGCGTTCGTTCATGCATCCGCCCCTGCGTCCGTTCATGCGTCCATCCATGCATCTGTCTTTGTGTCCGTTCGTCCATCTATTCAACATTCCAAGTCCCACCATCTCGCATCTTTTTATCATATATTCCCCATATAGAAGCACCGCCATTCAGTGGACATTCCAAGGACTAAACGATAGGTGGCGCACGCACACTTTCTTACGTCTTGCGCTTCGGGTCTACTTCCCACCTTCAACCACCTTGAGTTCTTGGTATATACTAGTTCACTGTATTCATGGCACTGCGGCCCAATGCTCGCTAAACCTTTCTAAAACCAAGGAGGTTAAGCCGAGCGAGTATAACGTAGCAACCTTTTCCTGTCGGAGAGTGCTCAATGTACATGCCAGTGGCTGCTAATGGGAAATGAGAGACAGGAAGATTCAGCTTTTAATTTCTTATGGCTTGCGCTTCGTACCTGCTTCCCCCCTTTAACCACCTCGAATTCATTCATGGTATATACTAGTTCATTGTATTCATGGCCCTGCGGCTCAACGCTCGCTAAACCTTTCTAAAACTAAGGAGGTTACACCCGGCGAGTGCGATGTAGCAACCCTTTCTTGTCCGATAGTGCTCAATGTACATGCCAATGGCTGCTAATGGGGATCGCAGCGTGCGCCGAATGCTCCTGTCTTCGCCGAAAGCCGAATGCTCCTGTCTCTCATTCCCCATTAGCAGCTATTGGCATGTACATTGAGCACTATTTTTTATTGTTAAACAACGCACAGAAGAAATCTCTCACCGGCACCACCTTGGAGGTCAAATGTTATACCTATTTCGGGTATGTGCCACTGGTGGCTACGTACTACGAGAGACGCACAAGCCACTCCATAAGAAGCTTCGCCCCTAAATACTTTAATTCAGCCCTGCCAGATGAGCTTAGCGCGTAGATGGGGTCTCCCACGTAGGAAGACGCCCGCTACGTTCGAAATGAAAACTCCTAATATAATCTTACGCGCATTGTGAACAGTATTAACAGGTCACTCTTCTGACACTATAGCTTCCTTTCCCTAGTTCTTGAGATATATTTTTGTACATTGATAATACCCTCTGTTTACTTTTGTTCCTTTAAGTGAATGATGCACACGAAACTACTTTAGTTTTCTTTTCTTTAAATTTTTTGTGACAATCTTGAGTCTGTTGTTTGCGTTTTTGGTATAACTTTCTCCCGACTGCCCCGAATTATGTTTACCTCTCTATATATAGAAGCTCAATGCTCCACGAAGCACCCGTGACACTTTTGGAGACGAATTCGTCCGTCACAATTAGTTTAAAATATTTAAAAACAGATAATAAAACATACCCTCATCCATCCTATCACAATGTAGTGTTTGTCGCAGATTCGCTGGACATTGTCGTTCTTCAGGAAGGAATGTCCAGTAGTGCTGGGTATTCGGGTGTCGCAGTGCTACAGGCCAGTGTTTAAGATGCATGTATCCATATACTATCATAGATACTCTTCGGTCCCTTGTGTATGTATCCCGATACACCTCACAAGACATCATTATTTCTATTTACGATACATTACCTAATGTATCGTGTATCTCAAGATAATATACTGCTATCACAACGCCACCATGCGAAACAATGATAAAACTCCGGTTATCTGGTATATTGGTGTTTGAAGCCACCTCATTAATACTAAAGACCATGACAATATTTCACCTTTCCAGCGGCCGCAGTGCTACAGCGAAGGCAGGTGATGTCTGCGCGTCTCTATCGGAAAAAAAGGTCACGCGCGTGGCAGCACTCTGACACTTTCGATACAAGTGCGTGAACATCTACGCCCAATACATGTACGTACCTGTTTTCTAGATTATTTTTTGATTTTTTTATTTCTTTTAGTTGAGGCGATTTTTTAGCACTTGCTCTTAGCCACCTGTCCTGTACTGCATGCTTCAAGCTGTGCACCATCTATCTCGCAAATTACGACAGCGATTGCAGTGTCATTATTGAAGATTCTCTTCTTTGGTACTTAGTTACGAAATAGGAAGCACACGAAAATGAAGTTGCGTTGCATGCCATGGCTTTCACACATCAGAGATTTGAAGGATCTCGTGGTTGTAAGTTTGATATTCATGCGATGACACTGAGTGACTATTCAACTAAGATTCTGCGAACTGTAGCACCACCGGTACCACATGCTAGGTCTGAGAGAATAAGCTCTTACTAAACACAAAATGCCGTGGCTTGCCCCATCTTTTCCTTCCTGCTGTCTGCACTCAAAGAGTTCTTGAAATAGAAACATGATTGTCAGCCCAAGCGTGCTTATAGCTGCGTGTATTTTGTATCCCGGGTTTCTGTACAATATTTTCCGGTCACTGTAGTATCTGTTTTCTAACGTGATGCAAAATTAGCTATCCGCTTTATTTTTATTTTTTTACTGTTTGCGTTTTTTTCTATTTTCATATTTTTTATTGGAGTTTACTCTTCTGTCATGGTGATTTCGAAAACTAATGCATGATTGCGTAGGTGTGGCTTGAGCACGCAGTAACTAACAATCTGCTTATCGCTTAGTGTAACAGCAAAGTATGAGTTTGTGTTATACTGATGGGAATAATTAGGAGCCATTTAAAATTTTTTGAAAAGAGAATAAAAAAGCACTGTCATTCCAAACGCTTCGTTTTTCTCACGAGCGTTTGAACTAGCCATGTCAGGCATTTTTTCATTGGTGCGGGGTTTTCTCCGTCCATCTTAGGTAAGTGAACGTAGTTATCCTTAATTGTAATAGCCGTTAGGGGAGCCGACTGCATGGCGTTTCTATGCCTATTCTGGTTAAATATTTGACAGAAAACCTCATCATATGTTACTAACCTAAAGTGTTTTTTTTCCTTGTTAACTTCCCTGCCTTTCACTTTACCTCTCTGCCTCTGTCATTTATATAAGTTTTTCTTTTTACACCTTCTTAATACTTTTTCTTATTTCCAACTGCCAGGTAATTGGAGCCATGAGTACTAATAGGGCGCACCATTGCACCGGTTTTATACGACGCTTTGTGCAGCTGTATTGCCTCACAATCTTTATTTGTCGTTTTGATGTGACGAACTTCGACCCACAAAAAAAAAACTATTAGCAACGCTCAGCACAGATCGCGCGACAAGGTTCAGAAAGCGTAATTCTTTCAATCTGTCTATCTGGCTTACGCATAGAATGATCTAGTTTATTTGGGAGCTTAAGGGAGCAGCCGCAATACCACTGGAAATTTGGATAACTGATATATTGTAGGGAGATCATTGACTTATACTGACAAAAAATGTTTTTGAGACCTAACATTCACTTCAAATAAACGGTATTGGGCAAACGTGTACAAAGCCAGACGTTTCTGTGCATATACCTTGGCTTCTACATTATATAGATTTATAATAAAACATTTAAGAAGGTACCGAAGTATCTTAAGACACATTGGGCAATCGTCTTGAAGGATACAATTATTGCACTAGTATTTTGTATTTCTATCTCAGATACCTGCCGTGGTGATCTAGTGGCTAAAGTACTCGGCTGCTGACCCGCAGGTTACGGGACCGAATCCCTGCTGCGGCGGCTGCATTTTCCATGAAGGCAAAAATGCAGTAGGCCCGTGTGCTCAGGTTTGGGTGCACGTTAAAGAAACCCTGGTGGTCAAAATTTCCGGAGCCCTCCACTATGGTGTCTCTCTTAATCAAATGGTGATTTTGGGACGTTAAACCCCACATATCAAATAATCAATAAGCCTCTCATATACTTCTTTGCAGGTTATCTTGTGTAGTATTGCAATAAAAATATAAAGAATCTTTGTGCGACACTGCCAGGCGTAATGGCGGCCATTTTTTGTGCGTTCATTCCGCTGACGAAAAGATTTCAGTTAAGAACTTGCTCTTTTTCATTTGACAAACGCTCATATTATTAGCAAGATAATGCAGTGCAACGAGAAAGTAACTGAAGTATTTAACCTATGACTTTACAACTGCACCTTTTATGCACATCATTTATGCGAATACGCATAGTCCTGGTGATATCTTTGCAAACAGAATTTTAAGGCCTTCAAAGCACGTTTTAGGATATGAAAACATGTGAAAGCTTTTCATGATGAATTAGACTTGATTCGATTGACCCACACATCTCAACAATTTCTATGACATTGCTTTTACATGTCAAAATGTAAAAGGAATGTTTCTATCTGCAAAACACATCACTCCTCAATAATCTATAGAGACACAGAAGCGATACAATAGGCCTAATCCTCACTGTGAATAAGAGGGGACCAAATTGGGCTGCTGTTCTTCCCGGCGTACAAAGTTTGTTCACAGCTTGCTCCTGGGAAACTCCACGATAAATCAGTGACAAGTCGGAGCTGGTGTGGGGGGAAAACGTGGCTTTAAAATTAGCTCTGCGTGTCTCTATCCCCTTCCTTTGCCTTCCGTATTTTCCCCCGAAGTCATGTACGTTGATTTCTTTATTTTATTTATATTTTTATTTCGTTCAGTGCCGTCTCCTCGCGTCACTCTTCGGTTCTTCAAGCGCTTTTTTGGTTCTGCTAGAACTTTATTTCACCTTTCATGAGCTTCTGTTCCACCCACCATCTTTCTAGTGCCAGGTGTTTCATCCTTTGTCCGCAGGATTAGCGCCCTGCCAAGGGGAGAGAAATCGGATTACGCATTCCGCTGTTCTATCTCTCTTTGTTCACAGTTTGAATGGAACTGTTTGATTTTCATTGTTTCTTGCACAACCGCCCAACCTGCTTCTATTTGAATTAACGCTTCTCAGTAACTCTCAACGTTTGTCCTGCTTTAAATCGTGCTTTCAGTTTGGCACAATTGCGCCATCTGGCAGCTACAAAACGGTTCACCTTCTAAATAGAAGAAATTTTCTCGGGTATTTTTTCTACGTATAGAAACATGACGTAGTACGTGAATCAATCATTGGAGTGTTCGAGGAGCGTGGTGTGGTACACCTGCAGTTTTTTTTTTTTTTTTGAAATGTAAGGATTGCGAATAGCTAAAGCTTTCCAGCAACACCTACAGCAAAATACTATTTTGAAACAAAAAATCAACAGTGTCCAAGTTTACGCCAGCACTACTGTGTTTTCTTAATATGTGAATATATAACGTAGACATCATAAGTTCTCTGTGGTAGTTTCGAGGAGCCTCCCTTATTAACGTCATGTCTACACATGATGTTATTTTTTTTTCGAAGTAATCAATGCGGTAGTGCATATTTTACCTTGGTCACTGTTTTCTTTATTTTCGAAAGTTTGCCACGAGTGAATAAATGGAAAAAAAAAAGTGGTTTTAAGTGAATACACCGTGGGGGTGCGGTTCCTTGGAGGTTACAAATCGACTATACCATTGAGTTTTTGTGCGAAGAGGTTGAAGTGCACCAAACCGGCTTTTATGGCCAAATTTACATTGTAAAAGCGTATTTCTAAAAAAAAAAATGGCAGCATATCCACGGAGTGAATGATGGAGAGTGGGGCGAAGAATTCGTCCGTCCATTCGTTCTTGCTTCCGTCCGTCCATGCGTCCGTCAGTGTGACCGTCCATGCGTCCATCAGCCCGTCCATGCGTGCGTCTGTTCGTGCGTCCGTCCCTGCGTTCGTCCATGCAGCCGCCCCTGCGTCCGTTCATGCGTCCATCCATGCATCTGTCTATGTGTCCGTTCGCCCATCTATTCGACACTCCAAGTACCACCATCTCGCATCTTTTCATCATATATTCCCCATATTGAAGCACCGCCATCCAGCGGACATTCCAAGGACTAAACGAGAGGTGGCACACGCACACTTTCTTACGGCTTGCGCTTCGGGTCCACTTCCCACCTTTAACCACCTCGAGTTCATGGTATATACTAGTTCACTGTATTCATGGCACTGCGGCCGAACGCTCGCTAAACCTTTCGAAAACCAAGGAGGTTACGCCCAGCGAGTATGACGCAGCAAACTTTTTCAGTCAGATAGTGCTCAATGTACATGCCAATGGCTGCTAATGGGAAATGAGAGGTGGAGAATTCGGCTTTTACTTTCTTACGACTTGCGCTTCGTATCTACTTCCCATTTTTAACCACCTCGAGTTCATTCATGGTATATACAAGTTCATTGTATTCATGGCACTGCGGCTCAACGCTCGCTAAACCTTTATAAAGCTAAGGAGGTTACTCCCAGCGAGTATAACGTAGCAACCCTTTCTTGTCAGATAGTGCTCAATGTACATGCCAATGGCTGCTAATGGTGATCGCAGCCTGCGCGTTAACTAAAAGCCGAATGCTCCTGTCTCTCATTCCCCATTAGCAGCCATTGACATGTACATTGAGCACTATTTTTTATTGTTCAACAACGCACAGAAGAAGTCTCTCACTGGCACCACCTTGGAGGTGAAAATGTTATACTTGTTATATACTACGGGGAGCTATAAGGAGTTTCGCCCCTTAAAAAAAATTACAGATGATCGCTCAACAATATAGTTCCTCGCCCATTTTTACGATGAGCAAGTGGAGTTTGGCTGTGTACACCTTATCAAATTTAGACGATCGCCATTTGTAACTTACCGATCAGTTGCAACTGATTATAGAATTGCCAAAATGCGACTCGGTAAAACCATGGTTTTACCGCGTCGCATTTTGACAATTCTATAATTTTCACTGGCAAGGAATTAAATAACGTATAATAGATTCGAACTCAGTAGTGACAGTTCACGTTTTAGAGTGACACATTGTGCTTTCTGATTGCTGATTGCCCAAGCAAACATTTACTTTGATACTATGAATTCGTTATTCCTGGCATGCACTCTACTACTGTCAAAATATGCCTATTCGGTTACCTCCTACATATTCCAAATGTTTTTGAAATTGATTTTTTTGGACTAGTTTTAAACTGTGGTAGCCACTTAACAACATAACAAAGTCAAAGACAACTTCAAACTTTGAAATTATTCGGTCTTCAATGCCATAGTGTCTATAATGAATTAAAAGCCTGACAAGCTAAATACCGAAATTATTAAATTTGTGTAAGCAGCCAATTAACCAATACATATCACTGCTCATGTTACTCCGCTTCCGCATGCGACATTCAAGCACTCTAGTTTGTTCAGTGGGGAAAGTATTCAACGTACGGAAAATATGCAGTGGTTTGGAGTTGTCGCTTTTTAAATTGTGTTCTTCATTTTCACAACGGCATCATTTGTTATTCCGATAAAAGACACAAGAAAATTCAAGACCTCCCACCTTACGACATCAACGGGAGCAGAGCTCACAGCTCTTCGTGCCGCGTTGCAATTCATTAGCGATCAACAGCCACAAAAATGGACAATTTTCAGTGACTCAAAGGCGGCACTGCAATCCCTTTTATCACCTTTACGCCACAGCCCGTACGAACAGCTGGTATTTGAGATTGCAGAAAAGACTCACCAATTCATTGAGGAAGGACATGAGATAGCCTTTCAATGGCTTCCAAGTCACTGTGGAATAATTGGCAATGAACGGGCCGATCGAGCTGCCCGTTCTGCCCATTCTGAAAGCGATGAAATATCAATTCCGCTTTCCAGAACTGACGCTGCACGGAAACTCCGCATGCTTGCTCGCAAGCGCACCACGTCACAATGGAACAAGTCACATTTCATCCATGCACGGTTAGGTACTTTAGCCCCGACCCTCAGTCTTCGAATTCCTCCGGAATTACGCTGACGCTACTATGCTGTGCAGATTATGGTTGGGCGTCGCATTTACGAATGCGTACACGTTCCGCATAGAAATGGCTGACACTGCTGCGTGCGACCATTGTGGTAGTGATGAAACAACTTGGCACATTCTGTGTGAATGACCACAATACTGCTCGCCGAGACAGTCACTCTGCTATGCATTAGGTGAACTGGACAACCAGCCTCTTTCGGAAGAAAGACTCCTGCGCTGCCGACAGGACTTGTTATGTCGCAGAAGAAGGCTGTGAAGGCGCTCCTGCGCTTTTTGCGTTCAACCGGCCTGTCCAAATGACTGTGATTGGAACTCCCTGAATGTGTGTGCATGGTTTTTTTTTCTAATTTATTTTATATCTCTCTATAGCTATCCTCTTTCCGACCCTTTTCCCCACCCAGGGTAGCAAACCAAGGCGTCTAGGTTAACCTCCCTGTCTCTTCCCTTTAATTATTTCTCTCTCTCTCTCTCTCTCTTCATTTTCAGATCTTGCTCATGCGTTTAATCTACTACGATGTGACACGCGTCATTTTTAACACACTACATGCAATGTTTGCGACGCACCGTATTGACCGTAACCAAATATTCATTGCGGCGTCTCTTATTACAAAATATATCTATAGAGCAGAGTCTGTATGATATGTCCCCAATAATAAACGTGGACATATTGATTAAGAAATGTGACTAATACCTTTCACCTAAGTTCGAGTTTTCATCTAGGGTAAAACTCGAACATCACTTTTCTCAGTAAATTGCACAAACGGTTCAGGAAAAGAAAGCAAGCTTTAAATGCGAACCACTTTTTAGCGAACTTCAGCTACATCAAGCGTATCTATCTATCTATCTATCTATCTATCTATCTATCTATCTATCTATCTATCTATCTATCTATCTATCTATCTATCTATCTATCTATCTATCTATCTATTATCTATTTATCTATTTATCTATTTATCTATCTATTTATCTATTTATCTATCTATTTATCTATCTATTTATCTATCTATCTATCTATCTATTTATCTATCTATCTATCTATTTATCTATCTATCTATTTATCTATCTATTTATCTATCTATCTATTTATCTATTTATCTATTTATCTATTTATCTATTTATCTATTTATCTAATCTCGCCACCTACGACTTTTAGTTCTCTTGGCCGTTTCGATAAGGGTATCGATACCAAAATTGGTACGGCATAACATCACTACATGACGAGCATAAGAGACTAGTAATAACATAAAAATCATGACATGTATGTCATAAATGTCATGATTTACATTTTCTGGTGTTGCTGTTCTTGCGGTGGTTTCATTCACATGGGATATTGCAAAACTAGTATGGCATGACGTGACTTCATGGTGAACATAAGTGACAGACCCCAACGTAGAAATCATGACATGCATGTCATATAAGTCATGACTATACACGCCACGCTAATGGTGTGCTCATGGTCTTTTCCTTAGCTTCACACACACGAAATTTGGTATTACGAGACGTGCATAGATGACGAAGGTATATGACTGGTGAAAATGTGATAATCATCAGATGCCTGTCATGTAAGAACATGAGTACATGCCACACTCATGATGCGCTCGTGGGCGTTTCGCTAGCTTCATATATACCAAACTTGGTATTACGTTACACGAACAGACGACGAAGGTAAGTGACACGTCCAAGCATGATAATCATGACATGCGTGTCATGTAAAACATGACTGCATGCTACGCGCATAGAGCACTCGTTATCGTTTCAATAGCTTCACACATACTAAATTTAGTGTTACGTGACGTCAATGGTTGACGGAGGTATATGAATGATGCTAACATAATAATCATGATATGCGTAGTCATATAAAAACATGATAACATACCACGCTCATCATGCTCTCACGGCCGTTTCGCTAGCTTCACATTAAGCAAGTTTGGTATTACAACGTGAATAGGCGACGAATAGTCGACTGTTGAGGTGTTGCACTCTGATGCAGACAGTTGAGGCTCACGTTTCTCTTCTTCTACTTTTAAGAATCACATAAGAAGGCAGTTAGTTTTTCGCCCCTGTAAGTTTAGGGAGGCATGTCAGCCGTTGGCACGCCACGTTTCTTTAGTTGCACGCGATTGAAGCGTGTCCGACCGGATTTACCATGCGGACAGTACGGCGTCCGCATGACACCCCGCGTAGTTCTGCACTGCCAGAGGCGGCTAAGCGTTTCGAGTTCCTGCTAACTCAGGAAAAAGAAAGCGACCACGTGGCCAACAGGGATTAGAAGCGTCATTGTAACGACGCCCTAATTGCCTCACGGCCTGGCAGTCGGTGCATCAATGCACCTCTTTCGAGAGCCAGAGTGGCGCGTTGACTCCTCTCTTCGGTTCAGCTGAAGCCCAGCCGCATGCAGTGTTCACGCACGCCGTTTCGAGGCAGTGCGCGTTGCGAAATCTTGGAGGTTACCCAAAACCTTTTGTCCCGGTCCGGCTTAGCTCCGGTAGCTCTCGGAAGAGGGTGGGCTGGCGACACGTGAAAGCGTGGCTGATGTCACGGCAATCGGGCACCCGCTGTACAATTTAGTGCATATTGTCGCAGTGGCATGCCTTCGACTGCTCTCGCGTTAATTTTTGCCAATGAGCTCGTAAGTGAAGCCATGTGTGGTTAGGGAGCGGTTCCTCTCACAGCGCACAGGGGACAAGTGGATTATTGCCCCATTGACAATAAGTTGACATGTTTCCAAGCAAGCTGCTCTAATGTTGCGAACCCAGCACGTGTAGCTCCAAGTCTTGATAATTGTGCGCCACTGAGCTGGCCCTTGGCTCTATGAGTTTTTGTGGTTCAGTTTTATTTACATTTTGGTTGTTGTGTTATTTGGGGCGAGGGTATCAGCCCTCGCACACGCACGAAGGTTGCGTCCTCGTGGTGGGTTTTTGATTGACCAAGTGCTGTCCTATCAGAGAAGAAGCAGGCGACGATTCACCGAGAGGTAAGGGTGGAGCACCAAAGGAATAAAAAGAGGCCCCGGAGCTCTGCCAAGTGTTCTGAACCGGGTGTGAGGTGTTAGGCACCGTCAGCTCTGCCGAATCCCGTAGGGTCGCCCTACAGAAAATGGCTAATTTCACAAGTGCGTGTGTGTGTGTGTGTGTGTGTGTGTGTGTGTGTGTGTGTGTGTGTGTGTGTGTGTGTGTTTGGTAACGTAGATGTTTGTACTTATCTAACTTTGGTACAGTCTGTAAATACAAGTTTTTTTCAGCCTACTAGAACTTCTCCAGCGTTTCTGTTTCATCTGTGCGCGACCAGCAAGTCAATCACCGATATTAGAATAGCAGCAGCACGTTTCGCCTCCCACTTTGCTATACAACCTCGGGTGGTGCGTCTCGGGCGCCGAGTGGTGAGAGTTGGCTTCTACAACATCGTAAAGAACCTGGATTTCACTTCAGCCTTCCTCATCAGTGCTTCAAAATGATCGATTTCCACTAAATGTGGGATATGGCAATTTTTTAATGGAACAAAACCTGCACCTCCAGCAACGTACACCACGTTCCCTTTCGCTTCAATTACAAGAAGACCCTTATTTCGTGGTAGGCGCTTCAATAAGCATGGTAATTTTCTTAATATCTGCGGCAGAAACACTCACCTAGCGTATCCAAGTGTGGCGTGCTGTATGTTGCCCAGCGTAGTACTTCCATCTTTGCTGGAATACTTCATGATGAAATAAAACAGTGTGCTTTCTACAATAAATTTCAAGTTGCGCTTTTTTGTCCTTTTTGTTAATTTATTGTTATTTTAAAGCAGCGACAAAGCATGCTTTCACGTTTCATCTTTTTTTTTGTAAATACCCTCAAAGTTGAGGGATTCCGGGACTCAAGCTTAGGCCCGTATGCACAAACCAAGCTCAACCTTACCTCGAGTTTTCCTTATCGGTTTTGAGCCTTTAATGAGCCTGGTGAACAATGTAGGCCAGTATGCATGAACCGATCTATTTGTCATCTTTTACCCTGTCACGATTTTTGTGCCCTGATTATGCGCTTTGAGAGTACAGGAACTTGAGAAAAACGTGAGGTAAGTCCAAGGTTGGTTTGTAAATACGGGCCTTAACCTTATTAGTCATGCGCGCCAGGTTGTTAAGCCAAGTTGAGCTTGTTGAAACCATTTCATTATTTTCACTGGCTTGTGGAGCACACTCAAAGTTAATTGCTGCAAATAATCTGCATCTATCAACCATGAATAGCTTTGTGAGTAAGGTTTCTTTGTCTATATTTTTTCCTAACTTAAATCGTAATGGTAATTTTATGCTGGTAATTCAGGCTTTTCCATTTGTTCAAACTTGGCGCGCTCTAGCAGGTAAATCAACGGCCCATTTCGCCACTCTCAATATAGTTTTAACTTTGATAGTCTGACTCCAGTTTTAACTTCGAGAATGTACGAAATTGTTGTTTTTTTTGGCGGCATAT
This sequence comes from Rhipicephalus microplus, assembly GCF_013339725.1. Taxonomy (NCBI): domain Eukaryota; kingdom Metazoa; phylum Arthropoda; class Arachnida; order Ixodida; family Ixodidae; genus Rhipicephalus; species Rhipicephalus microplus. The sequence goes on from NC_051165.1 coordinate 300,848,270, forward strand.
TTGCATGTATTTCAGTGTACGTTTTGTGTTGCCGGGGCATAAGTAGGGTTTCTGATCTCGCGGTGAGTCCGTGCCGAACGATGAAGTACTGGGACCGTTTGACTTCTGAAACCCGACTGCCCCCATTGTTGAAAAAGGATTCAATGTGTCAGCCAAGCAAAGGCACCATTACTGTCTGGAAACACCCAAGCTTCTTGCAAATGCTGTCTATTTGGAAGTTCCACGCATTGTGACATCTGTACACCTTTCCCCAGCTTTATAAAATAAGAACACAAGTTCTTGTTTTTGCTGTTACTTCCCTGCTTTGGCCAAGCTTTTCATTTTCCCCCATTCGCTGCCACTCAGAAGCCACCAGCGTGCGACTGGCCCCGTGCTCTGTGTTTTGAAGTGATGGTCCGATAGAACGTAAAACAATAATAAAGCTGATGTCCGAGTGCATCAAGAGGACATTTATTTCGCTCCGTCGAAGGCTAAAAGGCTGCAGACAAGTGGGTTTTCAGGAGCAGGCACTCAACCACTGAAGCAAATGGACAAGAGGACTTGAATTCGGGTGCTGTTTTTAACAGTCTATGGCACTTTTAAAACACAACATAGACAATCAAGCAACAGGAAAGCGGGCATTAGCGTTCTCGAGCACTCAAAGCGCATTCGCTTCATTTTTCTTTTCCTTCTCACTGGCGATCCTCGTTTTGTTATTGAAGATGGCGATATCGGTCACAGCGTTATGGTTACCACCAGTGATTGTGCGTCCGGAAATGAAAGAGAAGGCGGCCCTTTGTGTAGCTGCCAGACTGAAGCACGGGAAGTGAAGCTGTAGTACTTCGACGCCATTTCTGCTCTTTTTGTTTACATTGTGTTGACGAAAGTGCACCTTTCAACAAGGCGAGCTTGGCTAGCATTAGCGAAATGGCGTTTATTGAAAACAACTTGCTGCTGCTGCGTTTCTGCGCTTCGTGGCAGACGTGCTGTAACTTGACCGTGCACTTATGAGCAGTGAGCCTCAGTAAATTTTCCTACAAATACAAATCGTCATAACCTTCTGGATAACTTAATCTGAGGTAATTATCAACGCTGTTGTATACGCCATATATGCCTTTTCGATATGGTTGTTACTTTTTTATCGCTACTTGCTCTCTCCGTTATTCATTTATCTTTTTTTATTTTAGAGAGAGACTGAGCAGCGAGTGATCTGATTTTTAGATCAGGGAAGATGCGGGTGGGAGTTTTGGCTAGTGACGTCCACTAGTGGAATGCCAGTGCAATAGTTTCTTGTTGATGCTAGTGTAAGATGTATAGCACTTCGTGCGTTGCTGCATCACGTGCGTGTTGAAGTATTTACACGTTGACAAAGTAGACTATTTCTTAGCAGCACTTCGTTATAAATACGCCTACAGATATTATATGACTGTGCCATCAAAGCTAAAGCGTGATATTTGTTATATATACGCTTAGTATAAATTTATACTCTAAATATAAACACTGTACTTTTTGGCACTATTGTGAAAATATTGTTACGTGAGTAACGATATTCCCGCCATCGCTTCCAGTGACAACCCGTCCTCCTCTCCGTCTGTGGCTTCTCCGGCAACCTTTGTCGTTTTGCCCACACCCCGTGATCCAGGGACATTCTCTGCGTAACCTGGCTTCGATGTCGACTATTCGCTTCGCCTGCTGGGACCCTAGCATTATGCTGGCTAATGTTCTCTTCTACTTAGACGAAACCCCACGTGTCTGGTACAAAACAAATGAGTCCGAACTCACCAGCTGGGACACGTTCAAAGAGAAGCTACGTGACATCTTTGAGGACCTGACCGGTCACCACGCAGCTGCACGGCAGAAGCTGGCTACCTGTGTCCAGTCGCCAAATGAATCGTATGTGTCCTACATAAAAGAAGTTCTCGCTCTTTGCCCGAAAGTGGACGAGGCGATGTCTGGAGCTGACAAGATTGGAAACGTTTTGAAGGGAATCGCGGACGACGCTTTCGATTTGCTGGTCTACACCAACGTCTCGACTATGGACCACATAATTCAAGAATACCACCGTTTCGAAACATCAAAATGCCGTCGGGTGCGCCCTCCTTTTTCTCGTTTGGCAAACAAGGCGGCTACGTCCACCTGCTCTGATTCCACCGCCACACCACCCTTTGAGCAGAGTGTCACGCGTATTGTTCGACGGGAACTTGAAGCAGCAAGTCCGGTGGCGCTTCAGCCCTCTCCTTCTGAACATGCTACAATACCAACAACCCCCGTGGTCTCTGTTATTCAGGCGATCGTATGACAAGAATTCGCCAATTTCGGGTTCCCCCTCACCTGCCCCGTATTTCGCCCCTTCTGCATCTCGACGTGACCCATTCTTTCCTCCACGGTCTCGCAAGCCCACGGAATGGCGGACTTCCGACGACAAACCGATCTGCTTCCGGTGCCACCGCATTGGACATGCTTCCTGCTACTCTCGTTTCTCCTGGATGCTGCCACATAAGAACCTGTCTTTCGCACCTTAATGCCCATATGAAGATATTCGCCGGTATTCGCCCAGCCGTACGGATCCTGTTTTCGACAACCTAACCGCCTCCTTTCTGCTCGTTCTCCGTCCCCTCATTGCCGTCGTTCCCCGTCGCCCCAGCCACGCCGACATCCCTCGCCGCCCAACTTGCCATTGTACCCGACGGAAAACTAGACCTGGCAGCTTCTGGAGGTAGTGCTGCGTCATCCCCGTCTGAACCAAACCCTTCATTGACGCTTTCTACGAACAAGAATCTTACCGATGTGCACGCGGGCGGTCTTTGCCGGCACTAGTTGATACTGGCGCTCACGTGTCCATATTCAGTGTTCATCTTTGTCGCCACTTAAGAAAAGTACTCACGCCTCCTGCCACAGAAGCTATACGGGTCGCTGATGGCGGAAGTGTTCCTGTAATCGGAATGTGTACGGCTCCCATAAGCTCGCATAACCATCGACCGCTACGTTCCTGTCTTATTCACGGTGCTCCGTAACTGTCCACATGACCTCTTCTTAGGGATGGACTTCCTGTCGACCCATTCTGCTCTGATAGACTGTCCCACTGGTACTCCTTGCTTAGACCTTCGTCTTCAGTCGTATATTCAACCTGAACTTCAACATGGCCTCTGTGCCATAAATTTCCTCCACTTACCGCCTACAGCCCTAACATTTGCTCGAAGCCACACACCTCGACATGTCAATCTCACCTCCCCCCCCCCTCAGCGCATTCAACTGCCCTCATCCGCTTTTTAGCTTCCTACTGCGACATCTTCGACCTTGCAGATCGACCAATCGGCCAAACTTCTCTTGTCCAGCACCACATCAACACAAGGGTTGCTGCTCCCACTCACCATCGTCCGTATCACGTGTCTGCAACGGAACGCCATATTATTCAAGCCGAAGTGAGAAAGATGTTAACTAAATATATTATTGAGCCTTCATCAAGCCTATGGACTTCACCCGTCGTCCTGGTTAAAAAGAAGGACAACACATGACGTTTCTGCACTGATTACCGGCATCTAAATCAAATTATAAAAAAGTACGTGTATCTTTTGCCCCGTATTGATGACACTCTTGATTGTGTCCACGGCGCACGCTACTTTTCATCCATCGACCTTCGCTCTGGTTATTGGTAGATTGCCGTGGACGAGGAAGACCAAGACAAACCGCCTTCGTCACTTTCGATGGCCTGTACCATTTCAAGGTTAAGCCCTTTGGTCTAAGCAACGCCCCAGCGACGTTCCAGCGTATGATGGATTCTCTGCTACACGGGTTCAAATGGTCAACATGCCTGTGTTACTTAGGCGACGTCCTCGTATTTTCAACTACATTTCAGACCCAACTTGAGAGTCTGTCGGCCATTCTCGACGTCTTCCACAATGCTGACCTCCAGTTGAACTCCTCGAAGTGTCACTGCGCTGCCGACAAATTACAGCGTTAGGCCACCTTGTCGACGCTTCCGGTGTGAGGCCGGACCCTGAGAGAATTCGTGCCATCACGAGTTTTCGAGTACCCCGATTCGCCAATGATGTCCGGAGCTTTGTGGGACTCTGTTCATACTTCAGGCAGTTCGTGAGAGACTTTGAAGCAATCGCCCAACCACTTACCAATCTTCTGAACAAAAGGCGTCCTATTTTTGGGAGGTCCACTCAAGCTGCCGCCTTCTCTCGCCTCATCACACTTTTGACGACGCCCCCTATCTTGGCCGACTTTGACCCATCCACCCAAACTGAGGTCCGAACGAATGCCAGTGGTCACGGTTAAGGAGTCGTTCTCGCCCAACGCCAACAGGGACACGGCCACGTTATTGCCTGTGCTAGCCACCTCCTTACACCTCCAGAGCGCAACTATTTGATCTCGGAGCGAGAATGCCTTGCTCTTGTCTGGGCGGTTTCAAAGTTCTATCCATATTTATATGGCACTCACTTCTCCTTCATCACCGACCACCACGTGCTCTTCTGGCTTTTATCCTTGAGAGATCCCACAGGTCGACTTAGTCGCTCTGCGACTGCAGGAATACACCTTTTTTGTGACATACAAGTCCGGACGCCTGCATCAGGAAGCCGATTGCCTTTCTCACTACGCAGTTGGCGAATGGGCCACCGTACCTGACAACGACGCCTGCGTGTGCTCCGTTTTCCAACAGACCCACATAGCTGACGAGTAACGCCGTGATGCAGCCTTACGGGCTATCATCGAGCGCCTCGATTCCTCTCCATCGAACCGTTCCCATCAGTTAGTATGAGGTACCAATTACCAGCGTGTTGGCTGTAGCGCACTTAATGCGGCTGATGTAGAGCGCGTAGCCCGTTCCCGACCCGTCCACTAACGAAGCTGATCGGTTCCGCGAAGGCGAACGCGGAAGACCCGAGCGCGGGAAAGAAAGGAGACTTCTTTGTTCTCACGGTTCACAAGCGGAGGTTCGGGCTTGGACTCGGGCAGTAGCCTGAGGCTGCAATAAAGCGTCTCTTCAACGGACTACGGCTCTTCTTTCGCGCTGCCACCGTGCACTCGAGTCATCGAGGGGACCCATTCCGAACCTCAAGCATCTTCTTTCCTTAGCTAGTGTTGAAGCTAGTCGAGGAGGAGGAAATTAACTCCATCACTCGTTCGTACTCCAGAATGGTACATTATACCGGCATAACTTCCATCCAGACGGCCCATCTCTGCTGCTTGCTATACCCATCACCTCCACCAAATATGTTACGTGAGTAACGAGTCAGTATATTGCAAATATATTTATAATTACATTTGCAATATATTGACTTGTTACTGACGTAACCCATTTGGTTGCAGCGCTGGCCAGTCTGGCTCTAAGCTCGAGCAGCAAGCGACCTTCATACTCTTCGTCGGGCACACGCGCGCATTGACAATATGCATTGCGGCAGCATACATGTAGCAATATATTGCATTACTTTGTGGGAAAAAGAAATGTTGTAACCTAAATGTTCTCGCTTAGCGTGCCAGATTGATTTCTCAGAAAGCTTAAACACAAAAGTTCTAGTATCACACAGAAAATAGGGCATAAACTTATATATTTTCAACAGAATATTTCGAGCGTTTGCTAAAAGAGTCAGTTTGCCAAACCCTTCACCACAAAGCCCGAGCAATGAACATGATAGAAACAAATTGAAATGCTCTACAAGGTTAAGCTGACTTCTTTAGCATCATGCATGGCGTTTATCCACTCAGTGAACCATTCAACTCGTGAACTATTTACTTCAAAAGCCCTAAAAGTAGCTGCACTCCTTGCTTGCCTAAAGGGCCACTCACCACCACGCGTTTAAAGACGAGGGAATGATTTTTTTTAATTGTAACTTTCACATCCATGTAACAAAAAATTCGCAAACACTTGTTTGGTCCCATAGCCTAACTGGCTATTAGAGGGACCAATTGTGTGACATACCTACATACTTGCGCAAGCGGTTACACAGCGACAAAGGACATCAAACTGGATACAATGTTTAAAAATATAAAGAAAAAAGAAACAAAACACATGATTGAATTATAAAAAAAACATAGCACAGAACATAGCTACTTATAGCACAGAATAATAATAGCACTAAAACAATAATAATCATAATAATATTAATAACACTAAATGACTATTTACAGTCGTATTACTTAGAAAGTTCGCATGGCCCCGCCGCGGTGGTCTAGTGGCTAAGGTACTCGGCTTCTGACCCGCAGGTCGCGGGTTCGAATCCCGGCTTCGGCGGCTGCATTTCCGATGAAGGCGTAAACGATGTAGGCCCATGTGCTCAGATTTAGGTGCACGTTAAAAAACCCCAGGTGGTCGAAATTTCCGGAGCCCCCCACTACGGCGTCTCTCATTATCATATGGTGGTTTTGGGACGTTAAACCCCACATATATATCTAGAAAGTTCGCATGAAGTGCATGCCTCATGGCCAATAAAAAATTTCTGGCCTCTTTCACATCTGTCGGTATCGCATTCCATATGAGAGTGGCGTGAAATTCTATGAGCCTTCGACCGTAGGCATTTCTGGCTACCGGTAAATTAAAACAGTGATTCGCTGCAGCTCTTGTACAGCGCGCGGGTAACGTAAAGGTGCTTAATGGGAATGGGTCATCACGTTTTATTATTCCATGCACTATATCAGCAACACTGGACACGTGAACAGAGTCCAGTGGAAGTACACGCATCATTTGACACACTTGTTTTGCAGTATCCGTCCTGTTTGAGTATGTGATAATCCGGACTGCCCTCTTTTGCAGGCGGCTAATACATTTCAAATGAGTTTTATATGTGCTGCCCCACGATGCTATACAGTAGCTCAAGTGACTGTGCACGAATGCAAAATATAGGATGCGTAAAATCGATGCGCCAAAATATTCACGGGCTTTTAGTAGCGTGTGACACCATATGCTATCTTGGAACATGTCTTTTGTATATGCGATTTCCAGTTCATGTTCGAGTCAAACATGACCCCTAAGTACTTAAACGAGGCTACTGGCTGTAGCAGTGCCGTATCTAAAACCAAGTTGAAACCTGCAAAGTCGAGTTCTTTTTTCTTAGAGTGAAAGACCATGTATTTAGTTTTCTCTGTGTTGATATTTGGGTGGTTTCGTTTAAACCATACTTGTACGCTCTGTAACTCTTCGTTAATTTTACCTTCGCTGTCTCTTAAGTTGTCACCAACAAAGATTCTCCTCACCTTTATATACACGATGGATCCTGCCGTCTCTTAGTTCTTGAATGCACGTAAACAATATCAGAAATAAGCGCTATAGCCTATCAGGATATCGCGCTTACCAAAATATTGCGCAGTTTTAACCACACAAAATGAAGTTTGATCGGTTTATTGTGCACAATATTCATGCTAGACATAAAAGAACAGATGAGCGGCTGCATGGCAAAGCAGTTCAGGAGACAAGTCCTATGTGATGTTTTGCGTGTATCAATGAATCGAAAGCTTGTATGCTGTAGACGTCACGGCAACTACTGTCTTTGTCACAGTAGTGCACCAAGAAGGACGAGAAATATCAGGAAAGAATATTGCGCTTTTTTTGTATCTATAGGGAGCCCGGTGAGTGGCCCTTTAAGACGGACACATTTGCGCTAAGATAATAGCGCGCAAAATTGAATTGCGAGAAGAAAATAATTTCCACTTTTTGAGAGAGAGAGAGAAACGAGAAAAAAGGAAGGCAGGGAGGTTAACCAGATGCTAGTATCCGGTATGCTACCCTACACTGGGGTTGGGGAATAGGGGGTTGAAAGAGAAAGGGAGAGTTAAAAAAATAAATAAGAGAAAACCACCGACACACACGCACACACAAAATCAGTCCACTCAGAGGCGTTCCGACAGGCCAGTAGTTCGTAAGAAGCCCAGTAGCGCTTGCACGGCTTTCTTCTGTGACGATGGGTCATGACGATGGCGCAGTATCCTTTCTTCTGACAGCGGCTGGTCATCTAACCTGTTTAGTTTATTAGAAAGGTGTTGTCTTTCCAGGTTGTATTTCGGGCAGCCACACAGTATATGTAGAATTGTTTCTTCATCTCCGCAGTGTGCACAGTCGGTGGTGTCGGCCATACCTATGCGGAACGCGTACGCACGGGTAAACGCGACTCCCAACCATAGTCAGGAGTCGCGTTTACGGTTTGTAAATAGCAAATATATGTGAATAGAGAATAAGATTTTATTGAAAGAGTGGTGGTTGCTAAAGGTGGGCGGGCTTTTTGATTCAGGAACCCTCTACCCAAGGCCGTCTGGCCGGCCTGTTTGGTTGTCTTGGAAGACGTGGAATGTTTGAATAGGTGCTTTGATTAGACAAACATGTCTGTACTTGAACCTTTTAGGGTTCAAGTCAATATGACTACTTAGTGCTCATTGTACACATTCATTCTGATTTGTCGTTTGTTAGCTGAAAATTAATATTACTACAAGAACCTGCGCTAAAGTAACATGCAAAGGCTGTGGCTGCAAATTAGTAGCCATGTGTACAATTCCATACTACATTTTTTGAAAATGGCTTGTTGCTTTCATTAACGTTAGCTATTAAATATCAAATGTGGTATTCATTGGCATGTGTCAGTTGAAAAACTATCAAAGGCTTTCCGATGATGTAACTTGGTAGATTTTCCACTCCGTATACACTAAGCTGCAGACTTTAGCATCATACGAAAGACCTCAGGAGTCCTCTGCTATTAATATATTTCAGCAAATATGGTTCATTATTTCATCTAGACCTTTGAGAATGGACAGTCGTATTACATATATAGCAAATAATGAATTTCGCATCGTATATTTTATGTAAAGAGAGTGTTAATCATTTTTCTCGTAGGAATTTGCTTGTCAGCTTAACACAGAGAATCTCCCTACGGAGTATTTCACGGACTCCACGCAGTTATCGCAATGGCCGCGTGATCGCTTGCAATCTGATTAACTTAAGTATATTTCTTGAAAAATCTTTTTTGTGGCTGCTCATCTTATTTCAGTGGAATTGGTTTCATTGCAGAAAAAAAATCAGATTTAGTGAAGACAGCACTCGATTGTTTCCTATGGTGTCGTGCTGTCCAGGAGTTCCTCAACGAAGTTTTAAATTTCGTAAAAAATACTTCACGGTGTATTTTGCGCTATAACTTCCAGACACACCGCTTTATTTAGTACGAAGCAACCGGAAATTATATAAGTGGAATAATCAAACACTCTTTTTTAAGATACACAGTCGGGTCTGCAATACTGAAACACCCACACATAACAAAGAAGATTCACAAGGTTTCAAATAAGGAGGGGGTAACGGCTGTGCGTGCTAATTACTTATGCTGAAGTGATTAGGGCGCGTAATTGTAGACATTGGGCTCTACACCGACAAGAAACAGAATAGAAAAATAATCGTTAACCACATAGAGATGGTTGACGTTTGCAGCAAGAAAAAAAAAAGCTGCTCGCGATGGGCAGTAAAATTAAATCATCGGCGGCGAGCAAGTTGAATTTTTACCTCCAGAAATCGCACGTGATACCATATTTTTCTGTAGGTCGTGTCTCAGTGTTTTGTTTTTTCAGACGTAAATATACCTGGCACGTACCTAATTATGTTTACAGTCGCAACACATTGAGAATAAGCGAAAGAGCCGTTGTAGCACGAACGAGATGAATGAAATGAACAGTGAATATATCAGAAATAATAACTGTGAGACTTATTATGTTTAGACAGTATCACGTCGACAGTGATGTCCAACGCTTTAGTGATCACTGCCAATGAACACTTAACAGCGCTCACGGAAAATTCCGGCAGATGACCCAGATGACCCACTCCTGTGGGAATTGATTTCATGAGAAGCAATGAGCGAATATATAGTAAGTAGCCCACACCTGATTTTTCACTTTGGTACAACCATGACAACGCGTGTCGATGTCGTTTAGCTTATTAGGCAGTTGTAAGCACATCCTGGCATGGCCAGACATATCGACCCCACTGGCGTGTAAGCTCATGGTCCGACGTAACCTCGGCACGCACGTCAGAGAAGAGATGTCTATGTTATCGTGAGGAAGCGCACGCAACCCTGCGATTATTTTCATATCGTAAGCATTCGGTCATTAGGTTATTGCTTCCAACGGCTTTGCCTCCGTGAGTAGAAAAACGCTTGGGCAAAAAACAAAAGGTTAGTACCCTACACCACAACAGTCGCTCAGACTGGCACTTCCCTGCTGGAAGGTGCACACAATCCTGGTGTTTTCACTACGGACGCTGAGGCAGGGTATTCAGAGAGATGGACATAGGAGCAGACGGGCGCGATCGCTGCAGACTCAATCGTGCACCACTGCAGCGCCATAACTAATTTCGACCTGTGGGTAGTTTAGGGGTCTTTTAAAAATTGAAGGCAAACGACGTATCTTTATTTTCAATCAGGCATACGTCATACAGTTCAGTATTCATTTTTTGAAACAAAAAACGTAAAACATGCTCAAATGCCGCATGCTGAAAAACAGGGCGCCTGCGAACAATGGCAACACCCTCCCATGCGTTCCAGGTAAAGATTAGGTGGCAGCTGTTTTGTACTTTACACGCGGACTTCTAACGACGTCAAACGGCCCCTTATTCTCCCCCAGTGTCTTTTACGATTTCAAACATACAAGAAAAATTAGTCTAGGATAAACCACGAACACTCAAAACAACAGAACAACAGTGTGAATAAAATGTTCAACGAAGGGAACAAATTGGTCTTGCTGAATATGGCCTGGAACGGATCACCGTGTATCACGGTGACCACAAATCGAATATTCGCTGGACATTCCCCAACGGTATGCGTGTTCTTAATTATAGCTTCGCTGGACATCCCCGTTCGCAGGGAAACATGACGGCCAATTTCTTTTTATTCAAATAACATATTTTTATTGCATATATAAAAGCATCTAAGACCACTTCTGCTAAAAGTCAGTTTTTTTGCAGGGCGAAAGAATGAAATCGGTAGCGACAATTTAGATTAATATAAGAAGTAAGAATGACAGCTGATTCCTTAATCATCCGCTGAATAAACTCAATAAAAAGGCGGCCTACGCTCAAACATTAATTCGCAAGTGAACTAAAAGATCGATAGATTGAGAGACATCTTGAACATAGATAGACCAATTAATAGCACGAGGAGACCTTCATGCTGTCTATTGCTTTGACGCGAATTGACCGGCGAGGACATAGGACGCAAAAAGGCACGAGCCATCTGCTGATTCCTGCTAAGATAGGCCGCCTGACCGGCTTCTCTAAGTACAATGTGCCTGCCTGAATCATTGTAGCCTCACGCTCCCCCCTCACCCTCCCCCTGCGGTTTTTTGTCAGTACCACCCTTGTGTTCGCGCGATGAAAGACAGCCGCTCTGTTTCTTGTATACTTCAGATGAGATCGTCGGCTGCCCTCGCACATCTTTCACTCACACAAGGAACATACGAGGTCGGGGCCTTTGTAGTTAATAAAGAATTTCATGGCGGTGGCGACAATCACGGTAAAAATGCATCTGAAGTCCCTATATCACCATTATCACAATGACATGAACGCTATGGGTACAAAGTACTGGTTCATAAAGGTAAGTGTTTGGGATGCTATACTTCACTGGATGTAGCAGGCAGCCCCTTAACAAATAAATAAAACACCAGCAGATGCTTTGCATGACAAAGGCCCTGTCCGCTCACACCCCACTTGTCAGCGACTCCACCAAGATGATAGCTGTTTCACGCTAGTTTCTTGTTTGTTCGTTTTGTGTGCATTAAAGAGCTCGCAGTAGACTCTTAACGCACCTTTTTTGTCACGTTCTTTTGGGTTGGGTAAGAATTTTAAGGGCATGCACTGCACCAGTGCCCTTTCTAGTGGACATACAACGGTGTCACTTGACGTATTCGTGGAAAGCCTTTAGAATATGTCCTGGATAACTAAGAATAAAAAAAAGTTGGAGGATGGCACATAAGGAATTAAGGCAGATATGACCAGTTCGTAGAGAGGTGGTGGGGAAGTGGTGGGGAAGTGGCGGCAGAGATGGCTTGGAGGTCCCATGGAGAGGGCTGTAAGAGCACACTGAAAAGTTGCGTCGCTGCAAGTAATAATGGCAAGGTTTAATCTTTGACAGCGGCTCAATCGTCTCCCATGACTCCTTTCTGGTTTAACAGTTTCCAAGAGGGTTTAGAATTGCGGATAAGATTCTCTCCTTTGCACTTTCTATCTTGGGCTTTCAATACTGTAATCTGATCACAAACTTTTTAATGACAGCAAGAAGGCGCTGTTTACGTCCCAATGGATTCGAGAAAATGGCACACCTCAGAGTTCTTGAGTGTGTTTTGATTTCGCAAAAGTGTGGTTTTTCATTAGTTTTTTTTTTCAGCCTTCTCTTCGAGTTCGCTTTCAGGGAGGGCTTAATTTATCTTGGATTTCCTCGTACGAAGCCCTTGCAAGTAATGCGTCAGGGGAGCTGTGGTGGACCCCAGCATAAAACACTTTCGTGTTTTGTGCTGGGTAGAAGGTAAATAAGCTATGAGGCACAAGGTAAACAAATCTACAGAGACATACGGATGTTCGTCTCCCGCTAAATGGGTTGTCCTGGTCGCGATGCATATTTGTGTACATGCTTTTTATAACTCTGTGTACACACAACGATGTGATCAAAACGAGATTGTGGCTCTCCGGAACACTGCTTTGGTACTTTAACACGAAAGCGTTTAATGCTGGCGTTCACCACGGCACCCTTGACGTATTGCTTGCAGGGGGCAGACATCTTTGCTGGGGGACTACTGATTGCTTAAAACGTATGACTACAATAGCATCTTGGCTTCTCTTATCAGCAGGTGGCAGCTAGTGTTCGCTCGCCAATAGCTGCGACGTAATCATTCCGCAGCCCCTACACTACCCTCGCCGACAGATAAAAAGTAGTGTCAAGATTATGTATGCTTCCTCTAAAACGTAGGTGCGAGAGTAAAAATAAGTTGATCGATCAGGTAAAGCTCTATCACGGCTGTCTGACTGCACAATACAAAATAGAAGAACGAATAGAAGAGAGTGTCGATGAATAGCGAATGTCGTTTTGCTCGGAAGAATAGAAGAAATTGAGCTTTTGTTTGCAGGAGGAAAAAAAAAACATGTGCTTTGGACAGTTCTCGGATCACAGGATGCAATGTAGACATACTTCTACGATGTTTACCAGATACCATAAGAGCAAGAAAAGAAATAAAGAGAATGCGAATGATGGAGCGCGTGTTGCCAAAACCTGATACGTTGGAGCGCAGGGCAAAGCATGGTGTCTTTCTATGTGTTTTACTTTAGTTAAACTTAGTTTTTTTTTCCTTTAAGTTGCACAATGACAGAAAGTTGTTCTTTTTGAAAAATCCAATCTACAGCCAACTTGAAACTTGGTTCTTCCGCGTGCCTTTGCGATGGATAGTAGGCTATTACAACGGCAGTGATCGGGAGATATTGTGTCTCAAAAGACTTCTTTGCTTTGCCTCACTTTTATTGCAATCTGTTTGACATAGTGAAACAATAAAAAAAAACTTAAGAAGCAATTAAACAAATGAAAACCAGGGCCGGCTTGAGGCTGGTTAACTCTTTCGTTACCACACCTATTCAAATCAATCACCGGGGATTGACGCTTTGGGATCGTCGATTTCAGCATGTTAAATTCGTTTCTCGAGCACCCAGCACTTTCTAGTAGTCAGTTCAGGCACTAAACTTTCAGAATCAATTTGAATTTGCCAGTTTCGGCAAAATAGTGATTTTCGACAGACCTTTGCGCAAACTAATGTCCGTGTATTGTTGAAAGTGCACTAGACTGGTGAACTTGACAGAAGTGTGTGCCCCTCGTGATTTTGGTACACTAACATCAAAAGTTCTGTAATAAAAAAAAGCCTTTGCAAGCCGAATATCAAATTAAAGTGTCAGCTTCACAATTTGACAATGTTAAACAGTAATAATTGCCATAATAATATGCCAGATATTCAATAGAAAGCTTTTCCTAGGAGTCAGAAGAAATTTGTTCTACAAAAAATATTTGCGAAGGTCCGCCGCGTATTTCAAGAGTTGAAGTGGCCCGCTATGACAGATACCAGCAACTTTAGTTTTGCTGGCATTGTTATATCCGACACAGGGTTGAGTCTAGTGTCACTAGTCGCTCCTATGACGCCGTCGTCACGCGCGCAGTGGTGCACACAAGCGCTGCAAAACTCGTGCGCTTTTGGAAACTCTCTTGTTTACCCACCTGAATTGAGTGAGGAAGAACTTGGAGTTTGGAGATGATAGCACCTCAGCTTCAAGTTTTATGGCGATTATGTTTTGCGTCAGCCTGAGACATCGGCAGCCATTAATAGGTTTCTTTTGTATACATCCTCAAGTTGTCTCCTCTGCCACAACTGCGTAAAGCTTCTGACCTTTGTGAACAATTTTATAGCTACTCTCGTTGCGTGCGTGGTCCAAACTTCGTCAGAGCGTGGTGTGCTGTAGCTGGCTGCGGAGCAGTGCAACACCTTTTAGGACTGCACGGGATATTATCCTTTTTTTAATGCGATGTGCAAAAACAAAAAAAAGCTTGGATGCATATATGGGAACGCCAACCTATGTGGAGTGAGGTCGTTCATGGAAAGAGGTGACGCTAGATTAAATTGAGAAGTTTATTGGACACTTAATTTATAGAGGAATAATTCACATCACGGGTATCCATCTATATTGGAACACCTAGGGACTTTTATCGCAAGAAAACAAAAATTTACTGAGAAAAGTGTACCTGTACACTTGGGCTTCACGAAAAACCATACAATGCTTCACCGCATGGCACGAGCAATGCAGCAGCACCTCGGTTCTGATTTTCTTTCTCTATGTGGACAGAAGTATTTTGTACAACATTCATTATTTTTTACACTGTTACTGGCTCAATTATCTACAATATGTATATTCATAAATTTCTTTGTTTTGAATAGTTTTGAATATATAGTATTTTTATTGCACTGTTTACCATTTGACAAAGAAAAATTCCACACTTTTCACATTCTTATTATTTCTAATATACTTTTGTTCCTCGACAACATATATTTTTTTTTGGAAAGAACATTTCATTGTTCAAAGTTTAGTATGCTGTGATGCGCGCTGGAGTACTTTTCAAACTGGCAAAAACAATCCTCCGGAGAGATACGAAAAACAACCATTTTCTCGTGGTGACGAAAGGGTTAAATAGTTCACCTTAGCAACAATGTTTTATTTTTGATTGCAGCCTATATAGAGCTCATGGTGCATTTTTATTAGTTTCGAAGAAAACAGAAGAAAGATAGAAGAAAGATAAATCGCACGACCTTGAAGAAAACACTTGTCAGATTCCGTCTTGAGTGATATTCTGGTCAGAACATTCAAGCGAGTTACGAACATATCGCGCTAAGGACAGCAGTGCCACACCAGTCCTATTAAAGGAGTTTCTATTTGAGCTGTAAGAGACAATAGTGCTGAAAAACTTGCTTAAAGCATGAGAAGACTTTAGGCATGAATATGTTGGTCTTTTTCTAGAAAAGTATTCTTACGCTTGAGTAAGCTTAAAATGAAACCTTTACGTCACTTCATAAAAAAAAAGTGAATAAAACGAAACAGGTAAGACAGCTTGCCTTCCGTTGGGGAAAAACAAAAGATCTCCGTATGGCGCATGACCTATTCGATTAAGCACGCCAGCTGCTTCCCTGTTCAAGAAGCTCCGTCTGTGTGCCATGCCTCCACAAAGCACTATAATGCATTGATTGCTCAATTATTCAGAGAAATCCGCAGCTGCTACACGTAGTCAGTTTGCGTGGTTACCTCACTTTTACGAATGAACCAACCATAAAGGATATCATAATGGCGTGTTAAGCCTTCGTGTTTGTGAATAAAAAAAACGGAGGCAAGCTGCCCACAACATCAGTTTCGAAATTTTTCCCGTACATTTTCGTTTTTTTCGTGGTCTTAATAAATGACAGGTACTTAGTGGGTGACATTTTAGTAGAGCGCTAATGAGCTTCTTGGATAACTTATTATAGGAGGTCAAAATCAAGTAAAGGCGAAAAGGCCAACGCTAACGAAACGGTACGATACGAGAACCTGTCCCGCTTTTGCTCTCTTCGAAACAATTTACGCTGTGCACGAATCACTAGCATAGCATAGCATGACGTACCAGTGCACATATATTCCCACTTCGGATATTGACCTCGTGCGTGCACTCTCCACCACATTTGTGAAGAACGTCTAATGCGGTGCTTAGGGCACCGTCTTTCGCAGAAATATTAAGAGGGCGACGCCCAGATAATGCCAAGCTTAATTATATCACCTGCTGTTTTGATAATGTGGTTTTTAATGAAATCCGCAAATTGGTTACAAATGTATTGTTGCATGCCTCACGATACAAATTTAACCGCATATGTTGAAGTGATTTGCGGTCGCATTGAGACGCACCTCCCCTCGCAGGGCTAACATAGTCGTCCACCGGATAATCAAATAGTCTTTTTGTCTCTCACTCGACCCCTCCAGACAAGAGCAATTCAGATCGTACTACAGGGCAGCTTATAGAATACCGTTCAATAAGAGTTACAATAAGAGTGCCAAACCATCTTAAACCTCAGGAAGTGCAGTGATCAAATGCACACGGCATAAGGCTTATTGCACTGTCTTATACAATATTTGATGGTATCATGCACATTTGCTGAGATAAAAATATGTTGCCCTTCCGTGGGCCTCGTCTTAAAATCACTGTATTTCTTCGAAGTCAGACTGAATTTGGCGCAATGTTTTGCCGCTTCTTCTGGAACACATGTACTGATTAAGCGAAATTAAAACTACCAACAGCCTTCCTAGTACAATATGATATATTTCGATTCGCCTCTTTTCTTACACCAAACACGAGCAAAAACAGTACTACCTGGTCTTCCCCATGTCTTGAAGAGCTCCTGTCTAATGCACGCATGAAGTGTGGTTTTATAAAATAAAAATGCAATGTGCATTTGTTTCACTCATAGTGTGCCAAATCTAGTTTTTTTCAAATTAGTAGGCAATGTAGCAGAGCCGGTAATGATTAATGGACAATGTTGAAACAATGAGTGAATGATTTATCTGAAAGCGGAAGTTTTTGTTACTGTAATGTTGCAGCTTTAAAGCCTCGCTCGCGCGCGTGGGAGACTTCTGTAGAGCCGGGAAAAACTTACCAATGTTACTATATATCTGATCTACAACATCCAAAAGAAAGGCAAGAAGACGAAGATGGAAACTTACGATAAGAAATTTGGGGTCAGGAGTTGGCTGCAGGAGTCGACATCTCGACAAGCATACTTGTCTTTTTGTTGCAGCCTTGAAAAAGACAAGTCCGCGTGTCGAGACGTGTGCTAAAGCACCAACTTCTCCTTTTCGAATTTCTCATCAGCAATATTATGACGTAATCACTTGAGTATCACCCGTTGACACATTAGGATCCGATATTTTGAACCTCACAAAGACCTCTTTTTTTTTTTGTGAGCTGGCCCCACTAGTACAAGTTGCTCGGGCTAGACGGGTCTACTTATTACAAGACGCTCAGCGCCTCTTTGCACCACTATGCCTAACCCTAAAAGAAGAGGCCCGTGCGAACAGCGATAAAACACGGGTGAGGCAAACGACCAATTAACGACGCTATGGCAGAATATTGTGGAGAGCGAAGTTTAGCCTTGATGGTATTTCCGTCAGCAAAGGCAGATTTTTGGCGAAAAAGGGTTTGGAATAGGCGAATTTGATAAATTTGTAGCCTAATAACATGTACTAAAGCCCAGTAGTACACCTTGGTTTTGTAAGAATACTTCTCTTACCCAGATTGCACATGCAGCCATTCGAAGTTCACTTTTTTTTTTTCTTTCGACGCGCTTTCTTACTTCACCAATTTGTCGCAAGAGACTACTTCATCAATCAACCAATGAATTGAACGATAAAATAATACGAAGATTGAACGCATCGAAATGACAAAAATGTGGGTGAGAAAACAACCGTCACCGTAACTGAACTGATAGAACATCGTGCGCGTTATCCGGAGGTTGTAGGTTCAGTGACTACCAACGGTAAAATCAATGTTTATTCATCATCAATTTCTTTCAATTCAGTTTACAATTACTATGCTTTTGTTAATTACTGAAAATAATGTGCTCGGTACTTTAAATTTCTTCATTAGCCTTTGTCTATTCAAAAACCAGCTCTTGATCTATCCGCTCTTTTCCGTTCACTGAAGCCTCTCATGTTGTTGCAAAGACAAAAGGTAACTACTCAATAATGCTAGGTGACAGGGATTTACATTAGTTCACGCTATGATGTATATAGAAAAAGCTTTATTGCACAGAAAAGCTAACATGTGTAACTTTTTTTTTCTTTTGTAAGGCATCTAGCTGTACGAATGCTTTTGCACATTTCCTGTCACTTTGAGCGTTTCAGTTCGTGTACTTGGGGCCTATCATTGGGACCGGGCTCAGTACAAAAAGCTCCTGCTAATGTGGCTTTTCTGCACTAAACTGCTTTATAAGAAGAAGATCACCTCCTGTATGGGCATTACCATTTGATGACAAATCTTTCGAACACTCACCGTTGCGTTGTCGGGACATATATTGAAACAATTGCAGAGTGCGTTGCTCGATCTGCACCATTCTCCTAGCTTCACGTTTTTTTTTCTTCTCCTACTTTTTATACTCCCTTAGCAAATCTAAAGACTCCTGCTCTGGCTTTTTTAATCGCATTAGCGTTTTTTTTTTCGCATGCGGAGTAGTACTGTTTGCGTCCCACAGCGTACTCACCTGGTATGCGCAGCAAACACTGCAAAAAATTTATGCAGCACTTTCTTTGCATAGCGATCAATACTCTTACTTTTGTACAGTGATGTATTGCGCACCGCTATAGTGTGTGACACCTTAAATGTCGCTGACACTGTCCACGTCATGCAATATGCTGGGAAGCTTTTGGCTTAATGCTAACTACAGTTAGGGCTTTCAATGCTTTGCCATCAAATGAAACTAACAACTTGTTTACTGTAAGAGTGGAGCGAGCAGCCACAACTAAATTATTTGCAGTGACAGTAGCTTTTACAGGAAAACAAAAAAAAGAAATGTGTCTAGGGTGCGGCTTCGGTGTATTATTTATTGACAAGGAACAAGGCTCGAGGTCTAACATTCCACGTCGGGGAGAACCACTCGGAGGCGGAGGACACGCTTTGATAACACCACAGTTCCCTCCTAACGTTTCAAGAATTAGCAAGCACCGTCAATTGAAACGGCACGGCAGTGGTGTCCGCTCCCGCATCCAACATTAAACAAAGCTCAGTCTATCACGTTACGTGAACTACAGACTGAGACATACGCTTCTCCCCTAAAATGCACTAATTATACGGACGGTATACAGCCAGGCTGACCTGACTGTGGTAACCCACGTCGCACTTTGCAACACAAGCTGTGGCAATGCCCTGCTCTGCACAAGAGCCCTGGGTCTCCCTCAACGGTGGAGGACAACGAGAAGGAAGACCAGCTACGGGCTATCCAGGGAGCCCATGACATGGCCGAGGAGATGCATCTTCCCGTCCTATCGCGGGTGCGACCCGCCGATATCTCCCTCTAAAGGGGGAGTGAATATCGTTACCGGATCAGAAGAAAGTTCTTGTATTGGTGGGTACATGTGGCATTGCTGTATTGGTGGGTGGTACATGTCATTGTCTGTATTGGTGGGTGGTACATGGCATTGTCTGTATTGGTGGGTGGTACCGCCTGCCTGTATTGGTGGGTGGTACATGTGGCATTGTAGTCATCTGTAATAAAAATTGAAAGGAAGGCTTTTGACAATCTTTAATGGCTTTTGACGATCTTTTAGGTTATTAGGAATGTTCTGTCAATAATTTTGAAGGCTTGAAAAGCAAAACTGTAAAATCATAAAGATAATGTCGAGACAAATTACATTGTTATATTTATTTTTTCAGTTTTTTTCTATTATTATAATTTCTTGAAACCATACAATCATTACCTACTTCATTATATTTCCTGATTGCATTTGTCTCACCTAATTGGGTAATTTTCAACATCCTACTGTACGCTCACAATACTTCGCGAATAACGCGAACTTGTATATCAACTTATTTTAAGCCATTCCCAGTAGATATGACTTTCCCCTATACTTTGAGCCACAGTAGTTGAATATCCACAATGCAAGTTCGTTTTCCGCGTGCGGCTAGAAAAGAGGACGGAAATTATCTCAATAGGGACACAGATAGCTTTTGTGGTACGAAACAAAGGCGCGTCCCCTCATTAACCCGGACTTGATGGTTTTGCGTTTGTTGGCGCGTTCTTGAAGAGTGGCTCTCGAAAACTCCCAAAGTCATTAAAGCTGCAGCTTGAAATTGTCCCGGCATGTGAGCCCATTTGGATGCATAAGTGTTTTCGGAGTACAACCGAAACTTTCATGGGGTATGGCGACGAATGAAAAGCGAGAAGTAATAAAAGCTGCTCTAATCTTGCGGCGGTAAAAAACTAATAAATAGTGTAACGGCGCACGCATCTGCTGTGACTGTAGCGCCAAGTACACACATGATAGCAGACAAGTGTGCAACGTTTGTGAGAAATCTGTGACACAAGACAGTAACAAAAGTCACATTCTATGTAATAGTACGTTATAAAAACAGCACCATATTTCTCATATTTTTGTGACACACCTCTTCAAGGTTTCGTCTTGTGAGTCTTTCATTGCAATCGTCAACGATTCGTCTGAAAATGCCACGTTGCTACGATATGCTGTCGTATGAGGAGAAGCTCCAGAAGGAGTGGGCATTCGTACGTACCAAATTACACATGAGCACTTTTTTCGGCTTGACAAATAACTTACAGTTGCTGCATATATAAAACAAAGCTCACCATATCCACGGAGTGAATGATGATGAGTGAGGCGAAGCGTCCGTCAGCCCGTCCATGCTTCCGTCCGTTCGCGTCACCATTCGCGCGTCCATACATGCGTCCGTTCGTCTGTCCATGTGTCCGTTTTTCTGTCCATGCGTTCATTCGTGCGTCCATCCGTCCGCACGTCCGTCCATCTGTCCGTCCACTTTCTAGTCTGTCTGTCCGTCCATCCGTGCGTCCACCTAGTGAACACTCCAAGTACCGCCATCTCGCATCTCGCATCCCCTGTGGCACATATTTGCTCCGCGTGTCAGTCCATCCGTCCGTTAGTCTGTCTGTCCGTTCATGTGTCTGTCCATGCGTCTGTAGATGCGTCCATCTAATGAACACTCCAAGTACCGCCATCTCCCATCTCGCATCCCCTGTGGCACATACCCGCTGTAGAACGGGTAGGAAGGAAAATAGGAGGAAAAGAACGGCAGGGAGGTTAACCAGCCTATAGGCAGCCAGTTTGCTGCCCTGCGCATGGGAGGGGTATGGGGGAGATGAAAGTTAGAGAAGAGAGAGGGAAGAGAGATAAACACGGCACATTCGGCAGCACACGCGCGCACACTCTGTCGTAGTCCAGTCTTGTCTTTCGCGGTGTGTGACATTGGTGTTACAGCCGCTTGTTCAAGGCTGGGTCTCGTATGAATTTCAACAGAGCTTTTGCCGCCTTCTGTTGCAATGTCTTCTCTCGGGCACTTGAAAGAATAGTGTCCACAGAAATTTGGCTGTTGTCGATGCGCGCAAAAACGGACGCCAGTGACTTTCTCTGGATGTCGTACAATGGAGAGTCGCACAGGATGTGGTGTAGCGTCTCTTCGCAACGAGAGGCATTGCAGAGCGCGTTGTCTGCCATTCCTATGGCCAACGAATAAGATTTTGTAAATGCCACTCCTAGCCATAAGCAATGAAGAAGGGTGGTTTCTCTTCGGTCGAGCCCACTGAGCTCGACCGAAGAGAAACCACCCTTCTGAGACTGCTGTTGTATGAGGCTTCTCCTCATACGACAGCATATTGTAGCAACGTGGCATTTTCAGACGAATCGCTGACGATTGCAATGAAAGTTAGTCTCACAAGACGAAACCTTGCGGAGAGCCATCAAAGAGGACAGGTTGTGTTGACGATTCGTCTCGTTGCTTGGTGGACACCATAGTTAAAATGTTATTTCACGCGCAAGTCGCCGAAGATTACTGGCAGCATTGGTCCGCGCAAGTGGCATGACATTTTCTCGTGTTCTTTCAAGAGCTGCCCGCGCGGCAGTATCGGCATGTTCGTTCCCTATGACGCCGCATTGACTTGGCAGCCACTGAAACGTCACAGGATGCCTTTTCTCGTGCGAAGTGTGGAGAAGGCATCGAGTTTAAAAACAAGCTGTTCGCACGGCCCGCGACGCAGTCCTGAGAGCACAGATTGTGGGGCAGCCCTTTAGTCGCTGAAAATCGACCATTGTTGCAGTGGTTCGCGATTGACCACACAAAGTGCAGCGCGCAAAGCAGCTAGTTCCGCTACTGTAGATTCCGTGGAGTGGTCAGTCCTAAAGCTGATGGTAACACCTCTTGCTGGGACAACTACTGCACCTGACGAACACTGGCGGTTCGTGGGAATAAGAGGTGATGTGTACGTCAGCAGTTTTATTGTTCTCCCTGAAAGTTCCCGTGAGGCAATTATGGGCATGGACTTTCTGCAAGCAAACAGTGCCATCATGGACTTGCAGAAATCCCGTTTCTTTCTCTACAGAGAACGCTGTTGCCGTGTGTCATGTGGAGCAACCAATTGTTTCGTCTCTTCGTATTGTGGATGAAGGTGTGACAGTGCCGCCACGTAGCAGCGTGACAGTTTCTGTGAAAAGCGACATTTTCCGTGAATATGCCGGACTAGCTGTTGGAAATATTGAACTGCTGCTCACAAAGGGGATACGCGTGGCGAGAGGTCTAGTGAACCTGCGGAATGGATATACTGATGTGCTATTGACTAACTTTACCAACGAGGTACAGCATGTGGCGAAGGGAGCAGCCATAGCAACACTTCATGACTACGTACAAGTCTCAGATGTTTGCACCATAGAAAAAGTACCTATAACGCCCTCAACAGTGGACAGTGTCCTCGAGAAAACAGGTATTGACCGAGAGCTTTCATCTCTGCAGAAAAACCAGATTGTGGAGTTGATCAAGGAATTCACAGAGTGTTTTTTCTCTTCTCCGATAGTCGGACGTACGCCTGTAGCAAAGCACCGCATTGTAATCGAAGGGCATGTTTGACCAGTATGTCAGCATCCATACCGAGTAGCTTCAAAAGAAAGGGAGGCGATAAAGAAGCAAGTACAGGAGATGCTCAACGACGATGTCATACAGCCCTCCAAAAGCCCATGGGCATTACACTGTCTGAATATTTCTGGTGCAAAAGAAGAAGATACAGTAGTTTCAGCGCGGGTGATGACAGCACAGATTTCCTCCGGATCCCTGGTACACTAAGATGCAGTGTAGGTAGAGCAAGACATCAAGGGGGCGCCAATGGTTTCGATGCAGGAGTGAGAGCCCGAGGGAAGTTTCTCGTTGTACTTCGCAATCATTTTAACAAACGATTCTTGGTGCCTCTAAAGCCAACAGTGCAATATGATGACAGGGAGCACGAGCAAAGTGTCTGATGTGCGTTCTAAAAACTTCTACAGTACAATGTGAGTTTGTATTGGATAGTCACCAGCAATTGCAGTTGTTGCTTCTGTCAAGTACATCTGAGCAGACCAAGGCACACTCTCAGTGCTTGGGCTTGCACTGCCTGTAGAACACGAATGTTGGTCTTGCAGGTATGTGCTACATACACTAACGGAGGATAGGCAGACCGACAACCTAAGGACCTTCGCCCCTAAAAGCTTAACTATGATGTTTTTAATGTTCGATTTACATTACTTGTTTTCCAGAAAGCTACCAATGTGCATTCGCTAGGCGGCTGTTTTGTTGTCGATGTTTTTGATTTCCTATTGAAGGCCACGTGGCAAATTCTGCATTTCATGCGTGCGCATGCGTGAACAAGACGAAACCAGGCAGCTTGGATCATATGTTGTAAGTAAATTAAGAGACACACACATATTATGCAACTACTATACAGCAGCGTCAGGTCACAATAAAAAGCCCCAGCTGGTGATAGGAGGTCTAACACAAAATCAATGTCCAGGCAGTAGCCTTATGCACGTCAAAAAAGGTAGTGCTTCTTAAACTGACGAAAAATAGATTGTCCGAAAAGAATGGGAGGGGTAGAACGAAGTGAATTACAATTTTTGAAAAGCAAGCAGCCGTTGCAGAAACACTATTCAGCGTTTTTTTTTTGCTAATAAACAAAGCCGAGAAATAGACATTCAGAACGTGCTTAAAAGGCGCTCTAAATTCTCGCTGAAAGAACGTTTCTCAGTGGTTCGTTACAGCCAGGTCAAAGGCCTGGACGAGGCGAGACAGATTCGACCATGTTGTGCTGGTGGGCTTGTAGATGCGAGGACGAATCACACCGATGCCTGGTGCTCACGTACTGTCGTCACAATGACGGCACCAATGTTTCCAATCGCTGCGCACGCATGACGACCCTAGTGCTGACCAGAACCATTCGAGCACTCATCGGACTCGGAGTTGGGCTTGTCTGAGAAATCGGGCAAAAAAAAAAAATAGGCTGAACCCACGTAGCTTGGAAATCGATGCTATGCAAAGGATGCCGATGAAAGGCGAACGATTTTATTTTTTTATTGGCTGACACGGTATGAAGTAATGCTGATATATGTACAAATCTATGCACACACAAACACATACGTTTAACGTTTCATATTACTAGTTGTTTACAGTTGCATAAAGATGCCAACAGCAACATGGATATTAGAAACTTCAGAAGCTGTAAACTTATATGAAGCTCTGGTGTTTTCCTGGTGCGTGCGAGAGTGGAAGCCATCAGCACTGCTACACAAATCTACTTCTGCGGATGGCGCCTAACTACAATTTGTGTTAACCCGACATGACGGCTCTAACATAGGAATACATATCTGCGGTTTATAAAATCGGATAGCCAGTACTGCAACCTCAATGGACGTTACACGAACGTTAGGATTTATTTGAAAAGTATATCAGAGGCTTGGTGTGGCTATGTGGTAGAATACTTGATCGTCACGCAAAACGCTAGGGTTCGATTCCTGCTGGGACACTGATTATTTGGTTTGCACTCGTCCGGGCAACGCTGTCTATGGCAGATAAGCGGTATTATTAGCCATGTATGCTTTCGCCGTTCCAGAATAGATATAAAATGTATATAACCTGTACGTTGCTGTCACAGAACGAGCGCTAAAAATGGGCGCGCCGCAAAATTCTTGCGGTAACGCGCGGAAGAGATGCCGGGAGGTCAAAAAAAAACGTCCAAGGCTCCCCGGGCGCGCGCTCTCCCCTTGGAAGCGTGGCTTCGCCGACGAACCTCCTCACCCCACATCAGCGGCCAAGATAGGCCGCGAAAGTTCTAGAACGAAAGGGACGTGGTCATACCGAGTTGAGTCATCGGCCGCGGAGGGCATTCCAACCGTCTCGCCCTCTTCCCAGCCTTCGCTGCGTATCGCGCCGACGAAATGATGAGAACCTTCTGGAATGTCGCGCGCAAGGTATTTACCCGAGCAGCCGAGATGAGAGATCAGGAGAAGACGGAAGTTAGCGGCAGAGCACGTAGGGTATTCCGCCGTGTAGTCGGCGAAGGTTTAGTCGGTAGCGACAATGGAGAAGAAGAGGATTTCCACCTGAGGGGTGCAGGCTCGAGCTACAGGCAAGAGCGTGTGTTTACCGCTATCGAGCGAAGACGCGTGGCAAAAGCTGCGTGTGTGAAGCCGACGTGTTTCCGGCGAAGAAGTTGAAGCTTAAAGAGTGGCCAATTGAAGACGCGAGGTTTCCTGGAAGAGAAACTTCAGGGGGCAGCGAAACGACAACAACGCTGGACTTTGAGTGAGTGATCCTCGGAAGAGTATCATCCCGACTTTTGTTCCAAGAACTTTGGACTGAATAGGTTTTCTATCTCTTTAGTCTTTAAGTGTCTTGGTTGTTCAATGCATGCGACTGCATTGTAGTGTGTATTGTTGTCTGTGTCCGTTGTTTTGAGTGTGGCTGATTGTACTGTGTAGTACGTTAATTGATTGGTGACATATTGTACTCACCTATTGTGGAGTGAGCATATTTGTGTATTGTTTTTCTGATCTGCCATTATTCAGAATATAATTTTGTTGGTTTATCAACTCTCGGCTCTGACTTGTTCTTTGGGCCACAGCCGGCGTCCGCTGGCGCGCCAAAAAGGACCACTTCTAAATTGTCCACGCTTTCGTGGTGCGGTTCGGGGGGCCGATACTTCGGCCCTCGGAATTAGCCCGGCGATCGCCTACCTAATTAACGGGACCTGTGTGACAGTTGCACTTACCCGCATACCAGTGACATATACCCGCCCTTGGGTATGTGCCACTGTTATTTTTTTAAGTGTTTGAAGACGTACGCGAAGAGATTGTGAGACAATGTATGTCATGAGCAGCACGTCATATTTGTACGCTATCTTACCCTTCCATACTAATTTGGTCTACCCCAAGTTGAGGGGGTGATCATGAGAGCAACTAGACGTAGGCGGCTAGATGGATGGATGGATGGATGGATGGGCGGACGGGCGGGTGGACGGGCGGGTGGACGGACGGACGGGCGGACAGGCGGACGGGCGGGTGGAACGTGAGGGTGTCCCAATTTTTTTATTGAGCGACATGCCATTGAATGACGCTAAATATATGCACAAATTTCACACGCACAGATATATGTTAAAGAGTTGCAGATGTTTATATAACCAGTTGTTTGCATTTGCGCAATGATGCCAACAGGAACATGCGGATTAGCAACACCAGAAGCTGATATGAAGCACTGATGCTCGTGAGGATGCTAGCCCTGGACACTGCTACATAAATGAACTTCAGCGCCTCGCACCTAACCACAATTGACGTTGACCCGACGTGACGGATGTATCAAATGAGTACATATGTGTTGTTTATAAAACTGGATAGGCAGCACTGCAACCACTCTTCACGTTTCACTTAGATTAGCGTCTATTTTAAAAGTAGTTCCGACACCTGGCGTAGCTCTTTGGTAGAATGCTCCATTGTCACGCAGAATGCTTGGGTTCGATTCTAGCTGGAACCCTGACATTCATTCTTTGAATTCGTCGGGTCGACGCTACCAATGAAAAGTATGTCTTAATGCTCGCGCGTTACAATTGCCCATGTGTGTTCTCGCCGATCCTCCGTAGATACTAACCCCCGTATTTACAAACGCTCCTCGACTCGACTTTCACCCTCCACTTGACAAAGTTGAGCACTGCGCCACAGCTCGGCTCAAAACGACGCTGTGCTACTCAAGAATCACAGCATATAATCGCTGATATGCAGTGACTTGCCGTGACTAGAGATGGCGCTCCCATCGGCTTTCTCAAGTGAAGACGAAGCGTTGAGTGAAGGGACGTTCTGTGGTACATGCACGCATATAAGTGGCACACACTCGCCGTAGGTATGTGCCACTGTCTAGCGGGAACTGTTTCACGACGTGCGCGACGGGAATGTGACATTATTTATGTTTTGACCAGCACGTCATATTCGTCAAAAATCTTACACTCCCATGCTAATTTTGGTTCAGGACAAGGACTTGATCGCGAGTGCACTCAAACTTAAGCGGCTAGATATATAGATACACTTAAACTCGCCGACAGAGAGGGAAGAGCTTTAATAAAAATAAAGGAACACCAGTACTGGTCTAGTAAAAAAAAAAGACCGCAGATCGCTCAGAAATGCTTCGCAATTAAAAGACGCGGTAGGGCCCCTCGGTTCTTCCTCAATGAAAATTGTGGGATGACTTCTTTAAGACCTTAATAAAGGTTATTGCCTACGTACCTACAGGATACCTACACACCTACAGGGAAAAAAAAGTGAAGGGAAAAGTAGAGCGCCTTCTTTCATACTTACCGTTGTTTTGTATTTTTTCTTTTTTTCGTCACGTAAAATTAGCTATATTTTTCTGGCCTCTGCAAAAATATTCTGAATTGCTCGACGAAGAATTAAACTGGTGACCCACGATCATTTTTTGCATAAAAGCAGCAATGGGGCACCTTGATTGCATAACTTTGCTTTACTTTTGATGAGCCATTCGACTAGAACTTCAACCAGTTGAACAGCTGTTATGAAGTAGGAGGTGTCACAGCATTCCACCGCTGCCACCAGTGCTACTTATCAGGGATGCATGTCGTTGCAAGCTGGGAGGCTCATGAATAGGTGTAGCCGGTGATCGTACTTTTGCTGAGGAGCATAGCAGGAGGCAAACGCTTAGAAAATGATCTCCGCGTTTATTGCAAGTTAAGGTAGGTTTCCTAGCACAGTTCCTGCCAGGACGACCAAGTCGGCTATATTGAGACATGTTCAGTGTACCGGCACTGTATCCGTCTATTGTGACGTTTCTCCTCTAAACAGCAGGGTCACGTAATTAGCCCATTTCCACGTGTCCTCTCTAGGCAGGCAATCTAGGTATCAGTCCATCATGGCATGTTCTTTCCGTGCAGGTCAATCATTGATCGATGTTGATGTTTGACTGATCGCAGATGTTTGTCCAACCGTAGATGTTTGATTGGTCGCAGGTGTTTGACTGATTCAAAGGGTTTATTGATGGGCAGGTGATTGACCAATCGCAGGTGTGCCACCTGCTCGTCGGGTACTGAAAGTTCGTCGGATCACTGGCAGCTAGGCGATCTCCCTGTGAGAAAAGGGTTGCATGAAGGGCAGAAGCTCACTTCCCTTCTTATTTGCACCATAGCAGAATAGTGTTCTCAAATAGAAAAAAACAAGAACATGTTGTGTTAGTTTAACAAATGTAATTGTGGTGTCGAACGTCACTACGCATGTGCTCAAGGATATGGAGCACAGGCTTCATCTTTTTGACGGCTGTAACTTAATATCAAGCAGATTTGTGAAGGGGACCTCATTTATTGAGGGCGCTTCTCGGTTGAGCCGCAATCACAAATGCTAATATTATGAGGTGGGTTATCGTGGCTGAGCTGGTGGCGCTATTCATAGATGTTAGTTTTGAACGTAAGTGACTGGAAAATAATGAGATTCCAACTTCCAAATAAGAACAAATTTCAAGGCTATGCAAAAACTGCTGCTTGAATGAGTTCTTTCTAAGTGTTTGTCTTTTTGTGCTGGAAAATCACCCTTGAATATGAAAGTTCGGTAACTGAGCTAAGGCGACAACCCGATACTAAAACCATACAACCATTACATAGCTAGAATGTTATGGATTATAGTTTCAGCACTGAAACCTGTAATAGAGAGCTTCAAGCACTAAGAAACTGTTCTTACTACTTTCGTAACCTGATGCTTGTATACTATTCTAGTGTGACTCATGCTAACAGTCGTTATCCTGTTGAGAATTTCGAAACCCACGAATGGGAGATAAAATGCCATACAGTAAGATGCACTTTCTTTCTACACCGCTTTGTCTCGATTCGCTTTTGTTACAGCCATGCAGCAGCGCAGTGAACACATTTACACGGCATCAACAAGATCCGTTCAGTACTTCAGGCAGAATTGCAGCCAGCGCATACGAGAAGCTACGGCACTCTCGGAAATGTGTCTATGTTCTCGCGCTATGCGTTACGCCAAGAGAGAATAAAGACACGACCGCCTAAAACCACACCCAGAAACGTACATCATCATTATATGTTGCAACATAAGAATGGTATATAAACGCGTCTCACATGACACATAGTGCGTGTTTCTATTGTGACAAAAGAATGGCACCACTCAAAGCGTCGTAT
Source organism: Rhipicephalus microplus (assembly GCF_013339725.1). Taxonomy (NCBI): domain Eukaryota; kingdom Metazoa; phylum Arthropoda; class Arachnida; order Ixodida; family Ixodidae; genus Rhipicephalus; species Rhipicephalus microplus. Next base: position 300,877,982 of record NC_051165.1, read on the forward strand.
TTTGTTTTCTCGAAAGAGGTAAATGGAAAATATACCCTGGAAAGTCACAATAAAAACGCGAAATAAATGAAGCATACTGGTCTTTCGGGATGCATTTGTACGTATGTAAAGCTGCGTGACTGATATTGCAATGTTCTTTTTTTTTTCAGTGATACATATACTTAGAACTGAAACGGTTTTGTATAAGAGGGAGATATAGGGGCGGGGCAGAAACTGTTGAGGGAGGATGATGCGGAGTGACGTAAATTTGGGGAGGGCTATTGTTTCCGGGTTACGTTTTTAGCTTTTTAGTCAGCACGCACTGTAATGCCGGGAGAAAAATGTGTAACTGCTACTTATAATAGCAAGAGCACTTATCAAAGAAAAAAAATTATATACGAAAAAAAAACGATTTGAAAACAAATGTCCACAGCAGTGGTACAGCAGTGTTCAGAAGGGCCTCCTTCACTCTGGATGAAATATTGAGGGTCGTTCAAATGAAAACTGTTGTCGGCCAAAAGTCTTGCGCTGTCTCGAGCTCAGGGCACCCATTCTGAAAACGACGACACACGCACCATCTAGCACCCCAGTATCATCTTCGTGTCGTCACCCTGCAAATCGAGGCGCATTCGCTATTCTTTTTTGTTCCCTGCAGGCACTTTGCCCTTTATTCGTTGGAACATTCTCGAAGAGAAATGTCTAGACAAAGAAGACAGTTTAAATTCATGTTCCTTCGTTTTGTCTTGTCTCCCTTTGTTGTAAAGAGTTGGCACCGATAGTGCAAGCTTTACAGAAAGCTTTCGCAAACATCTCTCGTAAAAATTGCATGCGCAGAGACTATATCTCCTGTCAACCTCGGGTGTCCCTTCTGCGAGATCGTTGGAGAGGGAAAATAAATTGTGTGTCACTGGCTGGCATTGCGAAAGAAGCTAGCCCCTTTTTCATGGGAGTATTTTCAACTGTATTGATGCAAACGACAGCGCGTCTAATAGGGGCCATTCCATCGTTTCGCCTTCACACTTTAGTCAATGCGTTCTTTGTATAGGGGACCAAATATCTGCATTCAACTGTGTTGAAGAATACGATACCCTGCCGGTGTGAACTGTCATCTCATCAAATTTGATTCATCAGTTGCCTTATATGCGACGCCTTTTCATACACTGCCTTCTACTTCAATGTTGCACCACAGTGCCCGCTGAACAATCAAACTTTGATGAGATATCAGCAATTCTTTTTTTTTTTAAATTGCAGTATTATACTGGAAACTCACAATGCCATGGGATGGTGATTCGATGAAATTTAGTTCGACATTTAGGTTTTGTCTGTTTAAGTCCTGGAAACGCAATTTCGCAGTTCAGTAATACTAACTGTACAACAAAATGGCGACTGATAATATAAAAAGCTGTGATTTGAACTTTGCCCGAAGGGTACTGCTCCAAAGTGGCGGTACGTATGAAAGTACTTAAATAAGGTTTATGCCTTCATATGCACACGAATACGACACTCATTTTCCCGAATACCCGATACGTTGCTTCCTAACCGCGCCTCTCATGCCACCCTAGTTCCGCATAAGGACGCCGAAAACCACATACATAGGTGCTCGTGGGGTGTCTGCCCATGCGTTGTTAATTTTACAACAGCCAGCATTGCCAACGACTGGTCAATTTGACTTGCTTAGAATATTTCTCATCCCGCATTGGTGGCGGCAATTTCGGTATGTGCAGGCTCAAACTCCAGCATTTGGCCAGAAAATTTTTATCTTCCTTCGAAAGTTTTGAAACTTCTGATCAAGGGGACAATAACAAGATAACAGGGTGCGTCCAGAGACGATCGAACACGAGGTCCGGCTCACCATTCCCGATTTCAAGGAAATTCACTGTGGTCCTAGTCATTAGAGCCAGATTGATTTTGAAGTTCGTTTTGTGAAAACAAAATGGTTCACATAAGAAAACTGTTTTGGCAGCGAAAAACTCTTTTCCGCCAATTACGTGATTTCTGAATTTTAGGTGCATGTAAGTAAACATTAGTGAGCTTCCCATTCACAGTTTTTATTCTCAAAGAAAAGCAAGTGATATAGAATAATTTTTGATTATTTATTTTACCTGCAGAACAAATTTACAAGAAAGCAGTCGCAAACATGCCAGAACACACATAATACTTGTTTTTTTGAAATATAATGCTACCAACCACTGCAACTCATGATAGTGAAACACGGTACATAGTAACTTTGTATAAATAAAATAAACTCTCCAGCCATCTAAAGTGCAAAGTTTATAAAGCTAAATTTAAAGAACTATAAGCTGACTCGACGTTTCAGAAACGATTCAGTCCCTTTTTCACGGGTGACTGTTCGGCAAGCTCCGAAGCTAGCGACTTTTTTTGGTGCCGTCCTCTTCTCCATCGTCCTTATTCCCGCCGTTCTTCTTCCTGCTGGTGTTTTGTTTTTTCCCAGGTTTCGTCTACCTTGCACGTACACTCGGTAAGGTTCAGTTGAGCGGTTAATAATTCCAGATGTTGTTTGATATGCCAAAACTCGAAGAACTAACTGTCTTTCTGTGTGGCCACCTTCCATGTCGATGACCAGGGCATCGTCCTGCAGATGATGCGATGGTCCGTCTTTTCACAGTGTTCTGCTAGAACGTTTCGTGCAGCGCTGAAGCTAAGCGTGTCGTTTTGATGTTACCGTATCCCTTCGGGGTAGCTTGTTCTTTTCTCACCAATATGAGTGGCGTGACCATCCGTGCATGGAACCTTCATAGACTAGCCCGGGGAATCTTTCTTTTGGCAGCTGGTCTTTTGGTCGCCGATTGTCGACGATTGTCGGAACGGGCTTGTGCACTACTTGGATTCCCTCTTTCCCAGCAGCCTGGGCAGTTGCTTGCTGATTCCCGAAACGTATGCAACTTTCACTTAAAAAAAGAAATAATTCGTGGTTTTATTGCGCGTAATATTACTACATACCTGTGAAACGTAAATGGTTTAACAAAAATACTGAAGTTTAGAAATATATTTCTCTAAAAGAACATTCTGACCCGCAGGGCGCGGGTTCGAATCCCGGCTGCGGCGGCTGCATTTCCGATGGAGGCGGAAATGTTGTAGGCCCGTGTGCTCAGATTTGGGTGCACGTTAAAGAACCCCAGGTGGTCTAAATTTCCGGAGCCCTCCACTACGGCGTCTCTCATAATCATATAGTGGTTTTGGGACGTTAAACCCCACATATCAATCAATCAATCTAAAAGACCGTTTTAAATGTTTAATATCCTCCTAACTGAAGTCAGAAACATTGTCGGTCATAAAAAGAACAAAACTTCATTTGTGCAAAAGACTGCATTGCCGCTGAAACAGGGCAACGCCGCGTGGTCGGGCCACTATTGCGAAGTGCCGCTGGCTCTTGCCATACTTTCAGCCGTCTTGGTGAGCCTCAGTTGATCTCCAAGGGCCGGGCTGGGCAGCATTGCCTCGCACCTAAATCCGCTATTATCTTCTTCCTGCTCTTCGGCGTTTGCAGTGCATTCCCACGTAACGTGGCAATAGGCATCAGTGTGCTTGTGCACCATGGCATTGTGTCGCTGGGGGCCTGTTAACCTTAAGACCGCACTTCGTTTGGTGCAGTGAGCGACACATAACTAGTTACCGGCTCTTCATTACCAAGCAGCCTCAATTTCAGTTTGAGGGATCTCAAAAAAAAAAAACGACAAGCCGCCAAGTGTAACTAACTAACACCTAGCATGTACAACCTTCGACCACGCCAGCATAGAGAACTGTGACGCACTTTGGCATGGTACTCATCAAGAAGTCTGTTCAAACAGGAAAAGGGAATAGCAGTTTCGCCAAACGAAACTTGACAGCGCGGGCCGTGCCAGTGTGCGCCGCTGCCGCGGACTATAGTGAGACGCGGCAAAAAAAAAAAAAATGTGGCTATGATGTCATCATAAAGTGTTGTACTGACAGCAGCATGGTGACGTCAGGGAGGTAGAGGGGTGACCACCGGGGTAGATCCAGGCACTCATATTAGGGGGTGGGGGGCGGTCACCTGAAGTAACATTGTAGAGCAGGCAATGGTCAGGACTTGGTTTTTACTAGCAAAAAACTCCTTCATAGTATAAATACTGTTGATGCGTGCTCGCAGTGCTTTCACTCATTTGTTCTAATAGGGGATAGGAGGTCGGCTACAAGCACTGCAGTCATGGGTTGGGGTGCTGACACAGAATTTGGGGGGTCGTTGATTGCCCCTACCACCTCTCCTCTGAATCGCGTGCCACGGTGTCATCATGGAGTTAGTTTACTCGATCGCGCACGCAAACTTCAAAATTCATGTGAAATACCTTTCACGCTAAGTTTGTTGTTGATATTTCGCAGATGATATACGTATGTTCATGGAACTGATCCCGCAAGCTATCTCGGCCGCTAAATTTTGTGTCAGTATCTCTTTAGCATACAGATTTAGAAGAAGTGGCGTGCTCGTTATGCTAACCTCAAGAAACTCACCTTGGTACATTTGGCTGACGATACAGCGACTCTATTCCACGTATACACTGATGGACCCGTAACTTAATTTTTTTCAGCAGCGACCTTCATGATCCATCCACTCAGTATTTCCTGGCAGTATAAAAGAGATCACAGGTCATCTTCGACAGCTGTTGAACTTGTTGTACGGAAACCTGTATAATTTTTGAACGGGCAAGCACCCCATCAATAAATGGTACTATGATGTAAAATCAGCGTTTCAAGCCACTGACTTTAGCTCAAAAGGGGCCGATATTAGCCATTAGCCTTAGGAATTGTCCAATAACTCGATGCCAGAAAAAAAGAGTAGTCACTTAATTACATTCCACTGGGTTTCTGAACACTGTGGCTTGGTTGGCACTGAGATAGCTGATATAGTGATATAGCTAGCTGATATAGTGAGGCAAAAGCGGCAGTACACAACGCCCCCACGGACGTCGAAATACCGTATTCGATAAATAACATAAAAACATCATTGAGATCGCTCATATGAGAATCCACAGTCACTTACTGATCTAAAGCAGGCCATTGGAACAACCGTCGGCGAGAAACAGACCATATTATTTCTTTTCGCGCGCCAACTAAAATCAAGCGAATACATGCAGGTGTACTGCAACGGATTCGCCTGAAAGTTGCCGTATTCACTCGACGCTACGCGCACCTAATAGGCGGCAGTGCGGACAGCCTGAGCAGTGAACGCTGACAAGTGCGTGACATTTTAAGCATATTCTTGGTGATTGCCCACTTATGTGACACATAGAAAGACGCCAACTTCAACACTGACAAGTACCGGAGTAATAACAGCCAGACAAAGCTGCATTTTGACAGCGCCCAACCATGGTGGTCTAGTCGCTAAGGCCACGTTCACATTGAGAATTCCGGCCGCCGAAAGTGCTCCGAATCCGGTTCAGCGGCGGCGAGATCCGCGGAAAGAGCCCTCTCCGCGCCGATCACTCTCGGACCGATTTTTGCGGCGTCTGCCGCCGAATCGGTCACCGCGGACCAATAGGAGCGCTAGTCACGGAATTTTCAAAAATGGCGGCCAAGCCCTACTCACTTGTTATGCCGCAGTGCACGTAACTGAATGTTGAAACCAACGGGAGTTTAACCTACTCTGTGCCTACTTCGCCTCCGTATTTCGTGAAAGAGGTGACCGAGCATGCTGTTGGCGTGACCGAGCTTGTTGCGGTCATGCAGAGCAAAACGAACCCACCAACACCACTGGCGTCGGTGGTTTTTCTGCTCTTCGTGCATTGCAAGACAGCCACTTGCCAGCAAAGTAAGCAGTGCTGTCTTTTCTTGCTTCTTGCGTACGAGAATCGCCGAAGTATACACCACCGGATAGCGAAGTAGCGTTTGCGAGCCGCGACAACAACCGGGTGACAGCGCATCCATCCCGCGTTCGCCCCGTAGTAGATGGCATATTCGGCGGCGCGGGGCGCGTCCAGTGTGAACGACGCTGGGTTTCGGCGGCAGGGGAATTTCGGTCGCTGTACAAAGCGGATGTTTCAGTGTGAACGAGGCATAAGGTGGCTGCTGACTCGCAGTTCGCGGAATCAAATTCAGGTTGCGGCGGCTACATTTTCAATGGAGGCGAAAATGCTGTAGGCCCGTGTGCTCAAATTTGGGTGCACGTCAAAGAACCCCCGGTATAGTCGAAATTTCCGGAGCCTTATGTTATGGCGTCTCTCATAATCATGTGGTGGTTTTGGGACGATAAACCCCGCATAAAAATCAATGCATTTTGACAGCAATGTGCGACCGAACCGTGTCAAAAATTTCTACAAGGGCTATTCTAAACTTCATGAAAAACACTGGACTGGGTACTAAGTTAAAGACTTTGTGCTTAGTGGCTACTGTACATACGCATCACCTCTATCTCTTCCTTTCAACCTTTTATCCCTCATTTTTACCCTTTCTCCTACCCCCGGTGTAGAGTAGTAGATTAGGGCTCATTACCTCTCTGCTTTCAAATAAACTCTCTCTCTCTCTGTGATGCGCAGCTGCTATGTGTTTTTACGATGCTACTTTGTGATGGAATCAAAACACTTAATTCTTCTGTTCTTGTCTTCCGATGGAGGCGGAAATGTTGTAGGCCCATGTGCTCAGATTTGGATGCACGTTAAAGAACGCCAGGTGGTCAAAATCTCCGGAGCCCTCCACTACGGCGTCTCTCATAATCATATGGTGGTTTAGGGACGTTAAACCCCACATATCATCATTCTGTGGGTTCAATCCCGGCCGGGTCGGTCACATTTTGGTGAAGGCTAAATGGTTGAGGTCAATGTGCTGAGCGATGTCACTGCCCATTAAGGAACATCAGATGGTCCAAATTGCGTAGCCCTTCACTAAGGCGTCTCACAGAATCATATCGTGCTTTTGAGATGTAGACACCTAGACAATATTATTGTCTAGAAATAGTGAATAAATCGGGCATCAAATTCAACTAACATTTAGAAACTACCGGCACTTCTTATTACTGGCTTTTGTGAAATCACTAATATCGATCAGTACGTTGAATGTAAAACGAAGGATAAAAAGGGGAACGTTAAGAAGAAGGGAGTCTAATTGAAAAGTTATATTATGAATGCTCCTTCTGTTACGTCGTCAGCAGTTGAAGGCTATTCAAATCTCTATTGGTGTCACGTGGTGACAGTTTAAATGGATTCGGTGCGCCTTCCTAGACGTATAAATAACACCAGTCAGAATTAAACATAAGCATACGTGGAAAAATATATACATGTAAAATGATCTCTTCGCTCTTAAGTAAGAGTCAATAATTTTTCCCATTAATTACTTGCCCAGGTTAAGTTGCTTTTCGCTTTACTGTCACATATACGAGATATGCACATCGCTTCACTTACGTGTTTGTATTTCGAGCGTCTCTCCTGCTGTTAATGCGCTTTTACCGAACGCGGGCATCTGTTAGGTGTGTTTGTTGTTTCTCATTTTATTCACAAAATTTAATCCGTCAGATCACCTGACTCTACTTTCAAGTCGGTGTCCCCTTTCACTCAGAGCTGAGAGACTTGCAGGCACGATCTTCTTGAAGGCACAAGTCGAACAGTTAAAGTGTTGGGAATAAAATGAATAGATTTTATTGATTCATATGTGGGGTTTGACGTTAGGCTCAATGTGGTTTAATGGACGGAATGATTAATGTACTTACGGTAGGGTCTCGTACTTATTCTTTCTTATTTTGGGAAGTTCTTTCTGGAAGAAATGCTAGAATACTCTTTCTTTTTCTTCGCTTTCGGTCTGACTCTCTGGTGTTCTTTAACGTGTACTATCATCACAAAGTCCACGCGCTTCTACCATTGAAAAGCGTGATATCTCCACCGTTATAAAGCTGATACATAAGCATCAAGCAATTTTCATGAGTTACCATCACCTTGAATGCCATCGGGAAGGCAGTGGATTGATTACACTGCCGCTTCAAGAAACTGTTGACTGGAGTGAAAAAAAAATAATTAACAGTGGCTTAGCTCGGTTATGCCAGGATATACGTAGTGGGATCTACGGATGAACAGACTGAAGGATGGGCGGACCGTCGGACAGACAGACGAACAGACGGATGGACAGACGGTTGGACTGGCGAGTGAGCTCACACGAGTCAAGTGCCGGTGCACTATAGTGACACGCCACTCCTGGAGCTTCCACGCCATCTCCGGCGCCAGCTGGACGCTGTGTGACGTCACAGCCCTTCGGGCATGCCCAGCACGGCTCTAGGTAAGCAGCGCAAAACTGCTAAACTCCGGCCTGTCTAACCTACGCTGCGGAACGCCTTCATCTTTTGATCAGTATAGCGTTGATAGTACCGTACTTACAAGGGCTGCTTGCTTGTGGGTAATTCGATGATGAAATAAAGGAAAGTTGCACTTCGTTCTTAAATGACTCATTCCATCGAGCAATTTTCATCATTGCTGATTATTAAAAAATATTTAAAAAATATTTGTTAGTTCGAATATGCGCTATTGCATTCGCGTACCAAATGAATAGAATTCTATTCAACTAAGCTGATCCGGGATGCTTAGCGTGGAAAAAAGCAACATTTGAATAACGTTAATATGCCCGATCAATTCATTTCGGCGTTTTGGAATAGAGCCGGTACGATGGTACGGGTACTTAGCTGAACTTTTTTCTGGCCATGTCGGTACAAAACTTCGAAACAAGAGAATTGTAGAGGACAAAAGGTAGACTTGTCAACCAGCCCAGGATAACACGTTTGCTACCCTACACGTGGGAAGAGAATGGAGGAGATTGAAAGAAGGAGAAGAAAGAGAGGAAAGAAAGAGCAAGACAGCACATCGCTCAGCACGTGCACTAGCACCTAGTCAGTAAGGGTCCATCAACCTACCAATGCACGGAAACGTGACATTCCTCTCACAGCCGCTTGACCAGGTCCTTCTTCCTCAAAAACATCAGCAGTTCCTTGGTCACCTTCAGCTGCAATCTCATTTGCCGACGACATGCTAGAACTGATTTAGCAGACAATTGTCTGTTGCGAAGGTGCGCTATAATGGACGCCAGTAATTGTCACCGCACATTGTAGACCGGACAGGTCACACAGTATCCGGCGCAGCGTCTGCTCACAATTACAGGCATCGCAGAGAGCATTGCAGGCCATTCCAATGCGGAAAGAATACGATTTCGTAAATGCCAGACCTGAACCATAAACGATAAAGCAGTGTGGCTTCTCTTCGGTGGAGTCCACTTGGCATATACTGATACATCAAATAGTACAGGCGGTGTTGATGAGAGAAATTCGAGAAAAACATATGCGCCTAAAAACCACCAGCAGAAATGTGCTTTTTTGTGCTCTGGCGCGGCTAAGGCATCCAGGATTTTTCGAAGATCTAGATAGGCCCTTCTCGCTACCTTATACTTAGAATAGAAGAAATAATTTATGAAAGAAACATATGATAGAAGAAAGAAACATACAATAGACGAAAAGTGGGAGTCACTCAGATCTCACCCAAGAAGTGAAGGGAGTGGGTTAAAAATTCTCATTTTATACCTTCTATGCAAGCGGTAGTAGAACACCACCCTATTTATTGTCGAGCCTCAAAGCAGTGAATGCACTTTTGTGCTTTTCGTGGAAGACGGGTTTGTTCGACCGCCTAGGGCTTCTGATGCAGTCTCGAACGCAAGTCAATTCACTGCCTCCGTAATAACTTTCTTTTCTTATTCTGCTTCTTCCTCTCTCAGTTTTGCATACCCTTTCCCAAATCTCCAGGTGCAAGGTAGGTAACCGGTCAGCTTCCCCCCTTTTTTTTCCGTTCCATTTTCTTTTTTCCTTCCTTATACATTTTAAAAGGTTTTAGTTGCTTGTTCTCAAATATACATGCACCATTTTTATTCACCATCGCTGTTTTTTTTTTGAACGATGAGTGCGGAACACATCACAACACAAGAAAACAATGTGAAATGTGCGGCCGATTGTTCTCAATTTTTTTCACTCACAATTTTTTTTAATAAACCTACAGAAAAGAACTGTCTCAAATAAAGAGCATGCAAAAGCACTAATTATCTTGGAATGAGCATCAATCTTACGGAGGATGTTCTGAAGGCTCCTAAATCAACGAGAGGAGCATGCGCAAAGAAAGCGAATAATTCCCTCTCGTTTCATCATCATTACATCCACTTTGTTCCTCCTTTCTCTTTCTTAAGAATATTCTTTCAGAGTTCTCCCCATTCGCGCAGGTAGCGGAATTCGTCTGGCGTTCGACGGTCGTTCCTAATAATTGGGCCAAGTTTTGTGTTTACGTGGAATGCCATTACCGGCCTCAGCGTTTTACCTGGAGCGAGAATTTGTTCTTCCCCGTCTGGTTGCCTGTCCAGTTTTTCCCCCTCGGCAAACAATGCCCACGAATATATCCGGATTCCATGCCTGTCACTGCCACTTTTGTGATACGTCGCTGTCTCCTTTCGCTGAGTGCGTTTGTTGCTCACTTAGGACACGTTTCTTTTTTTCCCCTTCTCACAGAAAGCAGCAGCAATGGAAGCTTTTGCAACGTGGCATTACTCAGCAGCATTCATTTACGTTTGCTCAGCCTAATGTTTTGCATCCAGCCCATTTTCCGATCCTCACAGTTCTCGAGGCACCTTGTGCTTCTCTAACCTTCAGAAGATGATCCTAACCAGCGCGTGTTACGTTGTCAACGCAGCTCTCCAGCTCAGCGCTTCATTTACTCTTATCCACTTTCCTTCCATTGCTCGCGAGCAATGGAAAGAAAAATGGTAGGTGTAACCTTAAGAGACAAGAAGAGAGCAGAGTGGATTACGGGACAAACGGACGTTAAGGATATCATAGTTGAAATAAAGAAGAGGAAATGGACATGGGCCGGGAATGTAGCACGTAGACAGGATAACGGCTGGTCATTAAGGGTAACTAACTAAATTCCCAGAGAAGGGAAGCGGGTTAGGGGGAGACAGAAGGTTAGGTGGGCAGATGAGAATTAGAAGTTTGGGGGTATAAATTGTCAGCAGCAAGCACAGGACCGGGTTCACTGGCGGAACATGGGAGAGGCCTTTGTCCTGCAGTGGACGTAGTCAGGCTGATGATGATGATGATAATAATGATGATGATGATGATGACGACTTTCCTTCCTCTGGGCATTACATTACTCTCCCTGCCTCACTCTCTCTCTCTCTCTGCCTACATTTTTCTTCTTCGTCCTTTTTCTTCCCTATTGTTAGTGGAAAGAGATGTAGCATCTCAGAAATGCATACTTGACCTTTCCGCGTTGGTTCATGCCAGAGTATGCTTTCCGGCAATGTGTCACGAGGCTTGGAGAGGCAGGTCACCTTGATGAAAAAGAAAGTAAAAAATAAATATACAACTGCTCTAAAGTAAAAACTACACTATCCCACAGACGTCTGTTTACGTAATTGCATCTTCTTACATTCATTTACCTCTTCCATTTTTTTTCCTTTTCACTCTTTCCCTCACTTTGCGGCTACGGCTCAATCTATCGCATTCTCGACCTATATCTTATATTCTCATCTTTCTCTGTTCTCTCCGTATTACGCTATTCAATAATATTTATGAGTGCTTGCGCCATGGGGCCCAACAAGCCAGAGGAACAAGTCCCGCTCAGGGAAGGATCAAAGACGACTAAAAGCAAGCTGAAAGGCAGAGAACGATCTCTGTTCTTTTCGGAGTGGCATGTACTCCCCGTGTTTGTCGGTACACACAAGAACATTCCCGACACAGTGGCGACAGATGGCTAGCTCATACGTGTAACACTTTCGGTGGTATCTCTTGATTTTGCCATGAACACAATCAGCTCTAGACTTGAATAATCGTGCACTGCAAGAAATATGTTTTTGAAGCAGAACTCATTGCTTTCTTGTTATTATTATTATTATTATTATTATTATTATATGCGAACCATTCCTTGATGAACTTCAGCAACTTTGAGCGTATCTATCTATCTATCTATCTATCTATCTATCTATCCATTCGCTTACGATTGGGTGCTCTCGTGATCACCCCGTGAACTTGGCGTGAACCAAAATTAGCATGGGAGGGTAAGATGATTTGATGAATATGACGCGCTGGTCAAGCCATGAATAACGTCACAATTCTATCACGTACGTCGTCAAATGGTTCCTGCCAGATAGTGGCACATACCACGGGCGGGTATGTGCCGTTGGTATGCGGGGATGTGCCACAGGTGATTGACACTTGGTATCTACCCTGGAAAGACGAGAATACACATGGGAAATTTTAACGTATACGAGCGTTAATACCCGACATCGGTAGGGTCGACCCGACGAATGCAAAGAATAAATGTCAGGGTCCCAGCTGAAATCGAACCCAAGCCTTGTGCGTGGCAATCGAGCATTTTACCACAGAGCTATGCCAGGTCTCGGAACTACTTTTCAGATAGACGCTAATCTTCGTGAAAAGTCTGTAGTGTTTACAGTGTTGCCTACCCAGTTTAAAAAAAAACTTTGATATAACCGTGACGTCAGATTAATGTCAATTGTGGTTAGTTGCCATGCGCTGAGGTCGATTTATGTAGCAGTGTTCAGGGCCAGCATCCTCGTGAGCATCAGCGCTTCGTATCAGTTTCTAGTGTTGCTAATACCCATGTTCCAGTTGGCATCGTTGCGCAAGAGCAAACAACTGGGTATATAAGCATCTGCAACTCTTCAACATATGTCTTTGCGTGGAACATTTGTACATATATTTAGCGTCATTTTATGACGTGTCACTCAATAAAAAATTGCAACGAGGTCACCTTCCCCCCGCATGCTTCACATAACGTCGATTCCCAGGTTTGTGGGATCTGCCAAAATTATTATTATTGTGAAGAAGAAAACGCATTGTTGGCAAGCAACATCGCCACCGTCGCTTGGGTACTGGGTGCTGGGCTTGTCTCGCTTGGCTCGTGCTGATCATCGCCGGCATCTGCTTGACCGTTGCTCTTGTCCGATCGTGTTTCGTCGTAGGACCACCGTCACAACAGTCGCCAATAAACCCTTTTTCAATTGGTGGAGGGTGCTGACATTCCCCGTCGCCTGAACCTGGGTGCTGCCATTCGCCGTGGCCTAAACCTGGAGCTGCGCAACCGAACGCTACCTCCCATCATGGCTACCAACAACGCGCAACCTGGCTCTTCCACTCCATCCCCCAGCAACCCCGGCGTTCTTCGTTTGCGAGAGCCCAAAGTCTTCAGCGGAGCTGATGAGACCGATGTGGACGACTGGTTCGATAACTACGAACTGGTGAGCGCAAACAACAAGTGGGATGACGTGGACAAACTGACTAACGTCATCTTTTATCTCACTGACGTGGCCGAAATGTGGTATAACAACCACAAAAACGACATTACGACGTGGTCCATCTTCAAAACGTCGTTTGCTGACGTTTTCGGCCGACCCGCTGTCCGCAAGTCCAGAGCCGAACAACGCTTGCGGACTCGCGCACAGAAGCCATCTGAATCGTTCACCAGTTATATCGAAGACATTATTGCTCTTTGCAACCGCGTGAACAACGCCATGCCCGAGTCAGAGAAGATTCAACACATCCTTAAAGGGATAAATGACGGCGCATTTCAGATGCTCCTGGCGCGCAATCCTGCCACTGTTGCGGAACTTGTGACGTTATGTCAAAGCTTCGACGAGTTGAGGAAGCAGCGCGCCCTGACTCGGCCATTTTGCTCACACGCTGACTCACTATCAAGTCTTACTTCTGTTCCTGATTACTCAACAACCCTGCAAGAGATCAAAGACTTTGTGCGTGAAGAAGTAGCTCGGCAGCTGTCGCTAATTCCCTTCACGCAGCAGCCGCGTTCCTCTCGTCTGCTCTCCCCACTCCGCGACGTTATTGCCGAAAAGGTAGCTCAGGCTGTTCCCGTCGCTGCCCACCAGCAGCCTGTGGCCATGCCTGTTCCCCATGCGCCGGCTATGCAGCCCGTGGCCGCGCCTCTTACTTATGCCCAGGTGGTACGGAGCAGACCTCGCCAGCAGCTTTTGCCACCCATGCCTGCAGTTGCTCCCCACTCTACCCCTCTTTCGACACCTTGGGCCGCACCACGAGTCAGCAATTCCTGGCGCACTGCTGACAATCGACCGATCTGCTACGCCTGCGGTACTTCAGGACACGTGGCACGATATTGTCGTCGTCGCTTCCAATCGCAACACAACACTACTTGGCCGTTACTGTATGACCCGCAGCCCACGCACCTACCTGCTCCCTATCCTTCACCGCAGTATGGCTACACTAATCTTCCCGAGTCTCAGTCACCCCGGCCCCCAGCTCCGACTCACTCTCCCCGCTCGCCGTCTCCTCGCAGGCGATCTCTGTCCCCAATGCGTCCCCGACCGCTTCCTCCAACCGGGAAAACTGAACGCCGCAGTTCCAGAGGCAAGAACTGCGCCGTCATCGAAATGCCCAAGTCCTCGCACTTCACCTGCTAACGTCGTCGCCATATCTGTCGATGGTGTTTCTACCTTTGCCCTCATCGACACAGGTGCTGCCGTTTCTGTTATAGCCGCCCAGCTCTGCCGCTCCCTACGCAAAGTGACCATGCCGCTCTCTGGACTATCGCTTCGTACGGCTAGCGCACAACCAGTTCGACCTCTCGGCACCTGTACAGCCCGCATCTTCATCCAAGGCTCTATGTACGTTGTCGAGTTCATCGTCCTTTCGGTGTGCTCGCATGACGTTATCCTCGGGTGGGACTTCCTGTCACATCATCATGCCGTCATCGACTGCGCACGCGCTGAAGTTCAATTTTCGCACCTGTCTGACGAACCTTTGCACGAAGCTCTTGAGCGGTCCCCAAAACTCGTCGTACGGGAAGACACTGAAATTCCGCCAGCCTCTCTTGCCGTTGTCCCTGTTTGCTGCGATGGCCATAACGACGCTACAGTAATGTTTACACCTTCCGACATTTTCATGAGCCGCAGAGCCGTTTCCTTGCCTTTCGCTACCCTTGACGTCACTGCGGGCCGAAGCAATATTTTCGTCCACAACCCCCTTTCTGCACCGCTTACGCTACTTGCCGGCGAATGTCTCGGTCGAGTGGAGTACCTCGATTCCTCTTTATTCCTTAACATGCCGGACGAATCGTGCAGTAGCGCCTCGACCGAACTTCATGCCCTTTCCCCACTGGAATGCCCACCGAGCTCATCGAGTGACACCTTCTCGAGTTCCATCGCCGACACCTTAAGTGCCCATGAACGCGCCGAGCTTCTTAATCTTCTCCAGAACTTCGCGAATTCATTCGACGTTTCTCAGCCGCAATTGGGTCGGACTTTTGCAGTGCACCACTACATTGACACCGGTTCACACCAGCCATTGCGTCAAAGACCGTACCGTGTCTCTGCTGCAGAACGTCACGTCATCAACGACCAGGTCGAAGAGATGCTACGCCGTCGCGTTATTAAACCATCGCACAGTCCTTGGGCATCTCCTGTCGTTCTAGTTCGAAAGAAGGATGGATCGATTCGCTTTTGCGTCGACTACCGGCGATTAAACAAGGTGACGCGGAAAGACGTCTATCCACTACCGCGCATCGACGACGCCCTTGACAGCCTCCAAGGAGCCGAATTCTTCTCCTCTTTAGACTTACGATCTGGATACTGGCAGGTTCCTATGGCAGAAGCTGATCGCCAGAAAACTGCGTTCATTACACCAGATGGCCTGTACGAATTTAACGTAATGCCATTTGGTCTCTGTAATGCTCCTGCCACGTTTGAACGACTCATGGACAACACACTGCGTGGACTGAAGTGGTCTGTGTGTCTATGCTACCTCGACGATATTGTCATTTTCTCTCCCGATTTTCCTACACATCTGCTTCGGCTCCAACTGGTTCTGACGTGTTTAACCAACGCTGGTCTCCAACTGAACCTTAAAAAGTGCCGCTTCGCCGCGCGAGAGCTGTCCATCTTAGGACACATCGTGTCCAAGCATGTTGTTCGACCCGACCCTGCAAAATTGCGAGCAGTCGCTGAGTTCCCGAAACCTACTACACTGAAAGAATTACGCAGTTTTGTCGGACTATGCTCGTACTTCCGGCGCTTCGTGAGAAATTTTGCGTCGATCATGTCACCACTGACCAACCTCCTACGCGGTGATGCAGACCTTTCATCCTGGTCTTCTGACTGCGATGTCGCGTTTGCCACGCTCCGCAGTCTGCTAACATCTCCTCCAATTCTTCGGCATTTCGACCCAACAGCTGCAACGGAAGTTCACACAGACGCTAGTGGGGTTGGTCTAGGCGCCGTCCTCGCCCAACGCAAGCCGGGCTACTCCGAATACGTCGTCGCTTATGCGAGTCGCACACTTACTAAAGCTGAGGCCAATTACAGCGTCACTGAAAAAGAGTGCTTGGCGCTAGTGTGGGCGCTTCGCAAGTTCCGCCCTTATTTGTACGGTCGCCCATTCGACTTGGTAACGGACCACCATGCACTTTGTTGGCTCGCCACATTGAAAGATCCTTCTGGCCGCCTAGCTCGGTGGGCACTGCAAATCCAGGAGTACGACATTCGTGTCATCTATCGCAGCGGACGCAAGCATTCTGACGCCGACGCCCTGTCGCGTTCGCCTTTACCTCCCGACTCGGCCTGCGGAACCACTGGTACCAACTCCGTCGCCTCTCTCGACCTCGACTCCTTTACCAGTGAACAACACAAGGACCCGTGGATCGCTTCCCTTTTTAACTGTCTCTCTGGATCGTCAACCACTGCAGTACCACGATCTCTCCGACGTCAAGCTGCACATTTCGCCATTCGTGATCGGCTGCTACACCGACGCAACTACGCCCCTGAAGGTCGTAAGTGGCTCTTGGTTGTCCCACGCAGCTTGCGATCACAAATCTGCGCCTCCTTTCACGATGATCCCCAATGTGGTCATGCCGGAGTTTTCAAAACTTACGAACGCATTCGCCATCGCTTCTACTGGCGCGGAATGTATAATTTCGTTCGAAAATTCGTTATGGGCTGCCCTGACTGTCAACGCCGCAAATCACCGCCTTTCCACTCGTCCGGTGCGCTTCAACCGCTTCCGTGCCCTGCCAAACCTTTCGATCGGATCGGAATCGATCTCTATGGCCCTCTACCGACAACATCAGATGAAAATCGGTGGATAATAGTCGCTGTGGACCATTTAACACGCTACGCTGAGACCGCCGCCCTTCCAAGTGCCACTGCGCGGGACGTAGCATCCTTCATCCTTCATCGCTTCATACTACGACATGGTGCACCTCGAGAACTACTAAGCGACCGAGGTAGAGCCTTCCTATCAGAAGTCGTCACGTCTCTGCTTTCTGAATGCCATGTTGTTCATCGCAAGACCACCGCATACCACCCGCAGACTAACGGGCTCACGGAAAGATTTAACCGCACCCTTGGCGATATGCTCGCCATGTATGTGACATCCGATCATACTAACTGGGATCGCATTCTTCCATTCATCACGTTCACATATAACACCGCGACACAGTCTACCACTGGATTTTCACCTTTCTTTCTTCTTTATGGACGCGAACCATCTCACACCATCGACACTCTCCTTCCATACCGTCCTGACGCATCCGAATGCCCATCTGTGTCCGAAGCTGCCCGAAATGCGGAAGATTGCCGTGAACTCGCACGCACCTTTACGTCACAAGAACAACAGCGCCAGAAAGAAAACAACGCCGACTCTTCACAAAGCCCCAGCTATTCCCCGGGATCACTTGTATGGCTGGCTGTTCCTTACCAAACCCCCGGCCTTTCCTCAAAACTCGTTCCAAAGTACGAGGGCCCATACCGCGTTTTGGAGCAAACCTCGCCGGTGAATTTTCTCATCGAGCCACTTTCCCCATCTGACGACATGCGCCGGCGTGGACGTGACATCGTCCACGTCGCCCGCCTTAAGCCATATCATAGCCCTCTGCCTCTAGACTCTTAGGTCGCCAGGATGGCTCTTTTTTGGCGGGGGCAAATTGTGAAGAAGAAAACGCATTGTTGGCAAGCAACATCGCCACCGTCGCTTGGGTACTGGGTGCTGGGCTTGTCTCGCTTGGCTCGTGCTGATCATCGCCGGCATCTGCTTGACCGTTGCTCTTGTCCGATCGTGTTTCGTCGTAGGACCACCGTCACAACAGTCGCCAATAAACCCTTTTTCATTATTATTATTATTATTATTATTATTATTACTACTACTATTATTATTATTATTATTATTATTATTATTATTATTATTATTATTATTATTATTATTATTATTATTATTATTCTCTTACATCGGCAAACTGGCAAACACGGAGACAGACTGGTGTTGTCGATTTTTTTCATGGTGAATAGGACAGCAGGATTATGTCCCCGCGTTCAGTTTCTTTCATTTTTACCTGTGGGCTTTGGATAATTATTATTTATTGGCATACATTTACCATTTCCCAGAAGTAACATTCATAAGCGTGGTACTGCAGCCATCGGGAGAAAGATTCCCCTACCGATGCAATACCGACATTACATGTAGATGTTTCAGGGTATCACTGCCCAAATGCATAAACGGTTGAGGAAAATATTGGTGAGCATTGCATGAGCACACACTTATTCTACCGTTAAAACTTCATAGATGAGCTGATCATACCAAATACATTGAACAAGTATCATTCTCAGCCCGGCGCACTTTGGAAGTTATGTTGTGATATCTGTAGTTCTATGGGCTCGATAGCTCGATAGCTTGGTGGGCCTCTCGTTGCGCCGCTCTGGCCGCTGCCGAAGGCTGCGGACACAATGAAAGATGCCATGCCGACTCCACACACAAAATGTTTTTTTTTCAGGGAACACAGCAACTACAAGCATTCTTATGATAAAACTGCAAGCTGTGACTTCATTCGGGCAACTCCCTGAGCAGAGTCTGTGTGAATATTTAGGAGCGGAGCTCCTCAGGATGTGCGCCGTTCCCTCGTAGTAGTAGTATGCTACAGTACTAGTCAGTTGTAGTTAGCTTTAAGAATTACTCACTAGATGGCGTGATGTTTATATCATCTTGGAAGTAAATATCACTATATGGCGTTAGTGATTTTCGTATACAAATTCACAGCCTATCCACGGAGGCAATGACGATAAGTGGGGTGAAGCAAGCGTATATGCGTCTGTCCAATGCGTGCTTTAGTGTGATAGGAGTGGACAGATGGACGGACCGACCGACCGACCAACCATCCATCCATCCGTGTGTTCGCCAACCCGCCCGCTTCTTTCATACTAAAGCACGCATCAGACGGAGGGACGGTCGCTTCGCCCCACCCATTATCATTTTCTCCGTGAATATGGTGTAATTTTTTTTCATTGTGTAATCCAACTCAATGATAAAATATTTAATTATTGTCTTGAAGAACAAAAACAAAATGAATGTTCACCCCAGTGCTCGGGGAGGAATAAATTCCACGGATTGTTGATAGCTTTTCGTGTGCGTTGTGCTCTCATCGGAATTTTTGTGTTGTAGCCATAGACCGTACGAAGGTCACTTCGTTCGTTGCAGCAGCCGTGCGTGCTAAAGAAGTGAGTAAGCTGCTGGTCGTTTTTCCTATGGTGTTTCAAATTTTTGCAGTCGCATTCACTGCTATGCTCTTCCAGAGAAACCGTGACATTTTTTTTTAAATGCAATGTGATTAGTGAGGTGATCTCTCTTCTGGCATTCATTTTAGATCGAAGACCCAATTTCGCACTCTTACTGTATCAACATTGTCATATGTATGTATTCTTTCTCCAATTGAACTTGCTGAACTTTCTTCACTAGCAAATGTGAAGATTGTGCTTTGGCCATTTACTAGTGCTGCAATATTTTTGTTACCCGAGAGGCCCCGCTAGGCTAATTTATACAATGATCGTGTTGCTGCAGCAATTATGTGCAAATCAATGCATGTGCACTTGACTGAACAAAACTCTAACTACAAATTTGGCTTTTTGCCATGAGCTGTTGAAGAGTGTGATCATCTCACGCCTTGTCGACCAAGCGGACTGTTTCAACCAAGCAGCCTGCAACAGGACCCCGAATGTGCTACCGGACAAGGACATTAATCGTAACTATCCCCATTATTACCATCATTATCATCCCTCTTCTATGATTCATATTTAGTAACCTTTTCCTCATAGGTTTCTGCGTACTTTCTGCCCACGGTGCAATATTTTAGCCCCCACGCATTATCGCAGCAACAAAGCACTTTCCTTTTCGCAAACGGCCTCCTTCCACGTGTGAAAGTGCGTTCTCTTGCACGCGTCATGCATAATTAACACCTTTCGTCGTATACGGCATGCGTATATCACTCCGAAGGCAGCATCTGTTGATTACAAACGGTGCTCTAACACGCAACCCTTGCTTGAATAGCATGCAGTGAGTGCCAAGTAATTTTCGCTGAAATATGATTCCACCACATGCTCGAACTTTACGCCCTCAACGCGCAGGCGGGTGGGTTTTCGGCTCCCACGAATGGCCCGTCGCTCGCATCCTACAGGAATGAATGAAGGCACTCCACCTAATCTAGACATGTGTCGAAACCAATTTGCGAATTTAGTCAGGCGTAACTGCATTGCAGGTTGAAATATTGGCAGGTTTAACTCATTTGTTGGCGAAAAATTATGAAGGAGACTGGCCCGTGATGTCGTCGTAGGGAGCAGCTTTCTGAAGAAACATTAACGTCTGATGGACGCCCTTAAGGCCTTAAGAAGGCTTCATGTTTGAAAACTTCTGTTTGAAAGCGAACTTTACACGTTTTCTGAGTTGTTTTCTTAGCAAGATATATTTGAAACTACAAAATAATATGTCTACCACTGCTACTGGAGTCGAAGTGAGCATATGAGAGCAAATTAGGAATGGATTCAACAAATTTCGAGCAAATTTTGTATGAGGAAACTGCGTCATTTTAATGGCTCTGGAATTACGAAAAAGTGCGGCCCAACAAGAATTAGAAGGTTGGGTAGCACCTGGCTTTGTCATATCGTCGTTCTCAATTCTGGCTTCAGGCGGCCCAGCAATTTGGGCAGTTAAGTTGATTATGTTTAGCGTCACATTGTAACGTAAATGCAAGTTTTCGCTTACATGCTTTTTTAGATGTAGCTAATTAGTAAAATTGGTCTAAATAATATCAGTAATACTGCAAAATACATGGAGTTACTAATACCATATCCGACAAATTCATGCACTAAGCGTGGCATAGCTGTTCAGTATTTGAACAAGCACACCACAGAGCAAATTCTGGCAATTTTCTTTGAAATTGTCTTTCTGTTTAAGTAAAAAAAATTAAATACACCAAGCAAATAAATTTAGCCATTTATTTGCAGCAGCTGTTCTGGCTTCTTTCGTAGATGAACGTGATATATAGATATGCATTGAAAGAAAAGCGCATCCCGGAGACGAAGGATGGTTGTGCGAAAAAAAAAAAACATATCGATAGGGTGCTCCCGTAATCTCTGAGAGAGATGCCAGCGCTTGCCTCGCACAATGCATTCATGAAACGTGCCAAGATAAGCCCTATGGTGGACATCAAAGCCCACTATCGGCACGTCTTTCTGCAGTGCTGCTTCAATGTAAAGAAAAGGCTAGGAGACAGCGTAGGTTGACCGAGTTCCTCCACATGACCTCTCCACTACGTGGTTCGTTGTGCAGCTTGGCTTCTGCATGATCTGCCTTCTCCAAGTGCGGCGATTCGTGTGGTCTTGGTGGGCTTCAGCGAAAATGATGGTTTTTGTTGAAGTTTTTTTTTTCTATCGCGTTGGAGCCGAGAAAAAAAAAAGGAATCACGATGTCGGCATCGGCTGTCTATCGCGAGGGGCAGCGTAGAGCCACACAGGAACAGAGAGCATAAAGCACGGCGAGAGAGAAATGGCCCGTCGAAAGGCCGTCGCCTGAAGTGCACGGAAAGGAAAGAAGGACACATGGGGTTCCATATATGACGGAAGTGTGCCTTTGTTAAAGCTCGAAGCAGACGATGTCGAGAGGTGAAGTTAGGCGGACGATACCAGGCGCGGTAAAGGACAAGATGACATATTTGCAGGTCACCGAATAAACCCGATTAATTGGCGTCACGAAGAATGAAAGGTAACCAAAAATAAATGTAGGAAATGGGGATGATCTTGACCTGCAGAGAGAAAAATGACACAGCGAAAGCCTAAGCAAATCCGTGGCATCCGTTTCAGCTGAAGGACGCATATTGTCACTGATCCCGTTCATGGAAGGCGATTGCCGGCAGATTCCAAGGGTTGACGTCTTGGCCCCATGAAACGCACCAGGAAACCGCGGACAATTAAAGGGTGTACGTCCAAAGACCGAGCCACAACCAAGGGTTAACTGCACAAACAAGATATTTTCTCATTTAAGAGAGCACAAGCAGCACCCGGACATGCAGGCTGGTTTCAATTACAACTCGCTATATAACTTAGATGGTGTTTAAAACAACGGCAACGAACAAATTAAGTACGAATTCAATATCATGCATTACAAACTGTTATAGAACACCTACAGTCTTGAATATTCACCAAACGTGTCCAGTCCACTATTCCTGAAACACATCTCGACTGTTTATTTTCCATCAAACGCTCGCACAAGCTCTATAATCGCGGAAAACATTTCTTGGCCATGAAAGCAAAAACATGGGTGTGGAGCATCTGCACGTGTATTCCTACGCAAAGTAGTCCGGTTTGGCTGGCTTTTGCACCGCTGTTGAAAGTGATGGCTTCGCGCAATTAGCGTTGTACTTCGACGAAGGAGTCACCGCTTAGGGTTTTAGGTACACGTGAAAGGCTGGACATCCTCAAATGAATAGAAATATTCTATTATGTGTGCGGCCTTTCGTCTCGGGGCTTCATGTAGAAAATGAAAGAGAAAATTGAATATCTCACGTAGGAAGTACGCACTGCCATTGTGGAAATAGATTTAGCGGTGGTAGAATACGCGTGATCTGTCGCTGTAGCCTTCGCTTCATTGCCAAAAAAAGTGGTCCGCGAGTATGGAGCTAATCGTCGTTGTTCTCTTCGTCGTTGGCCCGTTTTATGCCTCGTTGGCGAATGCTGATGCCCTTTCGGCATCAGCATCGCCTACGAGGCATAAAAAATCGAGGGATGATGCCCTTTCGGCATCATCCCTTGATTTTTTTTTTAGGTCAACTGGCCCCACGACGTCATAAAACGAGACTCGATAGTACAACGTATCTTCTTAACTGATCCGAAAATCTTGCTAACCACTCGTTATCGCATGGTTTTCACGAATATTCCACTTGATTATTCGGCGCGTAGCAGAGCGAAAGCTTAGAGAATGGGCCAGATGTCCTCACCGAGTCTCCTCATGGTGGCGCTTCTGAGTATTGCAGCATGTGCCTTAGCGTGTTAGAAGCGACGTCCCTTCGAGCCGAGTCTTGTCGTCTGCGTTGAGCGCAATTATTAACTTTATGCAAACACCAGTCAACTATATGACAGCACCAACAGCGCCGTTCATCTGCCCATTCGTCCGTCTTTTTATCTGTTCGTCACTGCATCTGTCGGTACGTGCATCTATGCATCCCTGTGTGTGCATGTCCACCTGTCTGTTCAAGCAACCGTCCAACCAGTCGGTGACTGTAATGTAGACATTATAGACCTTAGGACCTACCTTCGTCCACTCGTCATCGCCAACTCACCATCATCTTCGCGGAGACGCGTGGATTTTGTTCGGAGCATATACCTAGAGGGAATCTGGCTCTGGTGTCTACGCGGGCTTCATCAGCGGCGCTTGTACCCCCATGGGAATTATGGGAAACACAAGCTTGAGATTCGCTTCGGACAAATTACGTTCTTGAAATTCTCGGCGCTTGTTTGCCGAGCGTAAAACAAAGCATTATTAGGCTAGATCTAATTGAAACGGGCTTCATTTTTTTCTGTTTTCATGACAATGAAGTAGAAGTGAAACATAGACGAATTTCACCACCAGAGTATACGCATTTCTCTTCCAATGCGTTCCAGATTGGCATCAACATTCAATGAATTGTTTTTTTACAACATTTGGAAACAAACATGTTTGTATTGTCCTTGAAAATGCGCATTATCTATTTATGAAAATAACATTACATTAATAGTTGACAACACTTGACGTTCCGTCTGCTGCGATGCCAAGGGCGTCCGTCCAAGTAATCTGCCCCCAACACACCTTTCGTTCAGTTATAAAGACGAGTCAGAGCAGCGTGCCGGTGCGTCTACTTAGCTTCACCTTCGGTTTGGAGTTGATATAAACGAGTTTTGGCAAGACGCGCTTACAAAAAAAAAACGTGAACTTGATGTAACATTCTGCACAGGTTTGAGACGCTGCATCTATGCGAAGCGGTGAACACGACGCTTCGCTTGAACTGCCAAATACGACTTGCAATACTCTAAGACCGCAGAAAATTTCAGACCAAGTGATCTTCAGAGAGAGAGAGAGATAAAGATGCAAGGAAAGGCAGGGAGGTTAACCAGACGCACATCCGGTTTGCTACCCTGCACTGGGGAAGGGATGAAGGAGAGAAATGAGGTTGCAGAGAGATGAGAAGGTACACACAATCACGAGCACACTCGGGGAGCACCCACAGTCTACAGGCGGTCGCTCAGGTTTGTTGAATTTAGGTAAAATAGCAGTGCTTTAGTTGCTTTCTGCGCAACTGAGGCAGATGCCCGAGGTCCTAGTATGTTCTGCACACAAATTGGTCCGTGGTCAAGTTTATTCAAAACCATCCGGAGCTGGCATCGCTGTGTGTCGTAGCAAGCGCAGCTGGAGTGATCTTCAGCCTCTTTGTATAACAAAGGCGCGGCTTCAGTGCTTTTCACCACACCCCACTACACACGCTGCGCGAAGAAAGAGACTGAGACTGTGGAAAAAGACCCGTCGACAATCCGAAGCCTGTACTTCCCACGATTCCCATGTAGGTACTTGATCGCAGCGCCAGATTCCATTCTTGTATGAAACTGTATCGTTTTGAGGCTTTGCCCGGCGTTTGATCCGAGACCATGGGTGGCCTGCGGCTGTATAACGGAACTGGGGGCGCACTTGCGGCGCCTTGTGATGCGTGCGCGTGTTCTACCGAGTGTACTGATGACACCGTGCTTTTAGTCTGTCGTCTCAAAGCGCGCTTATTTGTGACAATATTGCATTATCGCATTACTGCATTGTAATACTGCATGATAGTGTTACGGGTGCCACGAGAAAAAGAATATTTAGCGTGCTTTTCATACAAAACCTATAGTGTATACGCATGATTCTTCTGTGAAGCGACGTCAATACGGTTGATAAGAAAGAATTTGTTTCCAATATTTCTGCGGGCATTGAAATTGACAGCTGGTAGAAGTTATGGTGTTGGTGGAGTCGAGACGCAACTGTCTGTTTCACAAAGGGCTTTAAAAAAAGAATGAGAATGCGTGTTTTGTTTGCAGTGAAAGAAACACAATAGATTTTTTTTGCAATGAACTTCAGCGGCACCAGTTCTTGTTTCCTAATGCTCAATTATTGCAATAAACGAGCTTAGAGCAAATAAAAACGTAGGAAAACTAATTTGCGGAAGTTTTATTCCCAAGCTGATGGCATTCGAAAATGTTAACGCCTACGAATGCACAATAAAATCACAAAAAGGCTGACGTTTATTCAAGAGAGTTGTTTTTTAATGAAAAGAATCGTAAACTCAAAAGGATTCCTGTTCAAAAGTGTTGCAGATCAAACATTTTTCATCTAGATGTGAAGACTAGGAAAAAAAACTGTTGTCGTTAAAAGTACTTTGCAACTCCAATATTATCCCCAATCTAACCTAAAGTGTTACCAGAAACTTCTGTAGTCATTATAGAAAAACATCTAGACCACATTTGTGAACAAGCAGTTTTTTTTTTATCATGAGGCTTGCGTAAATCTAAAGGAACATGATGCCATCACCGATCGGCTGCTCGCTTTGTTCCACATTATTAACCCGCCCAGCGAACAGGGTGAAACGATAGCCCTAACAGATCTCTGTTCGCCCCACCGCGGTGGTCTAGTGGTTAAGGTACTCGGCTTCAGACCCGCAGGTCGCGGGATCGAATCCCAGGTGCAGCGGCTGCATTTCCGATGGAGGCGGAAATGTTGTAGGCCCGTGTGCTCAGATTTGGGTGCACGTTAAAGAACCCCAGGTGGTCGAAATTTCCGGAGCCCTTCACTACGGCGTCTCTCATAATCATATGGTGGTTTTGGGATGTTAAACCCCACAAATCAATCAACAGCTCTCTGTTGGGCTGTGCTATTAATGCTTATCTGTCGTTGATGGTTATTGCTTGAAGAAGCTGGAATGGTCACCAAGGATGATCATCACCTGTCAACAAAACAGCGAACGAAATGCAACACGACGCGTGTTGCTTGCTGGGGAAATCAACCCAACAGTGAACAATGCGACGTTTCTAACTTCCAGTGAATAAAACGCTAACCTCGCAGGCAGCGGAAAACAGCGATGAATATAGCGTGAGGCCACGTTAAAAAAGCCTAACATTCTTCTGGGGCGCTGTTGCGCATTTATTCCGCTTTGTACGGTCATTCACTGCCATCGCAAATTCTTTTGCAAGGTGCTGCCCACTGGCACCTCGATACTCTGGAATTACGGCTACAGATTGGTAAGTTCTGGCATTATTGCATGAAGCCCAAACCTGGCGTGTTCCCTGCCTTTTCAGGCTTTGAGACTATTCGCGAAAGGTAACTAATATCTAGGCCCGCTGCGTGCATTGCCTTTGCTGACTGTTTCACGCCTCGTTGACTGTTGGCCTGGTTGACCTGGTTGACTGACTGTTTCACGCCTGGTTGTCGCCAGCTGTCATCAAGATGCGTTTTTTCTGTGCATCACTCAGGTGCATAGGGCTGAATGCACTCGTTGGTTACGCTACGAGGCTGCCGCAGTGTAGCTGCTCGGTTGTTCTCACCGAAACCAAATAATGAGTGTGGTGTGTGAATCGTGTCCCCGTCAGTGAATACCGGTGGTTGCACTGACATTGGCGTAAATCCTTGTGTGTCGTATCATTTCGTTTTTCTCTGAAAAGTTTCCAAAATCTAACACGTGGAACATGCACCTATATCTGCTCGCTCTTTTCCTCATGTGCGATCTCTCCGCCGAAGGAGGTGAGCCCTCGTACACTTGCATGAATCAGCCAGAGCAACGTCGAACCGTGAAGCTCAAAACAGGTAAAATTTCTTTGCACTAGCACACATTCCATGCAGCGAATGTCACTGCTTATAGACTGTCCACCTTCTAATCACACCCTATATTTTATGCGACAAAACCGCGATATGATTGTGAAACCCACTGTGGTGTTAGATTTCGGGTAAATGTTGACTACCGGGGGTTCCTTTACTGTGTGTCTAAATTTTGGTACGTGGATCTTCTTGTTTTTCAGCCTTGGCAGGTAATTGAGCCAGGACACTTGAGCTTAGCTTCAAATAAAAAAGCTGCTGCTTACGAAACTGAACAGCTGCCATTGTATTTCATATTTTTCTTACTCCAGTCAGTGAAGCAGTCTTGTTCTGGTACCTAGAAGGGAGAACTTATTTCATAGGTGCGATATTTCGTAAATGCGTTAAAATTCAAATACGATATTCACAGCTTCCATTTTGCATGTGTTTTTTTTTTGTTATACGTGTTGTGCTACTTTGACACTCATCCCACAGGTACGTAGCCGAGCAGCTGATTCACTTAAGGAACTCTGGTGTTGCCAGCCCACACTTAACGGCCCCTAAACCGCACCGAGTTCATAGGCGAAGCAGTAGTTTATTTGTCGCCTTCACTACCCTTCCTACAAGCTCTGTTGCCTCCGCGCCACATATTTCCACCGAAAGAATTAAGATTGAAATTCTCGACATCGCAGGTAAAACAAAATGCGCCAGTGAGTATTGAAATTAGTTTGGGAGTATTTGGGGTGGACAGTCGCTTCTTCCAGGAGACGTACGGTATTCAGTTCCCTTCTTCCTCGGTAGCGGTTATAACACTGGCTTTCCACATTCAATGAATGAAATAAACTGTGTGCTTAAGGTGGATTCTACGCCACCCTATTGGTTAGTCATGGGGAAAGAATTGGTTTCAAAGCTATACTCCAAGAAAAAGAAACTCTAAACTTAATGTTATAGTAACTTTCCAATAAAGTGATCCGGCCTATACATCCACGTATGGGTCCTTTAAAAAGAGCTTTTCAGAATTTATCTTTGGTTCGTTTTGTTCGTAAAATAATCTTGCTTGTGTCAGGACAGTATTTCCATTCGGAACATTTGTTATTACTTCGTTTAGAAGGCTGCCGCAAAAGTGGGGAGTTGTAAAAAAGACAAATACGTGGCATGCGTGAACATACGGAACTCATTATCTTCCACATTAATTACGAAACTTTGGTGAAAGGAGTTTCGTAATTTCAGATGGCAGTGTGCGCTAGATAGTGAAAAGCGCCTCTAATGGAAGTTGCAATAGAAGCGATCCATTTGGATTAATTACGTGCCTAATTGAATGTCGCCAACACGCTTGCGAAAGATCGCGACGCAAAGGCGAGTAGTGCACGCACTGACCGCTCGTGCAGTGGTGACACTTGGCGGCAATCACCCCTCCTTCCTTCGCTTTCTCTCCCCGCACTAAAAAAAACAGTAGTAGAATGAGAAAGGCCAAAGAATGAACACCAGAATGAAATCGAATAATGTAGGTGCTAATCTTGTGTGCTTAACTGACCGTCCATCGAGAGCACGCCTTGATTGTTTCGCGCCTGGACAGACACTAGTCTCGAGTTTCCATGCATTCGTTAGGCAGTAAAGTGCTCATCGCCATTGGTCACAAAAGACTGCGGCTCTCTTCAGTTTTTTTTTTTTTTTGCTATGCACACTTTCTAATTTTCGGGGGTGAAGTTTCTTAAAGGCTTCTCTGCCGTAGCTCTCTGTCGTAGCGACCCGTACGTAAAGTGTTGACTAGATGTTGACTAGATGTCGCATCGCTCGCATAGTTCGAAATGTTTCGATAAACAAAAAACAGACAGACAAATGGATGGACGGATAGGCAGACAGACAGAGGGACAGACGGACGAACAAGCAGACAGACGTACGGAGAAGCATACAGACGGACGGACGGACAAGCAGGCTGACGTACGGACAAGCAGAAAGACGTGTCTGTCTGTCTGTCTGTCTGTCTGTCTGTCTGTCTGTCTGTCTGTCTGTCTGTCTGTCTGTCTGTCTGTCTGTCTGTCTGTCTGTCTGTCTGTCTGTCTGTCTGTCTGTCTGTCTGGAGAGAGAGAGAGAGAATAAAACTCTTCTTTGACATTCTGCGCGGGAAAATGGTGAGTAGGCGCTGCATAGCACAATGTATTGCAGAAACTATAGATTATGCCTCAGCGCAGGGTCACGACATCGTATTCCGATGGATACCCAGTCACAATGGAATAAAAGGAAATGAAGAGGCAGACAGCCTCGCCAAGAAGGCATCGAACGAAGGACGGGATTGCGCAATTCCTATGTCTGAGGTGGATATTCCACATTTTATAACGCAAGTAGCTAACCATTGTTCGATGAGAAATGGTTTGATAGCCTTAAATCAAAAGAAACAATGCTTTATGAAGTTGATTCACACAAATAAAAAAATTTCATAGCGACGGATCTTCCACAGCACTAAGAGACATTAATCCACAGACTTCAATTGGAAGTAGCATACACAAACGGCTTCCTGCACAAGATACATCTATCCAACTCACCGGAACGCCATTGTGGTCATGCAGTAGAAATTGTTCATTATACCCTTTTGGGATGCGTAAAATACGCGAATGAAAGGAAAAAATTAAAGAACAACTTAGCAAGTTTGGACAGATGGCCCCTCATATGAAAGAAACTACTTAGACCATGGCCTGAGATGCATCTCCAGAAGAAGGCGAACATCTTCCTAACACACTTTTTAGTGGATACCGGACTGGACAAGCGCCTGTGATAGACAGCCAGGGATGGATACATATGAAATGTGTTTGTGCATATACTGACAGTAGAAAAGGAAGGTGTGCGTGTAAACAGATTATGACTGTATGAACTGCTGGAAGAAAACTGTGTTTTCGCATGATATTTGAACTGGTTTAAGTGTGCTATTATGTTTTTTTCAGATTGTTCATTTTTGGGTACCATTCAGTATTATTCTTTTTTTTTTTTCGCTGCAGAACTTCGTGATATGGAGTAGCAGAGGCAATATGGACCTCAACCTCTCCACAGCAAAACAGTTCAGAACAGAATAGAACAGAATAGAACAAAACAGGCGCTGCGTGAAATGTGGACCCCATCTGGCAGTAGTATCAAAAAACAAGACATTTATAGAACGATGAGCCATTGGCAAGTGGCAGCACCGTGTCGCTTCAGTAAAGCACAGGAAACACTCGCTGTTTCGTTAATAGCATTGCATCGTCAGCGCAGCATAATGAGCAATGCGGTTTCTAGTATTACGTTCTATGCAATTTAGGAAAGAAAGTAACGCACTACCGAATGCTTGCGTATTGATTATGATTTCTAACCTGCGTAAGACTTGATATTAATTGATATTCTTCACACGTGTGAACGCAGCAAGCAGATCACGATGGCTGGTCGTTGAGAAAGTGCATAAACTTTCGCCAGGTTGTTGAATCGTACGTCACACAGACCAACACAAAGACAGACAAACCAAAGTTTAGGCGCTCAATTATCCCTAGAAAGGCTATCATCTTTACAATTTATATGGGTGGGTAAGAAAGTTTGAGAAATGTAATTGTGAGGTCACAACATAAAATTGGAGGACTCTTGAGCGTCGCTTTTAAGAGTAGATCGCGATAGCGTAATCTGGACCTCGTGCACATCGCCTGCTATAGCCTGCTTCGGTTCTCTAAATCCAAGTATTTGTTTTCCAGGTAACTTTCCTGTCTTTCTGCGTCACATCTCTATCTCTCTCTCTCTCTTTCTCGGTACTCAGTGCACGTTTCAACCCTATCGTAAAGTAGGATTGAAAGTAATATTGCATGTGTATTGCCAGAACAGTCTTCTTGTGCCCATTACTCAATAATTAATCTTTTCGCAAATCAGCCAAGAGCCTAATACGCGTCTATAAGGCAACACGCGAACTCACCCAACCAATTACTTTGATGATAGTTATGCCATCAGGGTGCTTTAGAAACTGGTAAGCCTGTAAAACGTCTTCTATTGCTCAATTGATATCTTTTGATAACCGGCGAAATTTCACGCTTCTGCGATGAAATATATGATACGAAAAGAATACTCCTTGACATTCATATATTGTTTTTTTTCTCGAAGCAGTTTGCACAAATATTGTGGCTCTTTGTTAGAACACCTGCATACCACGCAAACTGTCTGGTTCAATCCTCACTGGTACCTGGAAATCTTTATTGTGTATTGTATTAGAATCATTCTCAATTTTCCGGTCACACACAAGGTGACGACTTTTCGCTCACAACCAACGACGTACATGCCGACGCCTGTATACAACGACGCCTACACAGGTACGTTTGTAAAGCGAGCTTTTTGACGCTATAATAATAACGGGAAAATCATGTCCCGCAGTTTGTCCAACACTTTTCTCCGGACGCGTGTGGCACATACTGGCAACCACGAGGGTATACACCACAGCTGATTGACAGTTTATGTTCAATGGAACGGGAGGCAAACAGACTTAAATGTTAGAGCGTTAAAAGAAACTGGCATTAGTGGCGTCGAGCCATCGAATACAAAAATAAAACATCAGAATCTAAGCAGGCGTCAAACCGAATCGACTTCTGCGTGGCATTAAGGTATTGAATCACGCCGCCATTCCTGGTCTTGAAACTGCTTTGGAAAAATACACTATGCAGGTATTAGGTCAGCGTAACTGAAATTTCTGTTTCATTGCTGGCTATCTGATTTTATAGCATATCGATAAACATTACATAAGTTAACCCATGATGCAGATGTAATGGTGGGTTAACTCCAGTTGTTGCAATGTTCACTCCACTTTTATAGCTGCGTCATAAAAATCCCACTTGCATTCTTGTGAATCAGGACCCTCTATTTCAACCATTGCTAGAAGCTGGGGCAACACGCTAATGAATGGTGCGATATTATTGGCATCGTCACACCACAAAGTGCACTTTTTTCGACAACACTGATGGCAGATCTCTATACGAGCATGCTGGCGTTATCGAGGCTATAACTTGACCAGTGTAGCCACCAGTAGATGCCAGTGTATGAGACATTCCTGGTAAGTCCACGATCGACACAATCACCTCATAACACTTGCATGGAAGGCGAAAAATTCAGCATGCGTCACCGACATAACAGACTAAAACAAGAACATCTCAGCCTAGTTCTGCTAGCGCTGGTAGTGAGCGCTTTATAGTAGTAGAGTCATTACGCAAGTATAAAAAACTGGCTCTAGATACTTTAATGCGCGTAAAGTTGCTACCTATGCTTACTCAGTGCTGCAGCCTGGTGTAACATTATGTTGATTTCAAATGTGCAACACAGCAAGATTCTTCATTATTGCCTTGCGTATCATTTCATTGATTCCCATGGTACGTGGTATCTGCCAGACTTTCTCGTTCATGAGCTTTAGTCATTCAGCCCTAATCTTATTTCTCACTCGACAAACACTGACTGATATGTGGGGTTTAACGTCCCAAAATCACCATATCATTAGGAGAGACGCCGTAGTGGCAGGGCTCCAGAAATTTCGACCACCTGGGGTTCTTTAACGTGCACGCAAATCTGAGCACACGGGCCTGTAACATTTCCGCCTCCATCGGAAATGCAGCCGCCGCATCCGGGATTTGATCCCGCAACCTACGGGTCAGCAGCCGAGTACCTTAGTCACTAGACCACCACAGCGGGGTGCCTCGAAAAATACTCACAAAATCATTAAATTATCAGTAAGGCATGTCGTAGACTTGTTCAGAAGACATCTACGTGCGCATTTTCAACAAGGTGCTAATTGCGAGCTTGCTTTTTTGTTTATTGATAAAGGAAGCCCACATAATCTAAAAGAAAAATTACATGGCACTACACTGCAGCACGTATAGGATAGAGAGTCGTGAAACAGGAGCACTGCCATAAGCAAATTAAGACAGAGTGCACTCCCGTCTCTTCATGGTAAGAGGGTTGTCTCGAGTTCTCGTTTTAACTTTTTGTTTGATTTGTTTCAATTTGTTTTGGGAAAAATGAACCCGTAATGAATACATCAATACAAGCACAGTTGGAGGTCAATTGAGCTTCCCTCCACATGCGTCATTGACATTTTAATAATTATGTGGATACTAGTCGACTTAAGAAAACCATTAGGCCGAATTAACAAAAGATTCTTAACGGAAAATTTAGCAAAGGCTACCACAGTTTAGTGGGAACTATATCTACTAGGTGTGCTTCTCCATACAGTGTTTATTAATTTTTAAATCATGCTGCGTGTTTTTTTTTTGGGACACCCTGTATAAGCCGCTGCAAAACATGCCGTATATATTTGCGGTAAGGATATACCGAGATCATACCTTTCGTAAATTGGCTGTCCTTAATGACATGCTTTGGCCGCAAATAACACACACAAACAAAGTAAAAGAACACTCAACGACAAGCACAAACATGTTGAGTGTTCATTTACATTGTGTGTGTGTGTGTGTGTGTGTGTGTGTGTGTGTGTGTGTGTGTGTTATTTAGGACCAAAGCATGTCATTAAGCAAATACCAACTAGGCCAACAATCAGTATTGGCTGTGCGTTAGAATCGAGAACGCGCTGGAATAGTGTAAATGCGGTAAGCTGCTCTATGGGCGAAGCGCTTTAAATGAGTACATATAGCGAGCCCCTATGAAACGCTAGCGTTCGCTCGACTCGAAAACGAACGCTGATAATTCAAAAAGCCATTTCAACATCCCTCAATCGAGTAACTTGATGTAGAGTTTAAAAGCGGTAGATGCGGGTCCCAGGAGTGAGTTTTTCAACGTGCCCACTAAAATATGCTATGGGCTTTCTGACTGACGGTAAACTGAAAATCGCCGACGCCAACCCCTCCGGCAATGCGCGCACGGCCCTCTGAAAGGAAAGCCCACCAACGCCGGTGCATAGAGTCGGCAGTGAATATTAGCCAACCAACAGGCTCATCTCCAGCGCTGTTCATGTATGCCTGCGGCGGCGGCGAGGGACCGAACTAAAGCAGCCGCAGGAGCTCGGGTTCTCTATTCTCCATCGCTCGAATGGCGACGAATTGCCCGGCCGCTGTGCCTCGACGAGCAATTGTCCACCTTTCTAAGTGCTCCCTAAATTTCTACGCAAACGAGCGCTGTCCACAGGAAGCAAAGGAAGCAGATCGATGAGCAAAGACAGTTTTCTAAAGAAAAAAGTAAATTGGTAAAGGCGAGAGAGGTATATGGCATGAAAATGAGGGTTGAACTGGGCTTGCAGTAATATATATGCTTCGGAACTATGCCGGTGGCGCAGTGAATGCTTGTAACTAATTTTAGCAAGCTAGGCGATATTAAGGTACCGTGAGTTGCGCCGTAACATGAAGACAAGAAGTTTAAGGACAATTATGCTATCACTTATACGAAAATGTTTACCAAGAACCGAAATTATTCTCTGCGCTTGAATTGTTACCTCGTTTACTGATTTACCGTTTACCGCGAAGAAACACGGAAAGTTTATCGAGGATTCAAGCAAGCAAGGCATTGCTAACATCCCCTACGGACAACATGCTCGCACGACTCTAGACAACACGGCCGTTCCGCGCTGTGACGTCCTGAGCGTGCGTGTGAGCTTCTCCCTCTTTTTCTCTTTCTTTATTTTTCTTCCAATATTTTCTCCCCCCCCCACCTTTCCTCTGCGCATACTAGCACAGTGGTAATGCCAAACTGGTTATAATTCCTGTCTTGCCTCTCTTTCTCCTCTTCCTTCCTTCTAATGATTTCACGACAAGGACATGAAAAAGTGTACACAATTTCGCCCGATCCATTATTGGCATTAAGGGTTATGACAAACATTATTGGTGTATACCTTCAAGGTGCAAAAACGGCGCATGAAGATATAAATTGTCCTTTTTCTCATGGACTCATTCACGGAATATGTTGTTCGCACCCACCTTTGAACGTGAATTCAAACCAGAAGATTACTCAAACCTACAGTAAACAATCAGAAAGAGACGAAAATGTAATGACATGCACGTGATGTTCCCTTTTCAAGGCGCAGCACCAAAACAGCTGCGTTTACAATGTTCCACTGGTAGAGCCAAAAGAGGGAGGGTGGCTATAGGTATACCACGAGAATAGAACGATGACAAAGAGACAAGAAGGACACGAAGTACACGAAGCGCTCGTGTCCTTGTCTCTCTGTCGTTGTTCTGTTCTGTTTCTGCGCTATAACTATCATTTCCGATGGAGGCGGAAATGTTGTAGGCCCGTGTGCTCAGATTTGGGTGCACGTTAAAGAACCCCAGGTGGTCTAAATTTCCGGAGCCCTCCACTACGGCGTCTCTCATAATCATATAGTGGTTTTGGGACGTTAAACCCCACATATCAATCAATCAATCAATCAATCGCGCTATAACTATCGTCATGTCATACCAACTAGCCCAAGCTGCCAGGCTTCTAAAGGAGGGTGGGCTATGGGGGCACAAACACAATTCTCAATATCATAAAGTATTTCATGTGTATACACACACACACACACACACACGCACGCACGCACGCGCACAACCACGCGCACAAGCACACACACAAGTACGATCAGTATGAAACACCACCTACGGCCTCGTTCGACGAATATGTGTGGCTACACTTTGGAGCACCGCGTGTTTTGCTTTACTGCGAAGTTCCAATGATAAACCTTTATTAATGTGTCAGGCGAAATGTTGCCAATTCTCGCGACATTCCTCTCCCCACAGACTTTCCATGTACGTAAAAAACTGTGTGTTTGTGTGTGTGTCTTAATTTTAAAAGGTGACAAGATGCGTTGTTGCAGACAAACGAATTTATATACATTTAACTTGAATAGAGATGTGTTGAACCTATATAAACTAATGGAATGGTATTTTTGTCTGTGTTTTGTAAATTACACATGCCCCGAAATGCAAATATCAGATGTTTTACTAAGTGACCTGC
Organism: Rhipicephalus microplus; assembly: GCF_013339725.1. Lineage (NCBI taxonomy): Eukaryota > Metazoa > Arthropoda > Arachnida > Ixodida > Ixodidae > Rhipicephalus > Rhipicephalus microplus. The sequence continues at coordinate 300,914,022 of NC_051165.1, forward strand.
ACATAGAAATAACGAACATTCTATGCGTTGTGTAAACTGTTTATACAATACAAAATTATATTTTGTTTCAAAGTGTTTTTACTGTGTTTGCTGTCTCTTCTTGTTTTGTAAAGAACATCATACATGAAAGCTCAACTTGGTATAGCCCACAAATACCTACATACGTCTGGGCCTTTAAAAGCCAGACAAAACAGTGGCCGCCTGGCGCCATCTGTCACCGCCCTAGGCGTAGAAAATTGCGTTGGCTGTAAAAAAATATCAATCTCCCGCACCGCATCTTATTCTTGCACTGAGTCCATCGAAGTCTCTACAGCCGTATTCACGAATAAGAGTTGCTTCTTGTGCAAGTTCGGACGCCTGCGATAATTTGGAAAGTACCATGGCACATGCTTGTTTTTCACCAGTTTGGGTGTTCTTTCAAACAATGCTGACGCGTTTCTAAGCCTTAGGGCCTGATACAATATACCGTCATATACTTCAAAACCAGCCTTTAGTCTATACATTCAATGTATATTCATTCAAAGCTTTAAAGGTACGTGTATCTCTGCTTATATGTGTGTACACTTGAAAAAGACGGAGAGGCTTTCGTAGTGGCGCACGAACTGATATATTTTTCAGCCAAGTTCCTCTCGGTGAAAAAGGCCAGTTACATATAGCGTTTGTTTTTGCAGCAGTGTTCAACAACTACACCACGGGAGTATCTTAAAGAGAAGCGTTCTGAGAATATCGGTGGTACGAACAGGTTGTAGAGGTGTGCTACGCTACGTAGATCTTCTGTGGGGACGAATCCGCTTAGCAGGGCTGCGCGCGAAATCTCCGGCAGTGCGACAAGCTTGCGTTTGTTGACGATGCGTGCTAACTGCATGACTGCGATTGAACAGCGTCTAGAAACTCGAGGATCTGACTTTTGAATACTCCCGCATTCGCGAAGTTTTAGGATGCGGGTCATAGTGATAGATGGCATGCTCCTCCGTTTTTATGGAGGAAAGAAAGGGTCAAGAAGTTCGCGCTAAGATGCGTATAGAGCTCAGTACTTGGTACATATAGAGATGATAGTGACAAAAAAATCTTTGTGCGAAACTGGTACGATTGACTCCCAGTAAAACTCAACCTTCTACCCACTCCCTCTGTTCTCTTGAGCAGAGCTCTCCCAGCTGCCTAGCGGCTGTTGCTACAGAAGGGAGTGGAAGGTTGGTTGCTTCTCGGTGTCCGTCTTGTCTTGTCGTGGCTGCTGCTGCTTGTTCGGGAATGGAGGCCAGCACATTTAGAACGTTACACCATCTCCACTTTATATACAGAGACTTATGTACATATTTACAAGACGTCACCGTCGGAACCGTCGCATGTTGCCTCGGCAGTTCCGACGGTGAAGTCTTGTAAATATGTACATAAGTTTCTGTATGTAAAGTCGAGTTGGTGTAACGTTCTAAATGTGCTGGCCTCCATTCCCGAACAAGCAGCAGCAGCCACGACAAGACAAGACGGACACCGAGAAGCAACCAACCTTCCACTCCCTTCTGTAGCAACAGCCGCTAGGCAGCTGGGAGAGCTCTGCTCAAGGGAACAGAGGGAGTGGGTAGAAGGTTGAGTTTTACTCTCCCCTTTAAGGTAACCTTAACGGCGCATTGAGAAACTGAGGAACACAAATTATTGCAAAATTGTAAGCCAAGCATCTGCGAGTTTAAGATATCGGTGGCTGCGTCGAACGTCTCGAAAAACACAATGCTGAAGTTGGTGCAGAATTGTGGTTGTGCGCAAATGAAGCTATCGACGGTGTGCCGGTCACACTCACATTTGTAGCCGTCGCTTTCAATTATGAATGCTCTCTCAATTATGGGCTAGGCAGCGATCAGCCGCTTTTAATATATATGTGTATCTGATCTTTTATCGAAGTCACTTGTGATTTCACGTTGCTACAATTCAGTGTTGCATTTATTACTGCATGTCATTGTTTCACGTGTTACTATACTTGCGAAGCAGAAGAGCTTCACTGCTTAACGCGTGGGTGAAAATCCTGTTCTCGGCATAGCAGTGGTGAACGAAAGCATTGTCCGATTGGCTATTGTTACATTTATTATGGTTATATAAGGAAGAACTGTAGGTCTGGCTGGCACACGACAAGCTTCGTACGCTTCCATTTTCCCATTATGGAAAGGGGTTCGGGTTAAAGGGTGAAGCTCCTTAAGCGGCACCCGTTCGTCCCTCGTCGTAGTCGTAGTGCGTAACCAGTCGTACGTTTTGACCTGCAAGGTGTTGCCGGTGGGAGATTTCTCCTGTGCGTTGTTGAACAACAAAGAATTCGCAGCGTGCGCGTTAACTAAAAGCCAAATTCTCCTGTCTCTCATTCTCCGTTAGCAGCCATTGGCATGTACAATTGTGCACTATCTGTGAAGAAAGGGTTGCTACAATATACTCGATGGGCGTAACCTCCTTGGTTTTAGAAAGGTTTAGCGAGCGTTGGGCCGCAGCGCCATGAATACAGTGAATTAGTATATACCATTAACTCGAGGTGGTTAAAAGTAGGAAGTAGACACGAAGCGCAAGCCGTAAGAAAGTGTGCGTGTGCCACCTCTCGTTTAGTCCTTGGAATGTCGACTGGATGGCGGTACTTCTATATGCGGAATATATGATGAAAAGGTGCGAGATGGGGGTACTTGGAGTGTTGACTAGATGAACGAACGGACACACAGACAGATGCATGGACGGACGCACGGATGGCTGCACGGGCGGATGGACGCATGGATGGACGCAGGGACGGATGCACGGATGGACGTGTGGACGCACGAACAGACGCACGCACGGACGGGCGGATGGACGCACGGATGGTCACACAGATGGACGCATGGACAGACGGAAGCAAGAACGAATGGACGGACGGATGCTTCGCCCCACTCTCCATCATTCACCCCGTGGATATGCTGCCACTTTTTTTTACGCAACTACGACTTCTTGCGAGCATTAAAACTTCCAGCTTTATCTAAACGCTTCAAAGTAACCTGCGCTGCCTGTCTTTCAGTAGTCACATAATTTGTTTATTTTATACTCACGTATAAAATAAAAAAAAAACGTTGTGAATTTGCCACTGTTGTGAACGTTCAGATCATATAGGAAGGCAGGTTTCTGTGATCATGATTCTACACAGAAGTTGCGCTCTACGATTACGTTGTGTGATAATTATTGTTAACCTCATGACATACACTCTTTGGCGACATGAATGTCCCACGCATTAGTGACTATGGCGATTCTATGATTTATGACACCTTTGCTGCTGCTTGCTTATCGGGCCGACCGGAAGTGGGAACAGTAGGCAATGCTGACATGTTGGAGATGCCTCCTCGCTAGAATGGAGGCATAATTTCTTGGTAAATATTAGTGTAAGAGCCTAAACGCACATCTTGCACCGCCAGTGACACCAGAAAGGGACATGAGTTCGGCGGAGAAACCTTCTCTGAATAATTGTCAGCAACAACACAATGCTGAATCAAATGCAAGCCATGGACCGGAAGCGAAGCGGGTAAACACAGCACGAAGTGCACGAAAGGACAAGTAAGTGAAGAATGCGGACGGGAATACCGAAAGACGTGTGAGCAGAGAGTTGAAAAGGCAAAGAAGATGCGTGGCCCAAGTTGCTTGCACATCCAGCAGACATGTTTAGAGCCGCCACCTGTGCACTGTGGTCATGATATTAATGAGGGCAGTTCGGTGGGGAAATATCACACGTCGGTGGAGTTGAACTTGCTTGTTTGACGTATGAACATCCTCTTCGGGATCTCGGAGGAAGTTGTGCACTTGGTTTCCTCATAATTGTGTGCAGTGCCGCTGGTCGCGTGACTTAGCTCCCCTTTGTGTCATATAGCCGATACGTTTCTTTGAGCATGTTTTTGTCAAAGCTGACTGCATCTCGCATCCTGTCTTATTTATTATTATCGTAGCAATTGATTTTTGTTGTAAACTTTGCCGTCTCGATGCGGTATCGATGTATATGAAATTGAGCAATGCGATACTGCAATAATTAAATATAGCGATTCTTTTCATGTCGGCTGTACAGCGTACGACGTGAAGGCACCTTAAGTGGCTATATCTGTGATCTTCGATGTTTAATAACTTTCTTGCATACAAATTTCTCCAAACTTTACAGGAACATTCCGACCCCAATGTCGTTATCGTGACTGTATTACATGCGTCTTTGTTAATCACTGAATATTGTTATGGTTGCATGTTCACGAGGATTCACATATACAAACATCAGGCTTGAAAACTGGTTAAGTATTATTTTTAAAAATGAACTTGCTCAGAGTTAACAGGGTATTGGAAAACAAAAAGAAATTTTATAGCGAATAGCTGCAGTTAAACGTTTCCACTAAGCACGTATTGAGTTGACGAGCTTATGCGGGTATTACTGCTGCAGCTGCACACAACTTTACACAACAAATATCCTACCCGAGGGAAATTTCGAGGACCAACGGCTTCCGGTGACCACACACGCAACGGCGTCCAGCCCCTGGTGTTCTTTCTGCAGCAGATGTATCGCAGCGTCACTACCACTGAACCTGTAGGATCGTTACCGCTTTCCCAGCCTCTCAATACAGGCGTTTTCGTAAAGTAAACGTCTAAAATGGCAGCACTGGTACTAACAAACAGCACAAAAATGCACACGTACACACGCAGGAGGTCATACCTGGACTCGTTGCTACGTAGTCTCTAAGCAGAGGTTGAGCCCCTCTTAAGAAGAACTCCGGCAATTTTTTGATATTCACTGCTTCCGATGAAACTTTGACGGTGTGTTCTCGTCGATACTATGATGATACGTGCCAACGTTTATCCCCGTAAGTCATTTATCTTTTTTTTAGAAAACCAATTTGAAAAACTGGTGGTGAATTGTGGAATCTTAGCTGTAAACGTGGGCCATCGTGTGTATATGACGTGTCTACTCTTTCTTAAAACCCACCTGGCGCGTGTTTTCTTCTACGAAGTGACGACGACGAGGGCACAGTTCACTTTTAATATTTGCATACGGCCAGTTAGTCATCGCTGACATTAGGTCAGCATGCACAATATTGAGCAACGAGGAGATCAATTCGGGGCATCATCAATTCGGGGCTTCACGAACTGGCAGGTCGAAATCAAAAGGTGATCCTACCGCGCTCAGATAGTAGCTGTAATCATGACTGAACTGGTCACTGGTGAGTTGAGGTATGCTGGCATATAGCTTGATTCTGCGTCAGCCTACATCGCCAACTTGCTTTTTTTCGCGTCAGAAGATGATGATTGATTTGATTGATGATGATTGAAAACCACCTTATGATTATGAGAGACGCCGTAGTGGAGGGATCCGGAAATTTCGACAACCTGGGGTTCTTTAACGTGCACCCAAATCTGAGCACACGGGCCTACGACATTTCCGCCTCCATCGGAAATGCAGCCGCCGCAGCCGAGATTTGAACCCGCGACCTGCGGGTCAGCAGCCGAGTACCTTAGCCACTAGACCACCGCGGCGGGGCTCCGCGTCAGAAGAGGCGCGTGAGCTACGCTTACACCCAGGTCAGTGATGGCGGTGTGTAGCAGCGGATTTCTCTACGTCATCAGACACGGATTTTGTGACCTCATCGGATATTTACCATGGAGGATGGAACAGCTTCCTGTTTCGCTTTCTGTTCTGACTCATCGTAATTGCTGAATTATTTCACGAGTGTGTGGACAAAATGAACCCCTCTTGCTGTTGTAGCACTCTGAATACTATTTCAATACTATTTGAAAATGGCATTATCTCAGAATGGTTGAAAAGGCACCGGAGTTTCCTTTTAAGTGCTGGCTACAAGCCCTTGTTTCTGTTGTAACAGAAAAGCTTTTGAAGGAAATCAAGTTCTAAGGAGGGCAATCTACGCCTCAAGACCACCAGTTCGCAAGAGCTATGATGCAGTACTTTATCTGCAGAACGTTTTGCATAGGCGAAAAAAAAACTGGGCAAAGCACTCACTTCACTTTTGTATTTTCTACTCCGAAAAAGCTATCAAAGCCTTGTAAGCTGCTGATTGAACCAGATATGAATAGAGTATTTGTCTGTTGCTTTGTTCTTAGCCTCATTTATGCTTGTAATCTTTGCGTGTTGTATAACTCATTCTTGTCGCTTTAACGCAGTATCACGACCTTTGAAGCTAAGATGAGAACTGCTTGAGGTATTAAGGATCCAAGAACATTTTGATCAGTTAACGCTTGTCGAATCTTTTAAAGCCCGGAGTTCTGTGTGTTTTCGAATGGTCTATTAAGCAAAAACCACAAAAAAATGCAGAAAGTGCATTTGCGCACTGTTTCTGAAATAGAAAAAAAACATTTATAAAGTGGAATTTTCACAGTGTTGCAGAGAAAGTCATTGGCGTTTCAACAAAATAGCTAACATAAAAAGTTCCAGTAGTTAGGGTGCGTTTGAAAGGGTCAATTTTCCAACACGAAGTGCAGAACAAACACCTTAATGATTGAAAAAAAAAAAGAGATGGAAAGTGATTTAACGATGATGAGACCATTTTCTTAATAATATTTCTCATTAGCTGAGCAGATAGAGCAATAAGTGTGTTGTCACTAGTAGACAATACACGAACAAAAATTGTATACATGTTGGAACGGTATTTTGTGCCGCTTTGTTATTCCTTTTTTTTTAGTTTGTAAAGCTAGTTGGGACGCCCTGTTTGTGTTATCCGATCGTGAAAAGGCAGTCAACTTTTTTTTCATCAAACTAGCTGGCTTGTTCCGCTTAATTATCAAACTTTTCTTCGAGAGCAGCAAGGAAGAGATATTTAACCCGGTAAGGTTAATGTGTACAGGCACCACAGGGCTTAGTCTAGTTACGCCAGACACCCATTGTAACATAACAAAGAAGAAAGTACCACCAAGCTTTCTGTGTTCAGTTTGACGAGTGCCTGAATTTCGGTTTTTTTTTTTCAGCTGCTGCAATGAAATTTGGCTGTAGACAGCCGAGGTTTGCAGAGTTAGCGAAATAATGTTTTCAGTGTTCGTGGTTCGCTAATAGCAAAGGATAGAAAAAAGGCCATAGACACGTGGCCGCCATTGGTTGATACAAATATCAAGATTAATCGGCGCAGAACCTTATTGTTATCGTTTATAATGACAACGATTCTCTTACTTCTGGGGTGTCTGTTTTGCCATTGTTTTTTTTTATTTTCCGTGATAGCTGATGAACAACTTGTTATGGCTGAGTGCATAATTGCTGTCGTTATCACTCTGAGATCCGCTGTATTGTTATAACTTTTTTACTGCAATAATGGCAACTGCCATCTCCTAATTCGCGGCGATAAGCCCGCAACATGCAGAGTTTATGACTGTTTCATGTTCGCCATCAGTAATGGTTCGACAAAGTGTGGAAGGTTGGACAGGTGGTAGTGAGAATGTTGAGAAAACCAGCACAAAATTTTATAAGACATACACAGACGAACAAGAATTGACAGAACATAGGCGCCTTTTTATATGCATGTTAGCATGGAGGGCTTTAGTACTTTCTAGTGCATTACAGTACGTCAGAAAGATACGTCTATACGAAATTGCAGTGCACGCCAGGTTTTTAAGAAGCCCGTGAATCACGCAATGTTTAGCAGTAAAGTTATTTAGTATGACGTAATATCTATGCCGCATACCGATTCGTAAGCAAATATGTGCCACACAAACTCGGTAAGTCGCACTATTCCCACAGTTCGCCCAACAATACACAGAAATGCAAGAGCGGCTGCAAGAAACGGTCATCATGATAAACAGGCGTGTGCCGCATAAATTGAGTAAATTCCCCTACTCTGCACTGGTCCACTAAAAAGCCCCAATGCAATTGTGAGTCCTACGCTGGAGAATGTGAAGGGAAACGGCGGCTTTGGGAAGACATCTGAGTGGTGGAAGGCCTATGCGCAAATGACGACGGGCCCGAACACATATGAGAGGTGCGAACGCTTGACTTCAGCGTGAGTTTCTGCCTCTGGAGATTGGTCATCCGTGTCGTGTCTGTGACAGTGTGTGGTTCTACCCGAATCTCTTCGCGCTGAAAAGCGACATATCACCACCGAGCTAAAGCCTGGGAATGACCTCGAAGCAACCTTGAAACAGCCCTTGTCACCTACGTATGGCCTAGAAAAACCCTAGAAGTAACCAGATTAGCGTTCACAATCGTGTCTTATGCAGTCACTGCAAAATTATGGTAAGTAATGTAACGAAAAGACAACAAAATAAAAATTAAATGAAATTGTAAATTGCTCATTAAATGGCCAGGTTTTGTTATAGTCATCTGGATAAATATCACCCCGCGATTCCTTTGTGTTCATAGTCCACCGTGCTAATGTAACACTTTTGGGGCTGCTGACCAGAACGACGTCGGTTCGATCGCAGCCGTGGAGGTCGCATTTCGATGGAGACGAAGCGCTACACATGTCTGCTTTGTGCGATGCGAGTGCACGTTATATACGACACAAGACGCTCCAAAGTTCAAAAAACCATCCACTTCGGCGCCCTCATAATTATGTCACGGGTTTTGACTATAGTAAATCCGCAGATTTTATAAAATTGCATTTGTGTTGACGAAAATTTGTGATTTGGAACTGCACACAGCAGTATTTCATTTTATGATCTGCCTGAATCTCGAGTACTTAAGAATGCTTTCGTGCTCTTCATTTCTTTATTCATACGTTTACTTCCTCATAATTTTTGTATGCATTTCTGCTAGCGTTCAAAAGCCTAGTCTAAAAAACGATTGCAATCATTCTTCGAATGTTCTCCCCTGTTAAAGTCTCAAGCACTTTGCATCACCAAGCTCTTTTACTAAGAACTAATTCTGCACAATATGATAATAGAGAGTTCTTTATGTGATAAGAAAGCGAAGTGTTTATGATGTGGTCACTACCAATACGCAGGTCGCAACAATTGACTCACTACACTATTTGCTTTCTTTTAATTTCTTCGCTTTTTTCCATTCTTGCTTGTGCCTTAGCTAGTTTTCAGAAAGACAGTAAAGCAACTCTTGTGAAGAAAGCGTAAAGAAAGTGCTGATGTGTGAAGAGCGAATAGATTGAAATATCGGCTCTGCCTAGACGAAACTCTTCTCTAATAGGGAAAAAACACACGCTGCTTGCGGTAAAACTTAAAGGAAGATATCTGAATCTCTCTACCAATTTGCTTCTCTCATTGTGCTTAACCTTCACTGCCCAAATTTACAGACATACGCTTTATTCTTCCCTAACTCAGCAACTATGCAGGCCTAAGCTGGCAAGTTCAACGTTATCAAGCACGAAAATGGGCTTTAAGGGATGCCTCAATACACGATTACAGCTTAATTTTGACCAGCTAGGTTCGAATAAATGAAATGACTGCATCTTAAAAGCTACAGTTTGATTACACATTTTCAGTCAAAGACGTGTTTCTCTGGAGGCAGTAAAGTGAGGGACGCAATCTATTAACACTTACCTTACGTCCATGCAATAAAAACGCAGACCTCCTGTAGTTAACATAAAAACGTCCATTTGCGTTAAATGGCATGATTTATATTGTCTATGAACGTCCTTTCTGTCATTGTTCCGAGTTAGTTTCAAGCGGGAGCGTGATTGTGTGTGTATGAACTGGCTGTAAAGATAACGATTTATTAGCAGAAGCACTACCTACTTATTCAAGTAATATATTTATTGTTGGTATTTATTTTTGATGTATTTATTGATTGATATGTGGGGTTTAACGTCCCAAAACCACTATATGATTATGAGAGACGCCGTAGTGGAGGGCTCCGGAAATTTAGACCACCTGGGGTTCTTTAACGTGCACCCAAATCTGAGCACACGGGCCTACAACATTTCCGCCTCCATCGGAAATGCAGCCGCCGCAGCCGGGATTCGAACCCGCGCCCTGCGGGTCAGCAGCCGAGTACCTTAGCCACTAGACCACCGCGGCGGGGCTTTTGATATATTTATTGTCGAAGAAGCGGTAAGTTATGCGGGCCATCAGGAAAAGAGTGCGCTCAACAGTGTGGCCTACACACACACAAAAAAAAGAACTATCGTCATCTTGCACGGGTATTTGCCGCAAATTCTGATAACTCCCTCCACTCGCCCCCGATCCACCAAAAATTAAAAAGGCAGTAGTTAGCCCAACAAATGACTGCGAACGATGGCAGCAAGCCCAAAACCTCCAAGTGGCAAACACAGGCCTACCGAATGACGTCATGAAAACTAAATCCTGCCCGGACATGTACACCAGCCGAAGTGATGTCAATAAGCTTGCTGCAAAAAAAAATATGAAAAATTCCAAAGTGGGCGAAAGCTCAAGAAAAGCCAAGAAGCAACGCCCCCACGGGCCTTCCTTGAATCACTAGTCTCGTGGGGCTCGCTTATACCCGGAGAATCCTGGTAGCTCATACCTGAATTCATAAAGCAAAACGTATCCGCCACCTTCCATATACGCCAGTCGTCCATCTTGAAAGCCAGCGACGACGACAACACGCATAAGTCCAGGCACGTATGATTGTTGAGGGGAACTGACTGAAGTTTACGTGCATTTGCACTCGGGGAATAAGAATAAAATGAAAGAAGACAGTCTGACTTTCAATGCAGCCCTCGAACTGTCATCGCCATCCGTTAACAAAATCTTCCCGTGTCAAGATCTGTCCCAGGGCGTCTATTCTGCGCTTCAATCTGACAACAGGCCCCCGTCGCAGTATAGAAATGCACTTCTATTCGGTATACGTAACGTCTGCTTAGTTGTTTACTCGTATTTCGTAATTCGCACGGGAATTTCGTCAGGCTGGTGTTTTCTACGCGTGGTTTCAAAAACAACGTTTGAAGGCCTTGAACATTGGGTCGTCGGCAAAACCTGATTCTCGAGACTTCCCTACATCTGTACTCCCTTAGTCATTTGCTCCTTTTTTTTCTTCTGAATGCTACCTCCTAGGAGATTGATTGATTGGTTGATTGATTTGTGGGGTTTAACGTCCCAAAACCACCATATGATTATGAGAGACGCCGTAGTGAAGGGCTCCGGAAATTTCGACCACCTGGGGTTCTTTAACGTGCATCCAAATCTGAGTACACGGGCCTACAACATTTCCGCCTCCATCGGAAATGCAGCCGCCACAGCCGGTATTTGATCCCGCAACCTGCGGGTCAGCAGCCGAGTACCTTAGCCACTAGACCACCGTGGCGGGGCGACCTCCTAGGAGAGAAAAATTGATAACGTAAGGGGCCCTGTCACTGAACAAATGCACTTTAAATGTGTCCCAGGGTAGTGCGGTTTCGCCACACTCGTCTGCGTATTCTTGAACATCGTTTATTATTGTTGTTCATGTGTGCACAAGTCGATAAGTTTGGTCTCTTTGGTAAGACAGTAGGCAATAGTTGGCGAAAAATGACTCGAGGACGATAAGGACAACACGTGAGCTAATGTTCAACAATTGAATGTTAGCATTATTTGTGTTCTTCTTTGTCATTCTTGTGTCAATTTGCGCTAAATATTGCCTAATGTATTGAAGCTTGCAAGATTTTCATTTATTGCTATATGCACTAGTTGGTATATGTATTTACAGCAATATGATATGGATGATTCATTTATTCTTTTTTGTATTTAGAATTCGATTCTTTAATATGTGGGGTTTGCCGTCCCAAAACCACCATATGATTATGATAGACGCCGTAGTTGAGGGCTCCGGAAACTTTGACCACCTGGGATTCTTTAACGTACATCCAAATCTGAGCACACAGGCCTACAGCATTACCGCCTCCATCGAAAATGCAGCCGCCGCAGGCTGGATTCGATACCGCGACCGGCGGGTCAGCAGCCGAGTACCTTAGCCACTAGACCACCGTTACGGGGCATGTTAAGAATTTATTGTGTGTCACTGATCTTTCGATTTCGGTTGTTTTTCTTTTTCCCATATGTGTGTTCGATCGTAGGAACACGCGCCCCGCCGCGGTGGTCTAGTGGCTAAGGTACTCGGCTGCTGACCCGTAGGTCGCGGTATCGAATCTCGGCTGCGGCGGCTGCATTTTCGATGGCGGCGAAAATGCTGTAGGCCCGTATGCTCAGATTTCGATGCAGATCAAAAGGACCCAAGGTGATCGAAATTTCCGGAGCTGTCCACTATGACGTCTCTCATTATCATATGGTGGTTTTGGGACGTTACACCCCACAAATCATATCGTAGGAATACGCGTATGATTGTGTGTTCCCAAAAAAGATACCGATTACGTCAAACCACACAGCATTAAAAGAATACCCAGATCACACGTGCGGCACAATGACGATGACGGCAAGCGTAAACGCATTGACAACACGTCAAGCCTTCTTTTGTCTCCACGTTTATTATGCCGGATAATGTTAGTAGCGCCACTGGTGGTATCTGTCGCCCATGTTGACGTCATCACTCTAACTCGAAAAGCTGAGTGGTTAAATATTGTGTAGAAGACGACGAATGACACTATAATTGTTAGGTAAAGACCAGAATGGAGCAAGGAATAAAGAAGAGGTGGACGGTGGGCTTCGCCATGGTGACGGTGCCATAAAGCATTTCCTCTGCAGATAGTACAATACCAAAGATAAGCACCGACGAACTACTTCAGAGGCTAGAGACCCCTTCTACGATTTCAGAAGTCTTATCAACTGCTGCACCAATGAAGGGAACGACAAGATAGCATCAGCTATTCAAGTTTACCTGGTGGGAGAGACCTGTATGAAGGAAAATCGGAAAGCATTTGAAAATCTAAAAGACGATGCACCAGATCTTGAAGATGAGTGCCCGCCGAAGACGACAGGTCGCCATCCTAATAAGTCTTCACAGCAATGCACACAATGGCCCGCAGATAGTGAAACAAGGCCAGCTAGTCACTCAAAAAGAAACATAAGGAAGACTCCTAGGACGCTGAAAGAAGCCCATTATACCAATCGTAGCCCATGCTCTTCAAGAAATATGCATACTTCATGGTTGAAGGAAATGTTGAAGGAATCTAAGAGGGAAATTACCGAGCGTCAAAGTCAAAAGCGGGAAAGCTCAGAATAATGCAAAGGAAGAAGGACGATGATTCCAAGGTGACTGCAGACAAGACTAAGAACTTGAGAAAACTTCACAGATATAGCCACTGCAGAGCCCTCGTGGAAAAGCCAGCATCATGAATTTTCATACAAACGAAAACTCCTCATCGCTCACACTAATCCCATCAAGAGGAACACGTTTAAAGGCACGAGTGTTGAAAGAAACGTCGGAAGCACCGCTAGAGGACCAAGCATCGCTAAACAGTGTGACTGACCTGAATGAATAGACTCAGACCAGATAGAAGAACAAATGAACAAAAAGTGTAAATCGTGCGTATTAGTGTTCTCCGTCATCGTTACGTTAAGATCAGATTTGAGCAAGGAATAAAGAAGAGGTGAACGGTGGCCTTCACCATGGACACGGCAGCTCGTGCTTTTCTGATCCCGAGGGTCAGAGCATGGAACTTTCACTTCTTTCGAGCTGTTAATGAAGAAGTGTTAGTGCTAGTGTACGGCTATACTGATGAGCTGGTTTGAGCTTTTCCGCATAGCTGTACTATGGGAAGCTCTTCAACGCATGAAATTCCCCAGTGCACCACGTGTTCTTTTTTTTTATCGATGCGACTACCCATGGAAACTATTATTTGCGTGTAGTTCTTAGTTTTCCTCAAGAAAAGCTTCGGCAAACATCGTCTGTGTCGCATAGTTTTCCCTTATCGCGTTAGAAGGAAGGAAGACTGGCGAGATCGGTACGGGCCACTTTTCGCCAAGGCGGCATGGCTTCACAAGTGCGGAGTGGGGAAATAAACGCATTAGAACAACCGAGGCGCATAGATAAAAAGACACGCGCCTTCGCCACATACACAAAACAACTTCTGCGCTCATTGCGCAGTGTGCTTTTCGCTTAGCGCTGCTGAAACAGACATCTAGAGACACAGACAGCAGAGACGACATATCTGGGTCACGAGGCCAACCACGTTATTTGGTGTAGAAGTAAAATGAAAAGAAATGCATTGGATTTAATAAAACACTGAAACACGAAAGCTCGAACGAAACAAATGCTTCGTCTTCTGTTCAGGCAAACTTCACACAATGTATTGTTCTAGGGTGGTCCAAAAAAAGTAAAATATACTTTTAAGACTTCCCACATTTGCGAAACGAGCTTCGTGCTTCAAGATCTAGGGAGCACGGAGACACGACAATAGCAAAACCTCACAAGCACAGAAACTTTGAAGGAATTGTAGGACATGATGAAATTACATCACAGGGCTGAAGAACGAGGACACAGGAAAAATGAACAATACGAGCGCTGGTTTCTGGATACGGAGATAGCAAAGCCTTCCCTAAATAGTGACAAAAAAGAAGCAGGCCTAATGTATATGCAGACAAGTGTAGAGTAATGAATAAACAGACTTTGCATATTATCGCTTTATATGTGCTTGTCAGTAGTGGGCGTATATATTTAAATACACTGCAGCGCCCCATATGAATCAAAGAAGATGCCCCCCAAAATAATGATTTTAAACGGGCGTCGTGCAAAAGAAACACACAAGCAAATAGTCTTTATTTGCTTGTGTGTTGAATTATATATTTCCTGCCTTGCGTATTTTCGTTTCTTCTTCAAAACTAATAAGAAACACGCTTTGAATTAGAAGTATAATCCGCACGGCCATTCGTTTCCAAGGCTATAGCACTGTGTTTCTTGAAAATAAAAGGTGCAAAACGTGCTATTGAGAATCCTCCAATTGTACAATGAGATTTTAATCGTACAGGCATTGAACTATTTTTTGCGTACCTCAGCCCCAGTGGGTATGCGTGATTTCACACGTGTACACGTGCAGAACTACAAGCAGCCGAGAAATAAAGCCATCTTACTATATTATCACTGACTTTCAGTAAGCCACTTGCAAACTTCGAAAAATCCACACATTTACACGAAGTCAGTGATGACGAGTTGTCGAAGCTAGCTACTAAGGTCCATAATGTCTACAGTTAGAGTTGCGAAACAGTATAACAGACAGTTGGATGGACACATGCACGGATCTACCGGGACAGGTGAATGGATTGGAGATGAACAGATGGGCAGATAGACGCATGAATAGATCGATGAACAGATGGACTGACGGACGGACTGAGAGATGGACGGACGAATAGACAAACGCACTGATGGACAGATGCACCGACGGACGAGACGACGGATGGCTCAGGTGACCACACAGAAGAGATATTTCACAGCGTTTTAGTGCTGAAAACCGGAATCAAACCAAAGACATTTAGAGCAACTTGAAAAGGCTTTTGGTGCTGCTAATATTCTGCATTTTTATAGTGATATCTATTTCGTCAAGAACTCTACGCAGAAATGATTCCACAGCTGAGTGTTGGGTGTGGACACTAATTAGAAGTGATTACTTCAAGACTTACATCCGATACTTAAATCTACTTATACGCACTATAGAGTAGAGGTCTCAAGCTACACACACACACACACACACACACACACACACACATATATATATATATATATATATATATATATATATATATATATATATATATATATATATATATATATATATATATATATATATATATATATATGTAAAGAATCATATTCCAAGTTAGAAATACTGTGCAAATTTGTTTTCGGTTTTCTTTACATTAGGAGAGGAAAATACGTTTGGTGTGACCCAAGAAAAAGCACCACTTCAAAGCGATTCGTCGGCCATGATAGTACCTTCAGAAATAGCGTTAAATGAAGATGGTTGGTTGGAAAAGTTCAATAGGTTCAATTTATTCTGACCTCAATGTGTCTGGCTTGTAGCCTCTAGCCGACCGGCTTGATTGGCGACGACAAGAGTATGTACACAATTGTGTGCAAAGTGTCTGAAACCGATAGCTGCTATCGATGATAAAATAGACACCATGGTTGCAATGCACCGGTTCATCGAAATAGGCGTTGCGGAAGCTTATACTTCACTCTCCATATCACATAACCCCTTATCTAGGAACTTTAAAAGCTGGTGCATGCTTTGCATCACAAAGAGCCTCTCCGTTGACATGCCACCTGGCAGCTACTCCTCTAAGAGGAAAGTTGTTTGAGTTAGCTTGTTTATTGTTTATGATGTGTACATAAAAGCTTGTGCTAGTGTTTCCTAACGTAGCTTTTTTGATCACGTTCTTTTGCGTAGCGCAAGGATTTTAATGAGAGGCACTCTGCCAGCCGTTTATAGTGGACACAGAAAGGTGCGTAACTCGGCGAGATCAAAGGGACGCACCTCTGTTGCAACTTCTAAGGGAGCTAGAAAGTTCTTACATAAATGAGAACTCTTGAAAGTTTGGCAACGTATAGTTCTTCATGAAAAATTTCAAAGTATACACTGGATAATTAAAGCTCCTGGGGTTATGGCACACAAGAAATCAAGGCAGGTGGGACAAGTTTGAAGAGATGCAGCAGTAAATCGTGGGTGGCACCGACGGCCCGAAAGTTTTATGATGAAGACAGTGAGCCTGCGCTTGAACTGTATCACTGGAGGTAACTGTGGCGGGGTTTATTTTTATGCACCAGTCCACTTCTTCCTTTAACATTTCTTGTTTTGTAGACTTTAGCAGTCCCCATGGAGAAGCCAGAAATATATGATCTAATCTTCTCGCCTGTCCTTTCTGTCTTGCGTTTTCAAGGATAGAAAGTGTAAGCAAACTTTCTAATAAAAGCAGAAAATGATATTTACCTCCCCATGGATTCAAGACGACGGGGCCTCTCCGAGTGCGCGAGCATGATTTCATTTTGCGAGACTGCGCCTTTTCTTTTTTTCGTATTTTGATCTCAAGGGTAACCTGAATTCTCCTTCGATGTCCTCTTTAGTGCACTAGTTGGTAAATAACGCGGGAAATTCTAATCGCAAGGACGTGCATGGACAGGCCGATGTACTGGTTAAAATCACCAACTATAGTCGGGCTTTCATAGGCAGTACGCTGTACATTTGTTTCCGCTCTTCAAAGGGCATCTGTATTCGCAGCAGACATCAACGCTGAACAAGTAGCAATGAAGAACACTGATTTTGTAATTTTTTATTGCTTTCAATAATATATGTGAAGCAGCTCTTTGACTAGCCTGTGTAGCGCTGTCTCTCTGTTCGCACCGCGCTCCTCTGGCCGCAGGTTTTGGGGCGGTGCCAAGTAGGTCACGCCTTCTCTCGCAGTGCGCGCATTGACATCACTCTTTGCAATGCCTGTCGCCGCTCACCACGTGTCATTTCTCTCGCTCGCAACGTTCGAGCGCACATCGAGTGGAAACACTCTATTCGGCTCGTTTATCTGCCATGAAACTTACACAAAGCCCAACCCACATTTCGTGTTTTTGCATTTCAAAGAAACGTTTACTCGAGTAAAGGCTACAACGAGTTTCACTTTAAATCATTTACTCAGCAACTACTTCGACGTCCGTTTCGGCCGGATCAACGGTGCTGCTGTTTCGCATCCCATTATGGTTCCCTTCGGAGAGATGGCCAATACTTTTTCTCTTGCTGGTTATTTCGTTTCGGTGCTGTTTTGTCGGCTTAGTGTGGAGTCTTGGAATAATCGAGAAACACCCAGCAGCGTGGACCGATCTACAGCTGCGACTGCGCTGCCAAGTGTGTATTTCGCTAGACCATGGCACTTTGACCAGAACAAGCGTGACCTCCTGATGGGAACGGAAGGCGTTTCAAACTCTGTTGCTCCGTGGTGCCACGCAGTCACCCCTAGAGAACGGTATAATGTGCACCCGAAACGTCGAGCTTCAGGCTTTCCTCATTTTAAAGTAAAAAAAAAGCAGCTTTTACTTTTAATGATTCAGTTGATTGGCGTCGCTTTTTATCCAATGTTACCTGCTCCCCAGGTACACAGAAGTTGGTCAGTGACATGTTTGAAAGGTACTCAGTTCAAGTACTTTTATTGTATTTTTCTGATATCATGGCTGAAGCGTTCACTATAAAAGATTGTGTGCCTCACACATCACTAAAGAGGGCCAACGCTACGATCGCATCCCTCGCTGTTTAAGCCATCTCTACATCAAAACATTGTGCTTCAGGGCAATTTCGCAAACAAAAGGCTTGCAACATTTACCCTTCATCCCTCCCCATGTCGTGGCTCTACTTTGAACAAGCAGCCACATCCAACTCTGCCCAGAGCCACTTCGTATAGTTTTATATATACACACACAAGAAGCTGAAAAAGTCTATATTAAAAGTGGGGTCGATGTAAAATTAAATTGAGCACGCGCTTATCCGGAGTAGGCAAGCCGCGCTATAATGATTTGTCCCTGGCACGTGCGAACAGTGGTTTGCTAATGTAGCCATTGTTTGGGCACTTGTTCGGCCATTAATCCACTAGGGATGACTGCCAGTTGTGCATGTTGGTGTAGGTTCATGATGAAGCGAGCGACACCTCCATGCCTTCATATATAGGGTGGATGCTTAGCGCTGTAATATGATGGTGCGACTGGAGAGCAGACTTGACTAACACCATCGCTAAAGAACAAAGGAAGTCTTGTGTCTAGATTCGTTTGAGGGCCACGGCTGTTTTAGGGCATTCGTTGCATTTAACCACAAAAACCAACATCAATACCAGCCCCTTTGTCTTTACCTCGGCTGACTGCGTTCAGTTGGCAGAAAGGCTACACTTAACGTTTCTTTACTACACTAGTCACGACCACTTGTTTCCCTGACGCGTAAAAAAAAGGCTCTGGCCGTGGCAGTTATGTGGAAGCCGAATCGCACTCATGCGCAAAGAGAACCGTAAACTAGATTTTATTGTAAGGTACAGTAGTACGTAAACCAAAGTAAAGGGCTCAATTTGGTAGTTTTCTATGGCGTGAGAAAAGTGCGAGGAACATATGCCACTCAATAACTCGTGATCTGCGACATTGTAGTCTACGTAACATGGCATGAGGTGGTGTTTCCTCTGCAATAGAGATTGTTTGAAACATCGATGGCTAACAGCAGCAGCAGTGACCACTTCTTTGCCCGGTGTGTAACAGGCAGTGTCACTACATGCGGAAGCAGGATTGCAGCTGTCTCAAAGAATCATTATTAGTTTTCAATCCAGCGCACACATAATACATACAGTAAAGTAGCGTACTGAATTTGGCAGCAATGTTTTTTTTTTTTGGGGGGGGGGGAGCGAGAGAAGCACTTGTTCATTACATGGATGCATTGTCTGGAAAGGAGTAGGGAACCTGCTTCATTCAAAAATTTCAAAACTGTGCAATTCGGTACTTGGTAAGACGTCAGCGTAAAAACGGACTTGATATAGGCTGATTGGGCTAGTCCATGAGCTACATTGTGCTTAACGAAGCAGCATTCAAAAGGGTACATTCATACACACATTAAATGACGCAAACACAAAAGCAGTTTGCGTCATTTTGCGTCATTTTGCGTGTGCGTGATTGTGTCCTTTTGTAGGCAGAAAGAGAGATAAGGCATGAAAAACGGCAGCGAGGTTAACCTGCTGGGCAGCTTTACTAGAAACTAACGGCGTATTCAAATGGCCCAACAATCTTGTTTAGACGATAGAACTCCATTTGGTGTCACTTCGCAGAGCTTGGCTGCCGTTTCCGACATTATCACTTATTTTAAATGTGAAGCATTTCTTAGCAAACTTCGGCGACATTGAGCGTATCTATCTATCTATCTATCTATCTATCTATCTATCTATCTATCTATCTATCTATCTATCTATCTATCTATCTATCTATCTATCTATCTATCTATCTATCTATCTATCTATCTATCTATCTATCTATCTATCTATCTATCTATCTATCTATCTATCTATCTATCTATCTAACTAGCCACCTATGACATTTAGCTCTCCTGGCCGTTTCAATAATGGTATCCATACCAAACTTGGTATGGCATAACATGGCTGTATGAAGAACATATTTGACTAGTCATAACATGAAAATCATGTCATGTAT
Organism: Rhipicephalus microplus; assembly: GCF_013339725.1. Lineage (NCBI taxonomy): Eukaryota > Metazoa > Arthropoda > Arachnida > Ixodida > Ixodidae > Rhipicephalus > Rhipicephalus microplus. The sequence goes on from NC_051165.1 coordinate 300,933,976, forward strand.
TTCATGAATGTCATGATTTACATTTCATGGTCCTGCAGCTGTTGCGGTTGTTTAGTTCACATGGCATGTTGCGAAACTGGTATCGTATGGCATGATTTCATGGCGAACACAAGTGACAGACCCTAAAACGAAAATCATGAGATGCGCGTCATGTAACAACATGACTACATGCCACGCTCATGATCCACTCGCGGCCGTTTCCTTAGCGTCACATATACTAAATTTGGTATTACGGTACGTAAATGGATGGCGAAGGTATGTGACTGTGCAAACATGATAATCATGAGATGCGTGTCATGTAAGCATAACATGACTACATGCCACGCTCATGATGCGCTGGCGGCCGTTTCGCTAGCTTCACTTATACGAAATTTCGTATTACGGGACGTGAATGGGTGACGAAGGAATGGTACTGGTGCAAACATGACAAACATGAGATTCGTGTCATGTGATAACATGACTACATGCTATGTTCATGGCGCGCTCGCCGCCATTTCGCTAGCTTCTCATGTACCAAACCTAGTATTACGTGACGCGAACGGACGACATAGGTAAATGATACGTCCAAACATGATAATCACGACATGCATGCGTGTCATGTAACAACATGACTATATGCCACACTCATGATGCTCTCACGGCCGTTTCGCTAACTTCACATATGCCAAATTTGGTATTACCTGACGCCAATGGATGTGGAAGTGCAGGATGTGGAAGTGGTTGGCAAGGTACGATGCAGTGACCATAGAATGGTACAGTCTCGAATTCGCCTAGACTTGAAGAAAGAACGACCGAAACTGATACGCAAGAAGCCAATCAATGAGCTAGCACTGAAAGGGAAAGTACAGGTATTCAGAGTGTCGCTGCAGAACAGGTACTCGGCTCTTAGTGAGGAAACCAACCTTAACGTAGATACAATGAACGATAATCTGACGAGTATCATTGTGGAGTGTGCAGTGGAAGTTGGAGGCAAGGTAGTTAGACAGGACACTGGCAAGCTTTCCCAGGAAACGAAGAACCTAACTAAGAAGCGTCAAATCATGAAAGTGCCAAGTACAACAGACAAAATAGAACTGGCAGAGCTTTCGAAGTTTATATAGACGTGAGGTATGCGATGTAAGAAGGTATGACATGGAGAGAATTGAACGCGCTCTGAAAAACGGAGGAAGCGTCAAAGCAGTGAAGAGGAAACTTGGGATAGGAAAAAGTCGGATGTATGCACTAAGGGACGAATAAGGCAAAATCACTACCAATATGGATATGATAGTTAAAATAGCGGATGAGTTTTACAGAGATCTGTACAGTAGCCGAGACAACCACGACCTTAATACTATAGGAACTAGCAGTAACCAAATGACACCCCACCAGTAATGATAGAAGAAGTCAGAAAAGCTTTGGAGAGCATGCAAAGAGGCAAACCTGCTGGTGAGGATCAGGTAACACCAGATCTGCTGAAAGATGGAGGACAGATTGTGTTAGAAAAACTAGCCACCCTGTTTACGAGGTGTCTCCTGACGGGAAGAGTACCAGAGCCTTGGAAGAACGCTAACATCACATTAATACATAAGAAAGGAGATGACAAGGACTTGAAGAATTACAGGCCCATTAGCTTGCTCTCTGTAGTATACAAGCTAAGCTATTTACAAAGGTAATTGCTAACAGAGTAAAGAAAACATTAGAATTCAATCAACCAAAGGAACAAGCAGGATTTCGAACAGGCTACTCAACAATTGACCACATTCATACTATCAATCAGGTAATAGAGAAATGCTCAGAGTGTAACCAACCACTATACATAGCCTTCATAGATTACGAGAAGGCGTTTGAATCAGTAGGAATATCAGCCGTCATGCAGACACTGCGGAATCAGGGCGTAGATGAAGTATATATAAACATTCTGGAAGAAATCTACAAGGGATCAACTGCTACCGTAGTGCTTCATAAAGAAAGCAACAAAATACCAATCAAGAAAGGTGTAAGGCAGGGGGACACAATCTCCCCAATGCTATTTACCGCGTGCTTACAGGAGGTTTTCAGAAGCCTACAACGGGAACAGTTAGGGATAAGAGTTAATAGAGAATACCTTAGTAACCTGCGCTTCGCTGATGACATTGCATTGCTGAGTAACTCAGGGGACGAATTGCAACTCATGATTACGGAGTTCGACAAGAAGAGCAGAAAAGTGGGTCTTAAAATTAATCTGCAGACAACGAAAGTAATGCACAATAACCTCGGAAAGGAGCAGCACTTCGAGATAGGTAATAGTGCACTTCAAGTTGTAAAAGACTGTCTACTTAGGGCAGGTAATAACCGCAGAGCCGAACCACGAGATTGAAGTAACTAGAAGAATAAGAATGGGGTGGAGCACATTCGGCAAGCACTCTCAAATTATGACAGGTAGATTGCCACTATCATTCAAGAGGAAGGTATATAACAGCTGTATCTTGCCGGTACTTAGCTACGGAGCAGAAACCTGGAGACTTACACAGAGGGTTAAGCTTAAATTGAGGACGACGCAGCGAGCAATGGAAAGAAAAATGGTAGGTGTAACCTTAAGTGACAAGAAGAGATCAGAGTGGATTAGGGGACAAACGGGGGTTAAGGATATCATAGTTGAAATAAAGAAGAGGAAATGGACATGGGCCAGGCATGTAGTGCGTAGACAGGATAACCGCTGGTCATTAAGGGTAACTAACTGGATTCCCAGAGAAGGAAAGCGGGTTAGGGGGAGACAAAAGGTTAGGTGGGCAGATGAGATTAAGAAGTTTGCGGGTATAAATTGGCAGCAGCAAGCACATGACCGGGTTACCTGGCGGAACATGGGAGAGGCCTTTGTTCAGCAGTGGACGTAGTCAGGCTGATGATGATGATGATGATGATGATGATGATGATGACGCCAATGGATGACAAAGGTATGTGACTGGTGCAAACGTGATAATCATGAGATGCGTGTCATGTGAGAACATGATTACATGCCACAGTCAAGGCACTAATACATTTTGACGTGACATGGTGCACGTGCTAGCCGGCGTTCATTTCGTCGCGTCGGTCCTGCGAGGCGCCGGTCCTGCGATATACTAGCAGGCGCGCGCCGCGCTGCGTTGTTTTGACGAATGCGCGTTTCAACGTGTCCGGCGTCCCTCCGTCACAAAAAGAGGGAGACGCAGCGTTGTCTGGGTAACGCATCGGCACGAAATACAGCATGTCCCATTTCGCACCGGTTGCCGTCGGGCCGTGCCGATTGACGCTGGTCGCGCCTGGCGTCAGACTATAGAGTGCTCGCGTTTTGCTTACGTAGCGCCGCTGCGCCCAGTGTGCGCGCGTCAACGCTACATTGGAGTATATTGGGCCCTTCATGATGCACTCGAGGCCGTTTCGTTAGCTCGACATAAACCAAGTTTGGTGTTACGTGACCTGAATGGACGACGAAATATATGGCTGGTGAAAACATGATAACCGCGACACGCGTGTCATGTGCGAACATGACAAAATACCACGCTCATGGTGTGCTCGCAGGCATTTCACTAGCTCCACATATACTAAATTTGGTAAAACGTGACGTGGATAGATGAGGAAGGTAAAGGACGCATCCAAACATGATAATCATGACACGGAAGTCACGTATGGCATCATTTACCTCCACCTCGTAACGTTGTGCTGATTTAAAGTGACAAAACCTTCCTCGTACGTGCTTCGCAAAACCATCAATTCCCACTGTACGTGGGATCTGCCAAATTTTCTGTTTTCTATCTGCTCTAAATAAAATATTGTGACAAAGCTTTTTAATATTTCAACGAGCAAAGGACCAAAACGAACAATCTTGTGTGCCACCTTAAGCCGAGTATGAGATAATGATGCGTTGTAAACTTTCTTTACATTGTTATTTGTACGAGAAGTTCAACAAGTTATTGCGTTTTCAAACCAGTCATGTACGCTGCAGTATGCTATTGCTTTTATTATAAGTTCTGTGCGGGCCACGGGTGACCTCGGTCCACTCATATTTCCTGTATTTGTGAGAATATACCATGTTAGGGTTATTACCTCAACACTTATAGTTGAACAGCAGGCACTTCATAGTTCTTCCGTGAAACTGGTACTACTTTTTGTTTTTTGATTGTTACTGGTTTGTTACTGGTTGTTTGTTTGTTACTGGATTATTATTGGTACGTCGCAGAGGTGTTGGAAGATTTTACTTTTGATTGGCGCATGACCTGGAACACGGAAAGTTTTTGTCCAGGAAGATTACGCTATGTGGCTTTAAGGAGTCGATAATGACGAATTCTTTTGTATTCGTCTGACTTCCTTGTGATAAACTGAATTGAGCGATACATTATGAAATGTGCTATGTGGAAGCAGATTTGCAGACATATTAGTGGCTGGTCATGCTGTCAGGGTAAATCTGGCCGTAGCAAGTTCAGCATCAACAGAAGTACAACAAAGGGTGTTTAGCCATGTTCATTGTATTGACGTAGGATAAAACACAGCACTTAAACGGCATAGTATGCCTAATCGTCCCACTCAATAATAAATGACTACAATGTACTACCGTTGCTGTGAAACTTCTTACCCTCCCGTGCCTGAATACATTCCAGTTAGCGCACGAAGCGAGTGATTGGGGACGTGGGTGGAGTAGCAGTTTTCATAAAGGAGGGCGCAACAATGCAGCGAGGGTTAAGTTGAGTATATATAACTAATGCTACTGTTTGTTAAAAAACAAAGGTTGTTGAAGAATACAGCCATACTTTCGTACTCAGGGGTCCCAGTGCATTTATTACCTACTGCATAAATTTTAAGAGCTGGTTTACGTTGTTGCCAAGAGTTAGTATTTTTTCATGCGAAATATGAGATTAGTTCTATTATAAGCCCTATTTTCGGCTCGCAGAACGTCCCGGTTATCTAAAGCATGGCTTAGGGCTCGGGTTTTCGTTGCGAAAAATATAAATATACATCACTCGCAGTAGCGCGTGCTCCTCCAAACTGTGAGTGGTGCCTTCACTTGGCTTGTCATGAAAAATTAAGCTTTATTTTCGTTAAGGAGGGAGAAATAAATATGTACTACAAGTGGAATAATTTTTTGCATTGCAGAAGTAACTCATTGGCATAATTTTTTATCTACTGGGACACACTGAGAATAGTGGCGCTTCCTTTACCACTGTTCTGTGTTGTAGCAGCATTTGTTTCTGAGTTGTTCGTGCGGGCATACAATGTTCAATAGGCATTATGCTTCAGAATTTGAACATTCTCATTACCCACTGGCAAAGCATTGACTAGTATAATTTGTATCATTATTTGTCTATGTGCTGAATGCACAGGCAAAACTTAGGGTCGCCCTCTACCACACAACTGATTGATCGATCGATTTAGCTTGTTTGTTTGCTTGATCGATTGATTGATCGATTGGGTGATTGATTGATTGATTGATTGATTGATTGTGTGAGAGACTTTGATAAGCAGGGAGAGGCCGGCAACTGCTATGCATGATGTGAATGGTTCAGACAAAAAACGATGTTCCTTTTGTCGAGATTGTAAGCAAAGAAACCCTGAAGAAATTGTGTAAGACCCTTGCTGTACTTCAATAGTTTATGTGAATCTCGTCATACAGAAATGTCGTAGCTTCAGGAGAGAGATAAGAAAGAGAGAGAGATAAATAGAGAGGAAAGGCAGGAGATTTCATTGCCCCGCCGTGGTGGTCTAGTGGCTAGGGTACTCAGCTGCTGACTCGCAGGGCACGGGATCGGATCCCGGCTTAGGCGGCTGCATTTCCGATGGAGGCGGAAATGCTGTAGGCCCGTTTGCTCAGTTTTCGGTGCAAATTAAAGAACCCCAAGTGATCGAAATTTTCGGAGCCCTCCACTACGGCGTCTCTCATAATCATACGATGGTTTTGGGACGTTAAACGCCACATATTATCAGGAGATTAGATTGACATAGGTTACTTTTTCTACATGAGCCAAGACAAAAACAATGTGCACCGATGGTTAGGGTCGAGAGGTTTGCAGGTGCTTGTGGCTGTGTTCCTTCAAATACGTCTACGAAGAGCAAAATTTTTGTATTTGAACAACAATGATGCATGTGTACTGTTGAGAAGTGACTTGGTTGAGAGAAAGCAAACACACGTCACGAGAGAAGCACTTTATTTTCATTGTAGGCTAATGCTGCAAAAATGCAAAACACTTCCGCATTCTCTAAAGATTTAGGCAGACAGCCATAGGCTACTTCCGCGCCTATTGTCAATTTTTTTTTCCAATCACGAATTGCACTACACGCTTTTCTAACCAGCGCTGAAGTAATGTTAACGAAGGCGTTGGTATGATCACGTGCGTCAAAGCGTCGTAAACATACTAAAGAAGTTCAACTCAGGTGAAGGAGGCAAAAGGAAAATATCTAGAGCAAGAATTGAAACTTCGATGTCGGACAAAACGAGGAGTTACATGTCCTCCTGATGGCGGTGGTTTGTACGTCTTAAGCTATCACCGCAAGTGTGCGTTGAATTTAAAGAGAGCACGATGGCCAGTTTACTCGTTGCAGCTGCCGCGCTTGCGAAATGAGCATGCTGCCCAAACAAAAGTAACAATGGGGAAAAACGTTCGAGCTTGTCCGTTATTTCCACGCCTTAATAGACAGTTAGAGTTTAGCGTTAGCGTGATAGCGTAGGTTAAGGGAACGTTAAGGGATAGCGTAGGTTAAGGGAACGAACGTTTGCTGCACGCTACCGTGCAGCAAACGTTCGTTGTAGGAAACGTCTAATAGTTTAGCGAAATAGCGCTTACATGGTTTACGTGCCCCCAAGTGGGATGGTGGCGCCACCTATTAGATGGCTAATAAGTTAAACAGTGAAAATGGAAATAAAATGAGAATGTCTGCCTATGCCGCCGCACGAAGCATTGTTAGAAGTTCATTTTTGTGATAATAAAAGCAAATAAATATGAACCACGTACAAAACGTGAAAACATCTACGTTGCCGATTTGTTTACATTGATCTTGTAGTTAGGCCTAGGCGCGTTCGAAATGGGAAGCTATCTCAAAAACTACGCCAACTTATCCGTAATGCTCAGTCATCGAAGCTAACTGAAGGCAAGCGAAGCCACTTTGAACAGTCGTTTGCTGCGAACAAGGTGAATCTTTCAACAACCATGCCAAAATTCCTTCAACGTGGGTGTCCGAGAGCGCCGCCATGTTTACGTACACTACGTGCACCTACGCTACCTTAAATCTGAATACCGCGCGTACAGTAAGCGGTGCGCGTAACGTACGTATCTGCGCATGCGCACATTCGATTCCGGTATCACGGTACGCCCGGTATCACGGTAAGCCCGGTGTACTATAACTCTCTAATGTTGGAGTAGAGCTCGTTTACGTGTTGAGCTGTGACAGTGGTTAGTTTGTGCGAATCTAGTGCATGTTGTTTTCGTGCGTTCTTTCTGCTTGAAGAACGTGGTGCAAGTTTCCAGCGGCTTGCTACTCTTCGCATTACATTACAACTTGTTGCTGTAGCATCCATTCCTTCAACTTTAGTGGCGAAAAAATTATCTCATTAAAGGCTCAACTACCTTTCTGAATGACAGGTTTCACTTTCGTGTTACACCAATTCCCATGAAACAGGGATCAGTCATGCTTTTATTAAATTATAGCAATGTAGCCTAAATTATTATACTATGGCTTCTGTAATTGCGTAATCCATTTTTATATGCTTACCTCGTGGTATACTGTTGTTTGCCTGCAACAGCGTAATGAATACACTGTCTTAAGTAGTACAAACAGTAAACGTTGAGCTAGATATATGCAAGGCTTTTTTTATATATTGGCATGTAGCCCGAGTTTCTTTCGGTCTTGCATGGCGCCCCATTAATGTGACACCTTGAACGATGCCTACACTGTCCGCGTCACGAGCTCTGCTGAGAAGCTTTCGGCGTAGTGTTAAATTTTGCTAGTGCATTCATTGCTTTTATCACATAAAAGCAATAAATTGTTTTTTTTGAGGATGGAGATGTAGCTGAGGCAGCTAAATAGCGGGCTGCAGAAAGCTGCCTTCATGACGAAACAAAAAATAAAAATGAAATGTGTTTAATAAATGGCTTCAGTGAAATATTTTTTTCACGACAAAGAATTATATGAGCCAGTGAGTTCTGTGGCATTGCATTTCCTTGAAGAAAATAGGAAAGACAGAAATGAAATCGCTCAATAATCAATCAGTCACACATGGACGAGAAGGGAGGGCACAGCACATGGGATACTCGTACTTATGTCACCTTGCGCGTAATGTCTTACCAATACGGCCAAATTTCTCGCCCTCGAGGAAGGCAAAGTGACCAAAAAAGGCTTTAAATATGTTTTTGTTTAATAATGTTTTATGTGTGGTATTCTCGTGAGCTCGAACTGGCAAAATGTGAACACCTAAACATATACACCGGACAAATCAGAATATCTGTATGCGCTTTTATTTCAAGAGCCGTACAAACATTACTTATACTTTACTTCGTTTGTTGACTCGAATCTACTCTTGCATGTCGTCCACAAGAGACATCGCAGGTGAAAGCGACCAAAGAACTACTGATTTTTCTAAAAAAACAACTTGCACAAGTGGCTGGGACAGTGATGTCGCGTACCAGGCCAGCGTGATAAACATGTGTCTAACTGCGTGTGTGTAAGGAGGGGAGGGTGCTCCGTTATGCGCTATCTTTCTTTCTCCGCTCTTTTCTGTCTCTTTTTTTCATCTCCCTCTTCCAGTACCCACGAATAGGGTAGCAAGTCGTTTATCCTCAGCTGTTTAACCTCTCTGCCTCTTCTTCTGTACCATTTCTTCGCTCTCTCGATTGTGCTTTTCTTACTAAGAGGACCCTCCATGAAGGAATACTGTACACTAAATGTGATCCGCAAATAATATGAGTGTGCACATTATCCTAATTTGTTCGTAATAGATACGGCCTTCCTGTGCACTTTAAATCATAGCAATTTATATATGCAAACACTAGTTCATTTTTTACACCATGCTAAAAGAGAGGAAGGTGATTCTCTTCAGTTGGGGGACAGGTGGCTTTTGTAGGTACGAAACAAAGGAGCATTCTCTCATTACACGAACTCGATGTTTTTGTTTGTGGGCCTGTTCTGAAAGAATGGCTCTCAAAAACTTCCCAAGTCATTAAAGCTGCAGCTTTAAGTTGTCTCTGTATGTGCGCACATCTGTACGCATAAGTATGCTTTCGGTGTACAGCTGAAAACACCATGGTGCATGGCGGTGAATGAAAAAAAAAAAACGAGAAGCAATGAAGTCTCGACCATTCTTGCGGAGCTAATACGATTTAATTATGCAACGACTCTCGCAAATGTTGCCACTATGTCGCCAAAGTAAACACATGGAAGCAGCTGTAGAGTGTAACATCTGTAAAGAAGTAGCACAAAACGGTAACAAAGAAATCACATTCACAGTAATCGTGTTTATTAAAACTGTAATGCTTTTCCGGCCTTTTTTTTTACAATAGCAATTGTATGGACATCCTCGGCTGAACTTTGTCGCGGGCACCGACGTGGGCATCGCCATCACTCACGGTATATGTATGATTATATGTATACATATATATTTATATATATATATATATATATATATATATATATATATATATATATGAAAACGCAAGAAATAAAAATAATTTAGAAAAAGGCTCCGGCGCCTGGAATCGAACGTAGGACGTAGGACCTATGAAACGTGAGTGCGAGGTATTAACCAGTGAGCCGCAGAGAAGCACGTCCTTCAACGTTCAAATGACTAGCAATTTATATGTACCACTTACCGCTGATGATGGGCATATCAGGGGGGGGGGGAGGTGGAACTATCGTGTTTGCAGCATTACCAGCAATATGGCGCAATGAGCGCGCGTTGGCAGATCGTCACGATGCAGTGGCACGCGCTCTCATTTCCCACACGTACTTTGCCCCACTGAAAGGAGCGGCTGCTCGATCGCGAGCCCTTATCTCGCGGTAGGAAGGATCGTACGTCTTGGCTGGCTTCATGCTTTCACCGGAACGATTCTGTTGTAGTTACCGGGCGCACAAAGGTTACTGCAAGCGTTGCACAGTCTCCGTTTGCGAAAAGAGTGCACATTTCAGACACAGCAAAGTGAACAACTCAGACGCTTATTCGTGTTCATCTGCACCTGTGAGTAGAACGTTTCGTGCGTCATTTGAGCGTGAGGAAACGTGGGGCACGTTTCGATCTGCTTGCCATGCTGCGCGTTGCCTTCCAATTTGTTGGTATTGCTTTCAATTACTTCGCCTTTGCGGCCAAAGCTGTGAGTTTTTATGACGCAATCCTCAAAGTGGTTGTGGCCCCGCCGCGGTGGTCTAGTGGCTAAGGTACTCGGCTGGTGACCCGCTGGTCGCGGGATCGAATCCCTGCTGCGGCGACTGAATTTTCGACGGAGGCGAAAATTTCATAGGCCCATGTGCTCAGATTTGGGTGCACGTTAAAGAACCCAAGGTGGTCAAAATTTCTGGAGCCCTCTACTACGGAGTCTCTCATAATCATATGGTGGTTTTGGGACGTCAAACCCCAAAAATTTTGACAACCTGGGGTTTTTTAACGTGCACCGAAATCTTAGCACACGGGCCAACAGCATTTTCACCTCCATCTAAAATGCAGCCGCTGCAGCTGGGATTCGATCCTGCGACCTGCGGGTCAATACGGATGCATGCGTGAAATTACAAAAAGAAGCAATTTGAATGTATCAGTAAGCTAAAGTTAAAGGACAAAAAGCTGAAAAAATGCTTGCTTGATGACTATGGCTTAGTATTGTGGAAGCCCGTGTGTCTGCGACCCCACGCGGACTTTTGTCGCTCTCTGGCCGCCCTGTTGACTTTTCATGCTCAGACGCATGTCCAGATGAGATTTTTTGCACCGGCAACAGCTCCAGCGTTGTATGAATCAGCTGCAGCCGCTGCATATATCGCTGACCAGCGCATTCTTCATAACTTCTATGTATGGAACTCGGCATACATTATACTTGTGGGCTAACATGCGCATTCATTTATTGTTCCGTCTATAAACATCATCTAGTTTAGGCGTGAGCCTATGTAAACTGCACAGCACGACGAACACACGCCACAGCGTAAGGCTTTCTCCAGCAATGTGAACAAGACACTATAGGGCCGGAACGCACTAAGGACAGGCCCCACACTATACAAGCAGACACGGGATAATTGGCGGAAAGTTCTACTCGCTGGACACGGCTCTAATAAATCAACATAAATCAACCTTGTAACAGCAGCTATGCACCAATTATGACCAAACTTTTAGACCATTCTCACTTTTTTGAAACGACCTTCATGTTTTCAAATATTAGCGCAGGCTAATATGTTTGAAACGTAAAATAACTTTACCAATTCTGCTGCTTGCAACCGTTAGAACGATTCTTGGGCAGCAGCAATAAATTGACTTTGGTCGTGGCTTGCCCCATGTTTACCTATTTTATGTGCTGAGATTCTTCACTGAGGAATACTGACTTTTATCATAAGAAACAAGAAATCGCTTTTCTTCTCAACCCATTGGTAATGCAGCATCATAAGAATATCAGAAATAAACACTCGAAATAATCCTTTTGATCCTGTCCATGCATCAGAATTTTCAAGATGCTTTTGGAGAGAAATGGGTTTTTATTGAACATCATTAACGCATTCAGATGCTGCGACGCATAAATATCTGCCACTTAAATGTCGAATGCTTAGTAAATGATGGAGGTATGTGCGTGAGCATAACGTCCGAACTTTTGCGAATTGAGAGCTTATTCATTCATAAACTGCAATGAATTTCATCTGTGTTTTAACTTGTAGTGGCACGCCCCTACTACCGCTTACAGCACCACGACTCTCAAGCGGGATTGCACTAAGCGCACCAATCGAGACTAGTGGCGCTGTAAGCGGTAGGGGCAGGCATGTTCTCCCTCCAGCGTTCGTCGTGTGCTGACGTACATTCCGCTGCTCTCGTACACGCGTCTGTTTAACGTACGTCACGTCCTATAGCTTGGTGACCCGGACGTGATCTTTATTGCGTGCGGATTGCGCCACGCGTAGTTCGAGACCATTCAACTGTGCCGAAATTAACTGGAAGGAAAGAGAAACGCATATAGGTTTCTTTTTTATCAAGGTATTTTTTTTTTAAATATTTATGTTGGTTGACTTAGCTAGCGTAAACATTCTTTTCACTGCAGTAAGAGCCCAACTTCGGTTCAAACAAGTAAGGCTCAAGTGCTCGGCACCACAAAGAAAGAAAAATGCAGTCGTAAGGATGCAACTTAGATTACGAGCGCTGGGCAGCGGCAGTCGTTTATCCGACGGGCCCGTATTATATTCACTGTTATTTCGTTTCTTTTTCTGCCTCAGTAACCGTAATGACTTTCAATGAACCCTGCAGATGATGTGTAATCGATTATACCCGGTCGATTAACCATCTGAGAACAAAATTACCCGCTGAAGCAAAACGAGCTTGTTCTAAAGCTACGCATAAAAATGAAGGTCTCAACGTGATTACTATCGTAACGTTTCTATTAAGCTATCCAGTCATCACTTGATCATTGTGTGACTCTCCCTTAAACTGCGTATTTCAAATGCATAGAAGAAGTCTATCTTCGGTTGGTTTCGTTCACCAAACAATCTTTTATATGGAAGGAAAATGACTTCTGTGTGGAACAGTTATCATCGTTATGTCACTTAGCCACATAGCGAGCAGTCGCAAGAGTGACGAGTTGTAAAAAGTGACCTCGTGCACCGCATTTGCGAATAATCTGGACTGATTATATATCGTCGCATTGATTGGCGAGGAACAATGGTGAGAAGTGCTGCTTCGTAATTGAAAATGTCCACATGCACTGGACAGTGACAAACGCGTGCCACGGAAGTTGCCATAATATCTATTTGGAATAATAAAGCGATTAATTGTTCGTCGCCAACGCTCTAGCGAAAGACAGCGAAGCAGAGGCGAATGTAAGCAATGACCGCTATAGTTCTGTGGCGACACATTGCGGCAATCACCCCTTCTACATCCTCCCCTCCTTTCCTCTACCTTCTCTTAGGGTAATCAAAGCAGCTGCAGTAGGATGAAAGGCAAAAAAGCAAAAAAAAGGAACGCTCGAAACAAAGCAAACAACTGAAAGAAAACAATCAAGTGCTAGTCGTGTGTGCCTAATTGACTGTCCACCGAGGCTGCCACTTGATGGTTTCGCGCCTGAGCTTCACATTACAGCCGCCAGCTTCTCGAGTCTGCCCTGCGTTTGTTAGGCACGAAAGTGTTCATCGGTCACGGAGGACGGCAGGCTCTTTTCGGTTTTATTCTGGACAGGCTTTCTACCTTTTTCTATCCTACATGCAAACGCCGCTCCTGTAGCGCAGGTGGATGTGATTAAATGCGGCTGTCTGTGGAGCTTTCAGCACTCCAGTGTGTCAGGGTGAATTTCTAATATAAGAGTTTGATTTTCGTGTGTGTGTGTGTGTGTGTGTGTGTGTGTGTGTGTGTGTGTGTGTGTGTGTGTGTGTGTTTTAGGGTTTTAGGGTCGGTGGTGCTTTGTTGAATATCGACCCCTTCGGTACAGGCGACGAGTGCTTGCTGTATACTGTAATCGAGCGCCTTGACCAGCTTTGCCTGTTTCATTGTCCATTCTGAGAGAACATTGCAAGAGTGACCTGGAAAGGGGCTTAAACTTTTTCCCCTTAAAAGAACATAACCTTATAATTTCAATGCTTGAAGGTGCCGTCATGACATAATGAAAACCATTGTATCTGGGTAATTATGGCCAGCTTTTATGGGCACGGAAGCCCTTAGCCATGTTACCTGGTCGCGACTGGCTCAGGCTGCTGAGAATTCTGAGCCTGGTGTTTCTGTACGGCCTTACTTGAGCATCTGTACAACCACAAGAAACCCATGTGGAAGCGGAAGTGTTCGGGCACCCAGGTCATTCGAGAAGATATATCACCATGCTGCTGCAGGACAATCAGCCTATGAAGGCAGTATATATTCACTATAACGCGAATTTTCGCTCCTTTGCACTTATCGAGGGGCTTTTTCTTTTCGCAAGTCTTGTGTTGAGGCCACATTGACACTGTCTTGAAAACAGCCTATTCGAGAATCTGCTGCAGTTTGAGTGCTATTATTACAGCAACCTTCTCAGCAGAACAGAAGTTATGTCCAAGACAAATGTATACATTTGCTCAATTCACTGGTGTTCGTTAGAAATTCGAGTGATTTGCTTGAACTGTGGTTTGTATACTATAGCTCATTTTGCTGTCACCAAGTGTGTCGACGTCGGTTGCCGATGCTTCCTAGACTTCGTGTCACATATTGTACTTGTCAGAGCAACTCCTATCTGTAAGTATGTCCTAATTACCAACAATGTGATCTCAAACACCCCCCCGCTCGTGTAATGTCTTAATAACTCTGTGGTTACTGTGATAACTAAATAACTAAAATGCGTGTTTCTGAACGCTGCAGCAATATATATTCACGTTTTGTTGTACCTAAGAAATGTGTTTGCGAAGTATCAGCATTGCCCTCAAAACAAAAGTATTCCGGTACCTGTATTGCTGTGTCTGCATTCGGTTATAATTTCTTCCTTCTCTTGCAAACGTATCTCCAAATTATCCTGTTAGGTCAAAAGTAAGTGTATTGCAGTATCTGTATTTGAGGCTTCGAACCCATGTATATCCATACCTGTATTCCGCAATCCTTTTCTGAGTATCTCTCTCCAGCCCAGGTGTGTGCACTGATGGAACCCCATTTACCTTACCGAATAATAAAACACAGAATATAATTGCGTAGTGCACGAGTGAACTGAAAGATCTATTGTGTTCCAAAATTTTTTAGTCATTTCAGTCACTTTTCTCACTTTGCACCTACTTTTACTTCTATCTTAGTTCATCAGAGATGATGGGAGGTATTTTTTTTTTACATTATTCCAGGCTAGGCTGCTTACAAGTTTATATAGGTGCTTCCCTGCGTAAGAACATAGATGGCGGTCGCTAATTATTAGCCTGAGTTTTGTGTTTGCGCCGAATGTTATTACCAGCATTCCAGGGCGACCGTTTCACATTTCCTCCTTATTACGTAAATTATTTTTTTATTCTTTCTCGCTCACCTGTATTTATTTTTCCCAGTTCTGGCTGCTCGCAAGATATACAAACGGTTCCGATGCCATTAGCCTGAGTACCTGTTCCTCCCGAAGCCCACGTCTTCGTCAGTCGCATAAAAGCCACTTTGTTTCCTCAACATCCCCCTTTTCGTCTCTATTTGTTCTTAGCTTGTCGTCCTTGCCGTTCTCTAGAGCCCGCAGCTCCTTCAACTTCTATGCCATTCACTTTGCCACTCAGCAGCATTCATTTTTGCTCGCCCGCCTTTTATGTCGTGCGTGGTGAGTCCATTCTGTGCTGAATACATTGCTTTCGTTCCTGCTTCCTGTATAGCCTCACAAGGAAGGAACGAAGGTTGATAGAGGAAAAAGGAAAGAAAGGCAGAAAAGTTAACCAGACGCGCGTCCGGTTTGCTATCCTACACTGGGAAAACGAGAATGATAGAAAGGAAGATAGGGAGATAGAAAGAAGGGAGTGCACAAATTTCACTGCTGTGTTAGTGGATGCAGGTTCTCGGGCTCATCACGTTGCACTATAAGTAGAGGAGTAATGATACCTACTAAATACTTTCAAGCACTGGACCCAGAGCATCCCCCAGCTTTTGAACGGGCTGAGCGTTCATTGATTTGAGGTTGCCGACGAACATGCGAAGTTTGTCTAGGAGTTTCTGAAGACCTATGACGATTACTTTGTCTTCTTCAGGTGACTGAGCAGTCGCAGATTCAGTGATCGTTGTTACCGATGTGCAAAGCGACTCAGCACGTCGCCGCGACTTCGGCAACGAAGGCCAAGCGGCGTCAGATGCGTCTGTGCTTTCCTTGGTGTTAATTACGCAGGCTGTCTCTCATCCGTGGGACTGTGGTTTCGGCCATGTAGACAAATGGGAATTCGCACTAGCCGTGAAAGGTCCTGTGGACAAGGGGAGTCAGTGAAGCAAAGTGGCCAAAGGATGCTATAGATGCAGAGGCAATGCTTCTCTTGGATGAACTGCGCCACCGATGTCACCGTTCTCGCCACTTTCTGATGGTTTAGGCAAGCCTGTGATGTAATGTATGGTTCCTTGTCATTTGTTTCAATATAGTATTTCCTCTCTTCATTTTGGATGCTCTTTTGAGGAGGGTTCGTGGAGTCTATTACAGTTTCTGCACTTTAGTACATCGGCTTTACAATTATCGGTGCAATAGGCGTCAGGCAGCGAGAACATAATCACCTATTTTTGAATACATACGGTTCTGACGGGACCTAGATTCATGCAGTTGTGGCATTGCAGTGGTTTCGGCGCAAAAGGTCTCACTGAAGTCGTAAGGGGCCAATTTACATAGAAAGGTAGAAAGCCGGCTTTGAAATCTATTTTCACGCAGCGTGAGGTATTCAGACGGGAAACCTTGGCGATTATAGTAGGTTTGATGATGCCGCTTAAGTCGGAGCTGGAAATTGCAGCCTCAACATCGTAGATGACACCAGTGAGGACGTTGGAGCTCACTGCGATGTAAAAGTTGACGTTAATTTCATCCAGCTTTGTGATGTTTTGTACTGTGTTCAGTGAGTTTGCTTGTAAAACATCGATTGCCTTGGCGCCCTTACGCGGGTTCACTCAAATGTATATAATTTCATCTGGCACCAGCCTCACAAAGCTTGCAAGGAAGCTCCGAGATATCTCAGTGGAAAGTGACACCATGATCACTACGTACTTGGCGCCTCCACGGGTTTCTCTCCTGGGCCACACCGCGATGAGCGCCGGCGTTAGCGCCACCGTCAGTGTAAGCGTTAGCACTCACTTCTTCGAACCTACCCATGGTTCTCTTCAGCGGGAGATGGTGGAAATATTTATCTATTTTATATTGTGTGGTAATGAAGAAACGTCATGTCAGGGGCTAACTGTTCATTATAGTTTGTGAATAAGTGGTTTCAAGGACAACGGACTGCTGCCTTTAGGTCGCTAGAAGCAGACCATGTCTGTGATAGATGGTCAGTTATTAACACCAATGTAACGCAGAGGGAGCGAGTTCTAAATCTACTGATGATGCGTAAGAAAGAAATATTTTCAATGGGATATGGCTGGTGAAATTGACATTTAGGCTTTACAAAGCACCAGCTGCGCCAGTCAAGTCATAAAAATATATGCACCAATTCATTGCGCCTGTCACACGCTGTTGTGTAACACGGCCCTTCAAGTGATCTCAAGGGCACCTTCACTGTGCTAGGTTTACGACAGAGCTAGTCGACATCGATACTTCGGTTCAGGCTTTGAACCATTGCCTATAAAAGCGTCAACTTAGAAGAACCTCATTTTTTTATTGAAGCTCATTTTACCTGCTACCTTGTTCTCTGCTTCAATTTATTTTTACCTCTTCATACACCATCTTCTCAAAATTTATCCACTTTCTTGCTTTTGGAAAGTTTCGTTTATTTCCGCACTTTTGCAACTGATAAAAACATACATTCTTTGTGATATCTGTAATACCATTTCTTTTCCGCAGATCTTTTTGCTGACTCATGCAGCTTATGATTTCCCATTTCTTTAATTTTACTTTTTGGCTGACGCGATCTTGATATTTCCGGCAGAGTGTATTCTAGCATGTGGTGGAAGGTGCAGCAAGGCCATTCAGAGAAGCAGCACTAATGCCTTTTTCGCTTGTCGCTTTCCTTTCCTCGTCGCATCTTTCTCTCGTTTTCTTCATCACTTCACTTCCACGATTCTTTCTTCTTTCTTTGCTCTGCAACTGACTTGAAAAGGACACAGCCACTGACAAATGCATGCTTGATCTCTCAGCTATGGATTATGTCTTTTCCTCGAGCGTATGCGACGTGGCACCCAGACATACTAAGCGACATTGAAGCATACGAACAAGTATGTAAATCGAAAAATGAAATATGTACAAACCAATAGTATAGCTAGGATCAAGATGCGGTAAAGTTCGGTCGTCTGCTCCAACGTCACTTGTCAAATCTGTATTTTTAATTTTTTTCTTTTTTAGTTTCTTTTAGAGATCTCTTTCTGTTAAGTGACAAGACTGTCATAATTTTATTTTATATTTCTGTGCTTCACTCCTTCGTATTACATTTTCGAATCGTCCTTACCCTGCTAATCACTTGGCCGATCACCGTTGGATAACACCGAGACTTCATGTATACGCATGGACGTGGAAAGATGGTGCGCGAAACAGACATACCAAGTAAAGATGAAGCGACGGGCGCATTCGCAGTTACGGAAATGTAACGGAAGAAGAGTAACCGTGAAAGCTGCCGGATGGAAGTACGATAAGTAAAATGTTCATCGACTGATGGGAGATGATGCAGAAGCTCGCTCGGGAACGTTTTAGATTTGGGAAGGACATCAAATTGCTAACACTGTGCTCTTCTAGTGTGTTTTTAGTGGCGCTAAGAGCTTGGACTTCACGGTTTGCTCTGAGAAATGTGTGCTCTAATATAACTTGAGGATGTCTGTCGCTCCTCAATACGAATTAACGTTCATCACAAGAACTTCGAGATTCTGGTTATAGGATGACAGAAAGCTAAACTACTCGGTAAAATTTAGTCATGTATTTTACCACAAAACCTTAGAACTTCTCTGGAAAACGACTTTACACAAGGGCCATGTCAAGTGAGAAGTCAGGTTAACAGACGTCTTATAACGTGACGAATGCGTACAATCGCACCAGGTGCCACGCCCTATGCCTGTGTATTGCGCTACGAGTGGGTAGTTTAAAGCTGGCAAGCTACTTTAAAAAGCTCTGCCGTGAAAAAGGTGACTTATTGTGTAAAAGATATGTGACAAACTTTACTTCAGTTTGCGTTTCAAACGGGCTCCAAGGCTCTAGCTCATGTTGTGACTCTGTTGCGAGTTTCCCGCTCTTTTGGCGTCTTTTTTTTTCTCCGTTCAGTAAGAATCAGAAATATTGTGATCTATATTGCTACACTTTGTGGCCACTTCCCCGAAGAAACGCTCATATGCTACAGATCATAGTCAAGACGAGTGCGCACAACTAATAAACACAACGTATTCTTCAACACAGCGAGAAAAAAAGTGGGCACAGTAAACGCCTTTGGAGCCTAATGAAGATAACATTTACTGTTTAGTAACACCATAACCAAAAGTCGTATTCATATATAACCGTCAAAATGAGCTGTGCTTCGCACAATCCTCGTGATGCGGCTTGCTACATGTGAAGAAAACGTATCCCACACGAAGCTGAGTCTCTTCTTAAACTGGTAACTCTGACGTGCGCAACTAATAATAACACGATAACGATAATCATTGGAATTGAAGTGAGTCTCTATTAAAAATGGAGCCTATCAAAAACAATGTCAACGATTCGGTAAAGTACACTTCAGCACGCACACGAAATGGTTGTTTAACTAAAGCACTCAATTATTCAACGTCTAAGGTGTCCTAACATTTCAGTTGTGGATACTGACTATTTTGGTTGTTTTATTTTCTGTTGTTTCGAGGCTTAAGCTTAATAGAAAGCATTAATAGCTAAACATTAGCCGACGACCACGCTTAAACTAAGCAGCCGCGGGGAATCGCTGTGGTACGCACTTTAATGGATCGGTAAAGCCTAAGTGAATTTGGGCTGTACAGCAAAGTATGCCTTGCAGCTTTACTTTTCAGTTTGTCACTGAACCTGACAAGTCACTCAAGACCAGTCTATGAAAACTTGCCACTGAAAACCATTTTAAGACATTGTGCTTTTTTGAGCACAATCTCAACCTATATGAACGACCGATTGTGATTAGACAGTTATGATTGATGTTAGCCTTATAATACATTTTATCGTAGCCCCCCCCCCCCCCCGGCCCATTTTAATCAAGAAGCTTACGCATATAACAGTAAACCGACTAATGTAAACCGAACATGATATTTTAGATTCTAAGGCTTAAAGAATAATCCCGATGGTGTTTTAAAAATTTACTGGTCTTGAGTTTCTAGGAACAAAAGTGCAGAAGCGTATTGTTTGCCAAGCGTCATTGCGAACGCCACTTTAACCTCTGTGCCACCTGCTGTATACAATAAGTTCCGAAGAAATGAAAGACATATATTTGTGGAAAGTCATCAGCCTTTTTGTTTTATCTTAAGATCAACCTCGGACAAATAGCTGGCGCTCCTAATACAAGATCTAATCTTCGAAACCTTACTACGGAGCACAGGCCAAAAAGAGCTGAAGTCTAAGAAAAGATAGAAGACGACAGTGCAACAGGCTAGAGCGTGGCGTTTAAGGTGGGGCCGCTTTCTGCTTTGTACACACAGCCGGGTACAAAGAACTCTCTGTCGCAGTGTGGCGTGCATTCAACGTTCTCAAAGGCGTCGCCGAAGCGTTTCCGGCTATATGGATTCCAATGGCGTGCAACTGAAGGGAAGGTTTTCCTTGCGCGGCGTCTCAGCGCGGTGGTGTCGCATCGTCTCAATGGTTGCTATCTGAAGTCTCGCGACGTTTGGGCCCAATGCCCCTTTCAGCATCGTCCGCCACTGATGCGAGTTTGACTGAGATCCTTCAGTGTGGCAGAGGACAAGTCTCTCGGTCAAAAAGCGGCAGTTTTAGCACTTTCTGTGGAGCAGAAAGAAAAGATTCTCGTGCGGCTTACGCAAGAAAAAATGAAAAAAAAATCTCGTTTATCAAAATGTTTCCGTGTAAGGGCTTATATGTGCACTGCTGCTCCGTCTCGCTGGTAGTAATTTATTTGAGCAAAAATTTATTTCGCTAATCACACAGAACATGAAACTTATTTCATGGCATACTTCAAACTTCACGTTGCAACAATTTTTAACGTGATAGTGATAAAGAGCTTATTTCACGAAATTCCGGCGTCGGCGTCGTTGGTTGCGAGCGAAAAATCGCCATCTTATGCGTGAGCGAAAAATCGAGAACGATGCATATAAAATGAATAAGTTATAAAAAATGCTGGAGCCGAGAGGGAACCGAACTCGGGTCATTTGCGCGGCAAGCGCATGTTCTACCACACTACCGCGCCTATGCTTGTGAAAACAGTGAAAAGAATTTTCTCTGCTTGGAAATGCAGTGAAAGTAGCTTTCATGCTTCACAAACACGTGTGTCCTGTATACATGATTGCCAAAGCAACATGCAATATAGCAGTTATAATGTGTTGTACAAGCGTCCATTGCCAACGGCTATCAGAATATGTGATTATCATAATGGCTCCGTGGTTGAAAGGTGGTACGCCACAACAAAAGGCACACACGCTACTGCTCCTATTTTCTTAAAACAACGTAGTGTGTGCATAGCAAATTCAAAAAAGTTTCATTCACTAAGTCTTTGAAGCATGCATTAGAAACAGTATGCCGCTATCGCGTTCAACTCCTTGAGGCAGAGGAAGCTGCCATCGCTTTAGGTCTATCCATCCCCAATATCACTATGATTGTAAGTGACTCCAAAACTGCCATACGCAACTTCAGCACAGGTCGCATCTCATCAACTGCCCTTTCAATTCTTAAGAAACTTCCTCCCACGCAAGACGTTGCTCTCTTATGGACGCCCGCGCATTCGGGGTTGAGTGGCAATGAGGCGGCTCATACCTGTGCTCGAGGAATGACCGGCCGAGCACAGGCCTCTGATGGCGCCTTAGACCACGCGGCCTTTTTCAGTACGAGAGATCGTCTTTTGACCTTCCACGATATAACAAATCACTACCGCCTACAGTGCACTATATACCCCCCCCCCCCCCCTTACATCATGGAGCTTCGCGCTACCATGAAATACTATGGCGCCAGTTACAGACCCATACGTTTCTTACCCCATCTTTTCGCCATCTTATACACCGTGCGATATACCCCTCCCTTTTGTGCGTTTTCTGTCAACAAAGAGCTAACCTAGACCATATCATGTGGGGGTGTACTCGAAACCCACCACCTAATTCTCTACACATTAATAGTAAAAAGCAGTGGGAGGCTGCTATGTGCAGCTCGGCACCCGAGGTCCAGGACCAGATCTTGGATTGGGCCAAGAGGGTAGCGGAGACCTACGCTGGGTAGGCTCCTCTGACACTCCACCGCCACACCTTTCCCTCTTGGGATAAATAAAGTTTTTCTCCTCCTCCTCCTTGAGGCAAAGCTCTATGGTCAGCTAGTTTTTCTCACTGCAAAGGGAAGAAAAAATTTCCCACATTTTGTTCCCAATTGGTGGCAGTTGTCTCCTATAGATTGCACTGTATAGGGTGTTAAGATCACATTGAAGATCTATTTAATCTCAAGAGGAAAAAAAAGAGCTATGGTGGGATATGTTATCTTGTGAAATATGACACGGTTGACTGAAATTACCTTATAAAGGCCGTCGCGGCTAAACGCAGTTGGAAAGAGCAAAACGTTTCAAGATACTAATTGCTTGAGTGGAATTGTATCTAAGGCTATTCATCGTGTCGAGTTCATACCGATGCATACAAATAACAAATAATCTAAAGTCATTTGTGTAGTTTTTGTAGTTCTACACACATAGTGCCCAACAAAAATGATGGCCTTGAATTAGAAAATATAGTTGTCTTTTTTCGTCAACTACGTGAACATTCCCCATAATTTTAAAATATTTTTCCAAACCCCTTTCATACTGCCATGTCTTAGTCGCAGTGCTATTTCTAAAATAAAGAAAACAAAATAAAAATGCCGGGTGCTGTTTGCACAAGTGACACCAGTCTGAATTCACAGCGGAGCTGGTCGTTCCCTAGCTTGTCTTAGCCTTACGATGTGATGCCCAGTTATACGAAGTAGTGTCTAGTGATTATGAGATATACGAAGTAACTTTCAAGACATGCATAGGCTCATTCGAGCCTAGCACATGTAGTCACCTCTCGCCACTTTGACCGAATTGTGTCGTGAACTACTTCAAACGTGTCGAGTCCAGTTGTCTCACTTAGCAGCGGGCCAGGATTCCCGGTAAATGGCTTCCTCATCTGCAATGTGAACCTTCTTCGGTCTCCCTACGTCTGCGTCTGGCGCCACTCGCCGTTGCCACACGCCAGCTTAGTACAGAACGAAGGAGCTCAGGTGACCATGAAGTCAAGTCTGGCACTACAAAGCGGTCGTGCACAGGGTCCAGGCAGGCGGGCTGGTAGCGGAGCAGTGTATGGTCTAGCGAAGCAGGCGTGCAGCTGCGCAACCTGTTGCTAGGCAACGCGTAGTCACGTCAACATGGCACGTAGTTTTTGTGTGGTTGGACAGATTACGACCGCGTTAAAGAGTGGCGTTGTTAGAGAAAGGGAGGTGATCATGCACTTACATTATGAGAGTTTTGCGTAGGCGCAAAACTGTGTGTTGATGTACCTTCAAAATATTCATTCTCATATATACACCTGTCAACTGCTTTTTCTCTTTCTTCTGGACTTGTACAAAGCCTGACATTGGTACAATAACTGGTTGCACAGTTTCTGATGTATCTCTCACACTGGGCTTCTGCTTTGCGAATGAATCGGAATAGCTCTTTACAATTACGAAAGACAGCTCCTCCAATATATATATATATATATATATATATATATATATATATACATATATATATATATATATATATATATATATATATTATATATATATATATATATATATATATATACAGTAGTATGGGTATAGCAGGACACTTCAACTTGAGCGTCTACCAGCCCGTCGTGTTTTATGCTTGCACAAAAAATTACCCGTAAATCTTAAAAAGAACTCTTGGCATACCTAATAAAATTGGGCATGATTTACTACATTGCAATTTGAGGTTTCACGCGATGAGGTGTCACGCGAGCCTGCATGCGTTTAGAACGAGAGCAAGGAAAAACTTCGCGTGGCTCGCAGTGAGTGACGAACGAAGAGCCAGCACTGGTTTACAAGCCCGGCGCGGGCGACCAGCCGAAGCCGAGTCGAAAGACGATCCTCAGCGTCCATTCTCTCGCGCTTCCCTTCGCGCGTTGAAAAATGGCCCAGGCTGTCCAACCTAAGAACTCAACGTATACACTCCCTGCTGTTACTACTCCCTTACGTTACCAACGACGAATCATGGGAAGGGGTAAGTGCGCCGAGGCATTCATTTATTTAACTGCAACGTTGACGAATGAGTCGCTTCTATCATCACCGCTCTTGAGGAACTGACCCCGAAAAACATGTAGTCCATGACAGGACTAAATTACGACGCGTGTGAGTGGGCGAGATACCACACACCATTCACGGGAGACGAATGGTAACTCAGTTTTACGCCCTTGCTTTCTGTAGTCTAAATTTTCGGAGCCCTCCACTACGGCATCTCTCATAATCATATAGTGGTTTTGGGACGTTAAACCCCACATATCAATCAATCAATCAACGCCCTTGCTTTCAGAGCTACATCACATTTTGTCTGAGCAGGGCATCATTGTTTCATGGCTTGATTGATTTCGGGCTGACAAAGTTTTATGTCAAAATGAAAGGAACTGAAATAACATTTCTCAATGAAGAGAGTTCCTTCTAAATACAATATAATAGTGTGAGAAGGGTCCAACAGCGTGGAAGGCCACAAACAGTAATACAATAGACTACGCGTGAACCTTACAGGTTGCTGCTGTTCACTGAAGCATTTTCTAAAACACCTTTTCGCAGTTTATTTAGTAGAATGCACTAGAATGAAAAGACAAAGTAAATGCACAGAGACGTGTGAATACTCTGAAATAAAATCTCTTGCATCTGCAAGATATTAGACGTGTGAAACCTTGAAGAAAAAGCCTGTAGTGACGGGAAGAGGAAAACTTGTTGCTGTAGAAGAGCGATTAGTGTGACAAGTGTTCATCAGTTCCAAAAGATCTGGTCGTTCAGCCACATAAGACATCATGATTGATTATGATGGCCTTGCATGAACGTCATCATTGGCGATGACGAGTACTGAGTTGGTATGTTTTCTATGCACAGGAGTTTACTAAGTCTTTTAAGTAACATTGATCATTTTGGGCATCTCAACGTTAGATACCTCATTTGTTGGTCTAAGTTACATATATTTGGAGTGAAGGTGATCTTGAGTAATATAATAAAAATTGATCGCAGTGAACAATGACTTTTCCCAGGATGTATACTTGATACACTAGCACTAAAGTTCCCGAGCAAGAGAATGAAAGACAAGTAGCGAAGGGAAGAGAGATGTGCTGGCAGAGAAATTACAAAGGTAAAGAAAATAAGAGGAAAAAAAGTAAAAAAAGTGACAACAAAAGCACTGGAGCAGAAAATAATATTTAGACGACCCGGATAATTATGGTATTTCTTGAAGGCCGTAGCCGCACAAGAAATTCAATAATGTTTTGACTGAATAGTGCTGGATCAATCACTTTCTACATGCAAATGTTAGCTTGGCAACGTGCAGTCACCGGCATAAATTTTGATGTGCAACTCTATTTTTGAGGTAGCGACTGTTCTCCACTTACAGGCAGGTCTGTTATGCTGTGCCCTACGACACTGATTTAAAATCAGTGAACAGAGAAGAAAACAGGCAGAATTGCGACAACAGGTTCATTTGTTAGTGTTTGGTTTGAAAAGTGAATCGTATGGTGTATTTATTACCACAATACTGACCACTTTCATTGTTCTTTAGTATTAGTGTTTTTCAGCCATGGACCACGTTACCTTTCCTTGCTCCCTTGTGTTGCGTTCACAGAAATGTGCTTTACATTGCCAATGTAGGTTTTTCAACTGTCCACTAATTTGTTTATTTGAGTAATTTCTGCCGTACCATGGTAGGTAGCGCAAACAAAAAATGTTGTGTGCTGCGAGACATAGTTTGCGCATTGCTACGAATAAGGTGAAGTCATCTCTTGTATGAACCAAGCTTCTGAACTTTGCCTTGTATGCACTAGTGGGAATAGAATGTACTCTTGAAATAATAAAATAAACAGGATATACACGCAATAAACTACCAATAACAATAAAAAAAATTGCCCGCAGCTTCCCTCGGGGGAACACTGAGGAGGATGCGGACCATAATTGGTTAACGGGGTGTTAAAGTGCGACTTACTTGGGTCGATGGCTAAATTGGTTAACGTGGTTGTGAAATGGGGTGTTAAATTGCGACTTACTTGGGTCGATGGCTAAATTGGTTAACGTGGTTGTAGGAGGGGGTGTTAAATGAGTGAACACGTACACACGTATGCGAAAGGGCGGCGCTGGTCTAAGGGACGTCGATCATTGTGTTTGTGGATTCGTTGGAATTCATTTCACCGCGACCTTGGACGTCGACGCACCGTACAAACCAACCGACGAGCGGCAACTGAGCGAGCGAGCGCCGACCTTGAGTATATATACAGCACGACGGCGCATGCACTGTCAGCTGTTGGATGTTCTCGAAGCGCGACGCCACATGCGCGTCCACTGGAGAATCAGGAGAATTGTAGATGTCGAACGCGGTGTGTAGAGGAGGAAGGGTGCACAGATGGTGGAGGAGTGAAGCGCGCGCGGTGTGTAGAGGAGGAAGGGATGCACAGATGGTGGAAGAGTGGGCGACGGCGCGACGGCGCATGCGCGCGCGTCAGCTGTCGAATGTTCGAGAAGCGGTGCGGACGGCGCGGACGGCGCGGACGGCGCACTACAAGGCGCGAGTATAAGATGCTCCGCATCTAAAAATAAAAGCTGTGAAAGCAA
Organism: Rhipicephalus microplus; assembly: GCF_013339725.1. Lineage (NCBI taxonomy): Eukaryota > Metazoa > Arthropoda > Arachnida > Ixodida > Ixodidae > Rhipicephalus > Rhipicephalus microplus. The sequence goes on from NC_051165.1 coordinate 300,960,672, forward strand.
TCGACCACGTGAACTCTTTCACACATGTGGGAACGTGGCAACGAATGGATAGCTGCAAGACATGGACTCATGTTTTATACAATAACACTAGGATTCCACGAGAGGCAAAACACGCAAAAAGTACGTGATATACGCGAAAATAAAAAAAAGTGTAGAGCAAATGTGGTATTTCGGGAAATTACGCAACTTGTCTGTGGCGTGTGAGAGAAAACTATGCAATAACGTGCTTTGAAATAAATTCGCGGCTGAAACAGGCGCAAATAAATCTAAATAGGCGAGGAGACCAGCCAAGCTGTTGGAATGGCCACACCGCATTTTCTAAGAAGTCTACAAAGCAGCGCAGTTACTCATATAAACGCTCCTACTAAGTACTTCTATGCTGCACCACTCAAACGAAGGTTTTTCGTGACTTATCAGATGCTTAAATGCACAAAGCTGACGTTATACAAGAATGATTATTGCTAGAAAAGCACACTTGTGATCGCATTCACAGTTATCGCGTTTGCTGATGCGATTCAAGGCTGCACCATCCCTTAATGTGAAACAGGTTTTGTAACTGTTCTATAGTTAGTTAAAGGCCTAGTTAGAGCTTACACAGAGCTGCATTGTATTTACAAAGATGGGCGAACGAAGGCGATCAGCGCAAAAAAAAAAATGCAATGAACGCTTTCTGAGCAACTGGGCTCTCTATTTATAAAATAATGTGGACAGCTTTCAAAGACGGAAGTAAACACCCAGCGGAAGCAATTAGAAATAGCAGTGGCCAAATAGAACAACAAAAAAATTGCCCGCAGCTTCCCTCGGGGGAACACTCAGGAGGATGCGGAGCATATAATTGGTTAACAGGGTGTTAAATTGCGACTTACTTGGGTCGATGGCTAAATTGGTTAACGTGGTTGTGAAATGGGGTGTTAAATTGCGACTTACTTGGGTCGATGGCTAAATTGGTTAACGTGGTTGTAGGAGGGAGTGTTAAATGAGTGAACACGTACACACGTATGCGAAAGGGCGGCGCTGGTCGAAGGGACGTCGATCATTGTGTTTGTGGATTCGTTGGAATTCATTTCACCGCGACCTTGGACGTCGACGCGCCGTACAAACCAACCGACGAGCGGCAACTGAGCGAGCGGGCGCCGACCTTGAGTATATATACAGCTCGACGGCGCATGCACTGTCAGCTGTTGAATGTTCTCGAAGCGCGACGCCACATGCGCGTCCACTGGAGAATCAGGAGAATTGTAGATGTCGAACGCGGTGTGTAGAGGAGGAAGGGTGCACAGATGGTGGAGGAGTGAAGCGCGCGCGGTGTGTAGAGGAGGAAGGGATGCAAAGATGGTGGAAGAGTGGGCGACGGCGCGACGGCGCATGCGCGCGCGTCAGCTGTCGAATGTTCGAGAAGCGGTGCGGACGGCGCGGACGGCGCGGACGGCGCACTACAAGGCGCGAGTATAAGATGCTTCCGCATCTAAAAACTACAGTAATAAGAAGACAGCTCCAATGGCGTACCCTGCCATTGCATGCACAGCACGTCGACATTGCAGTCGTGCTGTCCAGCCAGTTTCAGCAGTTTGCGACGACGTCATCGACATGGCGTGAAAGAAACCGCTTGTGAGAAAGAGATGGCATTCGCGGCACGCCCTATGCTTCCTAAGAAACTCAGTCGACCATTTGAAATATTTATGGTAATGACATTTCAGAGACCGAAGCGAATGTGAAGGAGGGGATCTGACGTGTCCTTCTCAAACAACTCCAGCCCCCGCCGCGGTGTTCTAGTGGCTAAGGTTTTCGGCTGCTTACCCGCAGGTCACGAGATGGAATTTCGGCTGCGGGGGCTGCATTTTCGATGGAGGTGAAAATGCTGGAGGCCTGTGTGCTCAGATTTGGGTGTACGTTAAAAAAACCGCAGGTGGTGAAAATTTACGGAGCCCTCTGATATTACGTCTCTAATAATCATATGGTGGTTCTGGGACGTTAAAACCCACATATCAATCATATATCAAACAACCCCAGCCCTGCCAAATCAATGATGTGCGCGCAACATCAAAGAGCGTGCCGTAATGTTATGTCACAGACCAGTTGAAAAAACTACAAATAAAATCGACACAATGAAGAAAGGAAAATGACAGGAAGGAAAGCAGGGGTACTCTCCTGCTTAGGATAACTCGTATACCACCCTAAACTAGTAAAAAGGATGGGACGTTTTGAAAGAGCAGAAGAGAAAGAGAGAAAAGGAGATAGATAACACGTACAAAGAGGCACCATCTATCAGTCGTGTGTGGTTATACGACATTACTATTTGTCCACGCGTCCAAGTTTGTTGCCCTTAAAACTTTAGGAAACGATTTTGTCACTTACAATCAAGACGACTTTTCATAGTGACTTCACTTCAATGTAACACACAGGAAAACACCCGTGAAACGCAACATGAAGTGAGCTACACGGTGCAACTGTACAGCTTGTTGTCGAAAACGGCGTCATAAAAATCTGCATGTGTGCGTAGGATTTGACAACAATAAAAAATGCAAGAAAAGTAGTTTATTACCGGAAGAATTGTATTGGAAGGTGGATTTAGATGCAACTCTGAGCACCGTCACAAACCAATGGTAGGAGTATACCTCCTGCCGTAGCCAACAGATTCATCAAACACCAAATTAAATCAATAAGCTGGGAAGACTACCTTTCCTTTTCTCAAATCAATCTCTAGGAACCCGTTAGGCTAATTATTCTTACATAAGTTATGGTGGAACGATCTATAGACGGTGCATTGGTAGGGGTTTTGCGAGTGAATTCTCAGTTTGGTGTTAATTCATTGTCTAGTATTTTTATTATTCGACCATTCCAAAGGACAAGCATAAGATTTTAAAGCCATTCTGTTTCATTCCAAGGTACCATAAAGAATCTGTACAATTCTTTGGGGCTTGATCAAGTTCCGAAAAAATTGGCGGATCCCACGTACAGTGGTAAACGATGATATGTGAAGTACGAATGAGGAAGATTGATTTGTCATTCTAAAATCAGCACAATGTCACGAGGTGGAGGTAATGATGCCATACATGACTTACGTGTCATGATTATCATGTTTGGATGTGTCGTTTACCTTCGTCATCTATTCATGTCATGTGATACCAACTTTAGTATTGTCGAGCTAGCGAAACAGCCACCAGCACGCTATGAGCGTGGTATGTTGTCATGTTCTTACATAACGCGTGCGTCAGGATTATCATGTTTGCACCAGTCATATATTTGATCATCCATTCTCGTCACGTAACACCGAATTTGGTATATGTGGAGCTATCAAAACGGCCACGAGCACATAATGAAGGGTCCAATGTACTCCAATGTAGCGTTGACGCGCGTGCACGCTGGACACAGCATCGCTACGCTAGCCAAACGCGAGCACTCTATTGTCTGACGCCAGGAGTGACCGGCGCGACCAGCGTAAGTCGGCGCGGCCAGACGGCAACCGGCGCGAAATGCGACATGGTGCATTTCGCGCCGATGCGTTACCTAGACAGCACTGCGTCTCCCTCTTTTTGTGACGTAGGGACGCCGGACGCACTGAAACGCGCATGCGTCAAAGCAACACAGCGCGTCGTGCACCTGCGAGCATACGGCAGGACCGGCACGTGGCGTGGCAACGCCGGCGTGACGCGACGAAATGAACACCGGCAAGCACGCGCACCGCGTCACGTTGAAATGTAATGGCGCCTTGACTGTGGCATGTAGTCATGCTCTCACATGACACGCATCCCATGATTATCATGTTTGAACCAGTCAGATACCTTCGTCATTCATTGGCGCTACGTAATACCAAATTTCGCATACGTGAAGCTAGCGAAACGGCCGCTGGCGCATCATGAGTGTAGCATGTAGTCATGTTGTAACATGACACGCATGTCATGATTATCATGTTTGGGTGTGTCATTTACCTATGTCATCCGTTCGCGTCACGTAATACCGAGTTTGGTACACGTGAAGCTAGCGAAACGGCCGCGAGTGCATCATGAGCGAAGCATTTCGTCATGCCGTTACATGGCACGCATCTCATGTTTATCATGTTTGCACCAGAATCATTTCTTCGTCACCCATTGACGTCCCATAATACCAAATTTGGCATAAGTGAAGCTAGCGAAATGGTCGCCAGCGCATCATGATTATCATGTTTGTACCAGTCACATACCTTCGCATCCATTCACGTACCGTAATACCAAATTTGGTATATGTGACGCTAGCGAAACGGCCACGAGCGCATCATGAGCGTGGCATGTAGTCATGTTGTTACATGACACGCATGTCAGGATTTTCATGTTAGGATAGGTCGCTTGTGTTCGGCATGCAATCATGTCATACCATACCAGTTTTGCAGTATGCCATGTGAACGAAACCATCGCAAGAGCTACAGGACCATGAAATGTAAATCATGACATTCATGACGTACATATTATGATTTTCATGTTGGGACTAGTCAAATGTGTTCTTCATACAGTCATGTTATGCTATACCAAGTTTGGTATCGACACCATTATCGAAACGGCCAGGAGAGCTAAATGTCGTAGGCGGGTAGATAGATAGATAGATAGATAGATAGATAGATAGATAGATAGATAGATAGATAGATAGATAGATAGATAGATAGATAGATAGATAGATAGATAGATAGATAGATAGATAGATAGAAACTTTCAAAGTCGTCGAAGTTCGCTAAGAAATGCTTCGCATTTAATATTTCGGTTGCTGATAAATTGTCTCCGCCTCCATCTAGAGAGGCAACCTATAGTCAATCGCCAATGAATTAATGCGTTTGGAGTTTCGGTAGGACAAATGGTGTGTTTTAGAAATGACGGCAATACCATACATTTTGCATTGTGTATTATGGTTCCGTGTTAGGTCTTTCATGAACCCTTTGGCTGCACAAGTGGCTATGAATGAGCAAAGTAACATATTATTCTTGAAGTGACTGATACAAGTCTCGCATATTAAAACAGTTATCAGCTGAGCACGATGTTACAATGTTTTCTTACTTACCATTCCGTAACCCGGTACTGCGGAAACTTCCTATTTATAGTATCACATTCACAGAGTGACCCCTTAATCATACATGTATGGTATATCATGTTTCTCAAGTGAACTTAAGCAGACGTTCCGGAAAGCCCGTAGTAATAGATATAGACATTTCCATACAGTCACTTGTAATATCTACGGTTCAAATTAAAATGAAATATGAAGTTAGAGTTCTGCACACCCTTTTAATGGCGGTCAAAAAACACGTAGACGTGCCATTACTTGTCCTTTTATGAAAGGGGTACTATGGGTACTATTACTGGGTTTTTCTGCAGCGTACTTCCATCAAACATGACACGTTCAAAGAGCGAACAGAATAGTCAGTTAAAAAGGCCTTAAAACTCCCTGTTTTGGCGTGGCCCAAGCGCACTGAAGCACTCGCGAGAGCAGTGAAAGGTGTAGTCTATAAGCCGCTCAAAGACATAAGCTGACATGTGCAACAGGCTTCAAGGTACTAGCGAACCCTAGGGAGCGTTCACGTTTGCTCGGCACGAAAACAAGCGCTCGCAAGTAATTTATAATTCGATTTCAACTTCCCCACAATGAATAACGTTATGAAGTGTTCAAAAGCGGTACACAAGGGGGGGGGGGGGGGCAGGAAGCGAGCTAAACGCGCTCATCAAGATCGGCACGAGGCTTTCCGGCTGAGCTAGCGGCGGTCCATTCAACATAACCAACGCTTATCCTCCGGCGATGTACGCACGGTCCTCTGAAAGCAAAGCCCGCCGATGCCGGCACACAGAATCAGCGATGAATATTGGCCATCGAGTGGACTGACCTGCAGCGTCCATTAATGTTGCGGTGGCGGAGAGAGCCCGAGTTAAAGTAGCTGCACGAGCTCACGTCCTCAATTCTTTATCGTTCGAATGACGACGAATTATACAGACGCTGTGCTCTTGCGAGCAAGCGTTCGTCCCCCTAACTGCTTTCCTCATTTTTTTCCGCGAACGAGCGCTGCTGAAAGGAAGATAACCTAATCAGTAGATTGATCAGCAAAAGTAATCTTCTAAAAAAAAATTGTGAAAATTGTGAGAAAGGTGAGATATGTTGCATGGCTTGAAAGGAGGCTAGTTTTGAACTCGGGGAACGGCATACCCTGAAGCTGATGCTTCGGGGTGTGCCGGTACTGCAGTCCCTGTTTCTGACTTCTGGTCTTGTAGGCAATTTTAAGGTACCCTGAATGTCACAGTAACGTGCAGACATGAACTTTCAGCGTGGCCCTGCTATCACCAAGGAAAGCCTCTATCACCAAGGAAAGCCTCTTTTGAAAAAAAAAACCAATTTTCCGCTGTATTAGTTATGGCCTTGTTTAACTGTTCACCATTTGCTGCCCAGACATTCCAACAGCCTCGTGATGAGACAGCGAAAAGTTGACTCAATTACACCCATCATACTGTTCGCGTGAAGGGTTGTAAAATAAGTAACCTTTTACATTTCTTGGAATTGCGAAATGGTACATGACGTTATGTACTGTCCTAATGATCATTTAGGTAATCACGTGTCAAGATGATCGCGAACATTTTAAAAGTTGGAAGAGGTGGATCGCAGCAACTTGTGATGAACAATCTGAACTCTTCAACTTGAAAAAAGCCAAATGAAATGTCAAATTGGCTTGCACTCGCCTCTGTTGTATCGCAGCGGCCACTGATTGATTGATGTGTGGGGTTGAACGTCCCAAAACCACCATATGATTATGAGAGACGCTGTAGTGGAGGGCTCCGAAAATTTCGACCACCTGGGGTTCTTTAACGTGCACCCAAATCTGAGCACACGGGCCTACAACATTTTCGCCTCCATCGAAAATGCAGCCACCGCAGCCGGGATTCGAGCCCGCGACCTGCGGGTCAGCAGCCGAGTACCTTAGCCACTACAACACCACGGCGGGGCCGCAGCGGCCATTGTAAGTCAGAAAAGTTGCAGCTGCGTTCAATGTGCACCATGTATCCTTTTCAAGCAAATCAATCTTTCATCATCATCATCATCATCATCATCATCATCATCATCATCATCATCAGCCTGACTACGTCCACTGCAGGACAAAGGCCTCTCCCATGTTCCACCAGTTAACCCGGTCCTGTGCTTGCTGCTGCCAATTTATACCTGCAAACTTCTTAATCTCATCTGCCCACCTAACCTTCTGTCTCCCCCTAACCCGTTTCCCTTCTCTGGGAATCCAGTTAGTCACCCCTAATGACCAGCGGTTATCTTCTCTACGCGCTACATGCCCGGCCCATGTCCATTTCCTCTTCTTTATTTCAACTATGATATCCTTCGTGCCTATTCTGTAGCACAGTATAGGCCTCATCTGTCCTCCAAACCTCACTGAGCCCTATTATATCCCATTTAAACACCCTCTAGCTCCTCGAATAGTACAGCTAGACTTCCTTCACTAGATAAGGTTCTAGTGTTAAATCAATCTTTAAGAGCCTTTAGTTCAGGTTCCCGCGAAATCTTGCCAGTTCTCGCGGTATTTCTCGAAGAAGAGTTTTTTTGTATGTATGTATGTATGTATGTATGTATGCATGTATGTATGTATGTATGTATGTACGTACGTACGTACGTATGTATGTATGTATGTATGTATGTATGTATGTATGTATGTATGTATGTATGTATGTATGTATGTATGTATGTATGTATGTATGTATGTATGTATGTATGTATGTATGTATGTATGTATGTATGTATGAAGTATGTATTATGTATTTGTGTGTATGTAGAGATGCATATATTCGTGCATGCTAATGGATGAATGAATGGACCATCGATTGACTTCAGTCTCGGAGTTTATTTGCGAACCAATCGATTGTCGCCAAAAGTTGCCTAATCCATTTAGAACGAGCTGGTAGAGATTGATCCCACATTGCGGGGGCTTTCTCCTTTCGTTTTGACGAACGTTCTGGAAGCTGCAAAGAGAAGGACGACAGAGTAAAAGCTAGGCCACGCGCGCGTCATTACCTTGAACATGCGTGAGGAAGAACGATCCCTCTTTCTTCCCAGGTGCGATTCTGGAGCCTGCTGATGCTGCCGTCATGTAACTTCAACTGAAAATAGAGACCGCGGCTTCAGGCACGTCGCGGCAACCCTCGGCAAAGAAACGCGTCTAAGCCACTTTTGGTTTATGCAAGATATCGAGCCATAGCAGCCGTCTTTGTGACCAAATATATTTTGTACGACAACCCTGCGAAAAGTGTGAGTACGGCTCTACTTACGAGTACATGGCACTTGAGAAAGTGTCATCTTCTCGCTCTATTTGTGCAAGATTTGACTGAAGGTAATTTCGGCAGTATCTTGTATCCACTGATCTGTCTTTTGGTAAAACAATCGCGGTAGTTCAGGGTCCCTTCAAGACATCCGAATTAAGAACTCAAAGAAAATAAAGGCAGCTAGGCAGGTTAAGATACCCCTAACCGAAGTTTTGAAGGTGTAATGAAGGGAAGCCAAATGAAGTGAATTTTTCTAAACACAGCTTGAGCACGCAGGAAATTATTTCCTCATGCATGTGATCTTTGCCGATAGTCATTAAGGCCAAGATCATTAACGCCTCGACAGTGCGATACAAAAAATACAACGTATGAAGATGGGTGATGATTGTTGAACAAATCGAGCTGTGCGCGTTCCACAGTGAAAAAGTGCAGTCACCCATGCTTGACAAAGAAGAAATAAGGAGCAGCCTACAGCTTTCGAAGTAAGGCTATGATGGAAAGCAGACCATCTGAAAAAACAAACAAAAACGGCTACGTGCTGAAAGCTATTGCAGCGGACGTGATACCTTGCATCTGCATCACAAAAAACGAGTAGCGCTGTGATAACTCTATTACATTGAAAGTGCCCATTTCTCGCTTGAAGGACGGCGTGACGGGAGGTCATTATTCAAATGACTTGTTTCTTTTTCTGGTATATTTATGTTGAGATTTTGTTCTTGAAACAGCCTTTTTTGTTGTAGAAACGACCTCATGGATTGGCGAGAAGCAATAGCCGCTATTATTACGGTGAAGTGTCATAATTGAAAACATTTGTGCATTAGCGTGCTTTTCATTTTTTTTTTTGTGGCGGAAAGAAATACACAATGCATGGAAAATGTAGATGTATACCTACAATGAACATAACGCCATAAAAATCAGCCTTTTGGCTGGTTTTTGTCTCATTATATTCTTATTTTACACGCATAGAACTAACAACATCGTGTACAACAGTCTGAATTGAACGGGACGCAAAAGTTTTACGCTGCAGAATAATAACCAGACTACCAAAAATACGAGAAAATATACAGGGAATAACATGGTTTTTTCTACATTTCAAAATAATAGAGCTATGAAGAACTTAAATACAACAAAAATATAGGGCACTCTTCCGGCGATTCTTTACCATAAAATATTGCAGCCCACGAACAAAAATTTCCAGTATAATATTTATGCGACCTTCTTTTAAAAATAGCCAGCAAACATACACTTGAAGAAACACTTGAAGAAACAACAACAAACACTTGAAGAAACGTTGCTTAAACTGAGAGGATGAAAAGCACTAAAAGCTAATGTTGTGCAGTATACGTAAAGTACGTTAGGCTTGTGCACACAAGTGGAAGCCAGATAAAGCAAGGATCACCCAGCACCACCTGTCAAAGGTTCAGGTGGAAGAAATAGTTTAGCCCACCAAACAAAAAATAAAGAGAAAGAATGTCGCATACCGCGTCTTATCCTCGTATTGAGTCTATAAGAGCTTGCGCAAGCACGTTCTCGAACAAGAAATTCCCTGGGTGCAAGCACGGGCACTCACGAGAATCGAGAATGCGTCGTGGAACACGTTTGTTTCTCGCCAAGGTTTATGTGCTTTGAGCATTCTATACTTGTTTCGGAACGTTAGGGCACCACTACATCATAGTGCTATAGTTTAATACCTGCCGGCAGTCTGTATATCTTATGTGTACTCAAACATAAGAAAACGTGCACACAATATAGGCGTCTCTAAAAATTTCAGTGCAGCTATATTTGTGCCAGGGTGTGTACAGATGCGAGAAAAGTAGACAGGAGGTTCCTCCCGGCAACAGTGGCCGGAAGGGTATAGCGCTTGTTTTCTGAGCGGCTTTCAACAACAAAGCCCAAGGGGAGCCTCTCGCAGGGAAGATGAATCGTCAGAATCTCGGTGCTGTGTAGAGACGGCGAAAGTGCGACATACTCCATGTGAATCTTCCTTCGGGACGAGTCCGCTTAGCTGCAGGGGCTGTCTGCGCAATCTCTTGGAACGCCGACAAGCATGCGTGTCGACGCTGCTTACTGTGCAGAGCTACAGGGATGTAACGGTACCTAGAAACTCAGGGGTCATAATCTTGAATGCGTTCGCATAGATGAAGCGCAGTATCCGTAACGCAGTGATGGAGAGCGCACTTCTTTCTCCTTAGGGATGAAAGAAAGGCTTACGAAGTTCGTGCTAGGACACGAGTATAGTGACAAAAAAGTCTTCGTAAGAAGCTGGAACAGTAACCACGTGTGAGGTTCATGCGTTTTCAGAAAATAGGGAGAACATATTGAGGCGAATATTTCCAGCCAAACCTTTCTGAGTTACAGATATCCCTGGCGGCGGCATACTTCGTGAAAAACCCGGCACTGAAGAGTCCGGAGAAATTCGACGGTGCACATACGAGGCTCTCGAAGGCGCGCTGGTCACACGCGCATTTGTATGCGGCGTTTTTCAAAAACTGATGCTCTTTTGATCATGGCCTTCTCGCATTGTTTGGAATATGGCAGTCTGATATTTTATCGAACCCGCTTGTGATTAGACGGTGCCTAATTTTAATAGCACCTGTAGTTGATGCATAGACCTGTTTAACGCATGACTTTCGTTGTTGCTTGTAGTATGACTGGTGTTGTTACTTGTCGTTGTTGTTTAGTAATGGGTAAATGTTGGATTCTGGGCATGGAGGAAGTACAAAAAAAAGAAAACTGTAGGAATCAATGCGCGATGGTATAGAAAGAGTGAAAAAAGAAAAATATCATAACCAGCAGCACATGCCAAGACTTGTTTTCAAACATAATTCCAATGAAGGAAGGCTTCCTATTTTTTAACAAGTACGACAGTTCACACGCTATAAGTTTTCCGGATTTAATTCAATGGTTCAAAATAACCCTCGCTTTCCTTATTTTATCTGTGAGCCGTCTTTGTTTCCTTGTTTTGAAAGCTTTTATGTGCACTCACCTGCGAAACTGGGAACAGTGAACATAGTATTGCTATGAGAGTTGACATCACTTCTAAACGCAGATTCGCGTGGTTGTGGTTCCGACACGGTTCGACATTGCAGGTAACGCACTACGACTGCGTTGTGCGATAATTAATATTAACTTCATAACGTAAGAGCTTTCACATCGTAATCGTATGCCACACACATTCGTCTCCATGACAATTATCTAGCTCACGACTTCAACACACCAGACAAAGTGTGCTCCTGCATCGAGCCTCGAGAAAATGTAAACAGTAGTTGATTTTTTTCTATCTATTGTTTTCTTCATCTTTAGATTTGTATTCGTGGTTTCTGTTGCCGTGTTTCCCTAACCATAGTAGAAATTTCTACAGTCAATATCATCATCAAGGTGCAAAAGGAACAGCTTGGAACAAAAGGCGCATCAAGGAGCAAAAAGGAGAACAGTTTGCTTAAGCAAGAGCACACGCTCTATAAACTGTAGCTGGCCATGATATACGTGGTTTTTCGGTTTCACCTTGCGCTACGCCAAGCGACGATGACAGCATACGACAGTCTGGTCCCTGAAAGTACCGTGCACTTAGAATAAAACACTGCGCGGCCTTCGAGGCATTGTTCGAACTGTCACCGCCATCTCTTTGCAGAATATTCCCGTCTCAAAATCTGTCTTCATGGCGTCCATTCTGCGCTTATATATCTCAAAAATGGTGTGGCTCGTGCGAGTTGGTTATCCATGAACTTAGCTTGTATCAGCGCGGCAAATATGAAAAGAAGAAGGGTGAAAGACGACAAAGGTGTCTAAAAAGGTAGGCGCTACCTTTCTAGACATCTCTGTGGTCTTTTCTCCTTTATCTTTTCATATGTGTCACGCTGATGCAAGCTAAGTTCTTATATATTCAATATCCGAGCTCCAGTAACGGTTACTGTCACAATGCACTTCTTTCCTGTATCAGAAGATCTTGTTAAGTTTCTCACTCGTCTTTCGTCCTTCACGCAAAACTTTTGTCTAGCTGGTACTGTTTTATTGTACTTGTGGATTCAAGAACAAATTTTAAAGGCATTGCAGATCGTGTGCTCTACGCAGTTTCCTTCACAATGCACCATTGTCAAGACCTCCCCACCTCTCCTCTTCCCTCACTTTTTTTTCTTTTTTTTTCTTAAGACTGCCTTTCTAGAGAGGGCTGAATCTGTAATGCAAGGGACATGGTCACTCGGACAAACGCGTTTCACAAGCGGCACACGCTAATGTTGTTACGCCATGTCCATTTGGGCATTCTATTTCGTCATTGGTTTTTAAACTTTGCTAATGAACCGAAAGGTTCATTGTATCTCTAATGCGCTCATTACTTATCGCTAGAATATAACCATTTGTTGATATGACTACTCAAAGTTATATTCTCACGTGCTTCTCAAAAATAAAGACAATGACAGTTGTGCATGTGCCATGAAGTACAATGAAATTGATGGAAAAGAAGAACTATCTTGCGCGTTCTACTAAAAGAACCTACCTGCTTCTGGTGTCTCAATTTCTGCGGCAAGTCCTTTGTTTTGACGTCGTGACACGTGTGGAGGTGCTGGAGCCTACAACCTGATGCAGCACAGTCTTGCTCGGACCCGTTCACCTGGTCCAGAGACTCAGCCCATCGTCACGACTCCAGTGCACCGATTCAGTCGGCGCCTACTAGGCCTAAGTCCAGAGTCCGCATCTGTTCCGCCTTTTTCCAGCATGGCATCTCCTACGACATCCATGGTTATCCCGCCATCGCACACCACTCTTCCCTCGCAGGTAGCTCTTGAACATTCTCGCGTTCCTGAAGTTTTTCATGGGGAAGAGTACGAGGATGTCGAAGACTGGCACTAACAGTTCGAACGGGTCGCTGTATCCAACCACTGGAGGGAACAGCACAAACTTGGCCGTGCACATTTCGCACTGGAAGATAGCGCTCGCACGTGGTATGAGAACCGCGAGGCTACATTTTAATCTTGGGAAGACTTCCGTCGAAAGCTCCTTGCTACATTTTTGAACTCGGACCGACGGGATCGCGCACAGCAAGTGATTGAGGCCCGCGTGCAAAAACCCAATGAAACAGCCGCCATGTACGCAGAGGGTATGATCCGTCTGTTTTCACGAGCTGACCCTGACAGGCCCGAGGCGAAAAAGGTTCGTCACCTAATGCAGGGAGTTAAGGAACAAGTGTTTGCGGGCCTCGTACGAAATCCACCTACAACAGTAGATCAATTCATAAGAGAGGCGACAGTCATTGTGCGCGCACTGCAACAACGACGCCGACACTTTGACCGCTTGCAGAACCACACGGCAGTAAGTGCTGCAGCTCAGAACACGGCCATATGCGAAAGTTCCCTGCGACAAATGATTAGGGATAGACTGCGTGAGGAACTTCGGGCCCTCTACGTTCCCCTTGCCCAACCGCCAGTCGCATCTGTTGCCGAAATCGTCTGCCAGGAGTTGAGGCAAGCCATTACACCACCCGCGCCAAGTCCTGAGCCACATCCAGCGAGCTACGCTGATGTGGTCTGTCGCCCTCCACCGACATTTGTGGTGACGCCCTTCCAGCACCACGACCCGGTGCCGTACCTTGGTGGCAACGGGATTCTACGAGACGACCACAAGTTCGCCGAACTGACTTGGGGCGCATGGCCGACCGTCGACCTATTTGCTACTGCTGCGGAGAACCCGGTCGCATTGCCCGCTATTGCCGTCACGGCGATTATGGGTTCGGGATCTTTTCTCGTCCCGCTTCTTTCCGCTCCGAAGACCGTCGTGCCCACGATGCCGATCAACTATCGCCCGCCCAAGCAACCCCACCGCGTCGCTGGCGATCTCCATCACCTGAGCGTCACCGTGACTTCTCTCAGAGCTACGCGGACGTCACCAGAGGCCGTTTGCCTAGCCCGCGCAGGGGAAACAAACTGATGCGACCTCGGGGGGCAAGGTTGCCAATTGTCGAGACACTAAAAAGTTCCCCCAATCATCACAAGAAGGTATGACGACAACGGCAATGAATACGACGACGAATAATAATGCCGATGAAGTTGCACGTGCCGATCTGAGCGTTCTCATTGACGAACACCACGTTACAGCACTGGTCGACACTGGCGCCGACTTCTCAATCATGCGAAAAGAGCTCGCCGACCGCCTTAGAAAGGTCAAGACACTGTGGACAGGGCCGCACATAAGGAGTGCTAGTGGTCAGCTGATGACACCCACGAGTAAATGCACCACTAGACTTCGCATCGGGGATTCTTGCTTCGGGGCCACTTTCGTCCTGTTGCCAGACTGCTGTAAATAGGTTATTTTGGGCATGGATTTTCTTCAGGATCATGGCGCTGTTATCAACATCCCTCAACGTATGGTGACGTTTTGCGCACATCCTTATGCCAACAGCAGTGAAGAACCACGCGGCCGTTTGCGAATTGCCGATGATATGACACGCGCACCGAGATCCTGCTGCCTTGTGTTGGTTGGTGTTCAGTGGGTGTCCTTGCTATAAAGATGTGATAGCGGAGCACATAGTCACTCTTTTGTTCACACAAAGCATTACCATTGCGAGGGGCGTCCTGGTGCTTACTGGTGGACAGGCAGAAGTGTTCCTCACAAACTTCAGCAACGAGCGCCGTCAAATCTAGACGGTTACCGCAATTGCCTACTACGACGATGTAGACCAAGCCGGGGATTTTTTTACCTTGCAACCAGATGACGCGGCTGTCCCCACCTCGACAAATTTGTTGGTGGACATCTGCTCTACGCTACTGGCCTCTAATAGAAAGCGCCTGCTTGAACTTATACGCCAATTCGGATACTGCTTTTCGCGTACTTCAAAGGTTTAGCAAACACCATTGACCAAGCACCGCATCATTACTGAAGACAACACGCGACCAATTCGACAAAACTCCTACCGTGTGGCTTCAGAAGAGCGCGAGGAGATTCAGAAGCAAGTACACAAGATGCTCGCGGATGACGTCATGCAACCTTCGAAAAGTCCTTGGGCATACCCCGTGGTTTTGGTCAAGAAAAAAGATGGCAGCTTGCGCTTCTGTATTGATTATCGCAAGTTGAACCAAGTTACGAAGAAAGACGTCTATCCACTGCCCCGCATAGACGATTCACTCGATCAGCTGCGTCATGCGCGCTATTTCTCTTTAATGGACCTCCGAAGTGGCTACTGGCAGATAGAAGCCGACGAGAGAGATCGTGAAAAAACGGCCTTCGTGACGCCCGACGGCCTATACGAATTTAAGGTGCTTCCTTTTGGGTTGTTCTCGGCGCCAGCCACTTTTCAGCGTCTCGTGGACACCATACTATCAGGCCTGAAGCGGCAAACATGCTGGGTCTATCTGGACGATGTTATTGTATTCTCAGCAACATTCGAGGAACATCTCAGTTGTTTATTCACCGTCCTCCAAGCCATACGTTCAGCCAGCCTTACTTTAAAACCGGAAAAATGTCATTTTGGTTTTAACGAACTCAGCTTCTTAGGCCACGTCGTCAGTCACGAGGGCGTTTGACCTGACCCGGCCAAAATAGACGCTGTAGCGCAATTTCCTGCACCACGTGACCAAAAGGCCATGAGACGCTTCTTACGGTTGTGCGCCTATTACCGGTGATTTATCCAGGACTTTTCGTCTATTGTGGCACCATTGACACGACTAACACGTGAGTACGCCTCTTCTTTTGGGGTGAACAACAGCAAATGGCGTTCAATGAACCATGACAACGCCTGCAAACACCTCCAGTCCTCGCGCACTTCAACCAGGAAGCCCCTACAGCACTTCACACTGAAGCCAGCAATGTAGGTCTGGGTGCCATTCTGGTGCAGTGGCAAGACGGCTGTGAAAGAGAAATAGCCTACGCCAGCAGAACTCTCTCTCGCACGGAGGAGAACTACTCGACTACCGAGAAGGAGTGTCTCGCCGTGGTGTGGGCGGTCATCAAATTTTGTCCATATTTGTACGGCCGCTCCTTCAAGGTTGTTCGCGACCATCACTCTTTGTGCTGGCTCACCAGCCTTAAAGATTCATGTGGCCGTTTGGCGCGCTGGAGCCTAAGGCTTCAAGAGTTCGACATGACCATCGTCTACAAATTTGGGAAACGGCACACCAACGCCGACTGGCTCTCACGGTCGCCAGTGGAAACTATCACTCGTGATGACTATTGCACGGGAGCAGTGCAGTGACCCCGAGCTGTTACCACTCATTGAATATTTAGAAGGACGACGTAAGGACCTGCCGCGGTTATTTGCCAGAGGACTGCCATCTTTTTGCTTTCGAAAAGATGTTCTCTATAAGAAAAACTTCTCACCAACTGGCAACGCGCACTTGCTCGTCGTGCGTGCCTCTCTTCGAAAAGAAATTATGGAAGCGTGCCATGATGACGCAACTTCTGGTCATCTAGGCTACACCCGAAGATTGTGCCGACTACGATGCAAGTACTACTGGCCAAAGTTACCCGCTACTGTTAACCATCACGTGCGAACTTGCACCGACTGCCAAAGACGCAGAGCACCTCCCAGCAAGCCAGCCGGTCTTTTACATCCAGTTGAAGCAACAGCGAAGCTGTTCGCCCAGATTGAAATGGATTTCCTGGGCCCCTTTCCAACTTCCACAACAGAGAACAGATGGATAATCGTGCACCCGCCGATTACCTCTCTCGTTATGCGGAGACTAAAGGTATGCAGCGCGGCACAGCAGCACAGGCTGCTCAGTTCTTCATCGAAAACATCGTCCTTCGGCATGGCGCTCCGACAGCAGTGATCACAGACAGAGGACCTTCCTTTACCGCAGAGCTTCTCGAGTCGGTTCTCAGACTCAGTGGTACAGCTCACCGGAGAACAACTGCATACCATCCGCAGACAAACGGACTGACGGAGCGCCTTAATAGGACCCTCACAGACATGATCAGCATGTACGTTGACACGGAACATAGAAACTGAGATCAGATATTGCCGTACGTGACCTTTCCCTATAATACCGCTCGACAAGAAACCACTGGAATGACACCGTTCAGTCTGATCTATGGCCGCGAAGTCACGACAACGTTGGACGCCACGTTGCCGCATGAGTGTGACGACATCCATGTAGACGCCGAAGAGTTGACTCAGCGCGCCGAGGAAGCCAGACAGCTCGCGCGTGTGCGCATCTGTCATCAACAGCATCAAGATGCACAACGGTATGACCCCCAACACAAGTTTATTAGCTACACACCAGGCGACAAGGTCTGGGTCTGGATTCCGATACGTCAACGTGGACTGTCGGAAAAACTGCTAAGACGATACTTTAGCCCATACAGCGTCACGCGACGCTTGAACGACGTGAACTATGAAGTTGTTCCCGACACTGACTGTAGTTCTAAGCGCCAAAAGCATTTACCCGAAGTCGTACACGTCGTGCGTATGAAACCGTATTTATCTAGTTGGCGCGACCACTTCATACGCCTGGTAGAGCGCCTAAGTTGCGCATCGGGACGATGACTCTTTAGGAGGGAGGCAAATGTCAAGTGCTTGTCAAAAAGAAAGACAATGACAGTTGTGCATGTGCCATGAAGTACAATGAATTGGATGAAAAAGAAGAACTCTCTTGCGCGTTCTATTAAAAGAACCTACCTGCTTCTGGTGTCTCAATTTCTGCAGCAAGACCTCTGTTTTGACGTCGTGACAATATGACTTGGAAAACACATTTACTGCTTTCGTATGCAGCCCTTGCTGCGTGTCGCTCATGGCTTTCAACCGTTTACTTTCTTTTTTTCAATAGAAGCGTTCTGTTTTTTTTAGGAACGCATGACCTATCCCGGGAGAGATAACTGTTGATATGAAAAATCGCCGCACTGAAAGAATGCTCATATCACACGTGGGTGTGACCTCCAAGGAGCTGCTCTGACAATTTTAAAGTTCTTCACGTTACGCGTGGAAAGTTTGGTGCGAAATTTAAAATGAACCTTCAGCTTGGTTTGCTCCGCTAATTTTGCCACGTATATAATAGTATCTAGCTGTACGTCAGCGACAGTGAAGGGCACTGATCTGCTCGAGAGGCGCAACCCAAAACAGTGCAAAAGAATACATTCTTGGCGGCCTTCTCTTGAAGCGTCACTACCAGTGAGACACGCCATACTTCTTTCTTGAATGAAGCAAGCCCCTGTGCTTTATAACCCACGACTACATTGAACCTATTATCGTAAAACATATGACAACAAAGCTCTCAGAGGGTTGTTAATCAACCTAAACCAAGCCATTGTTTCTTTGTAGTCACCCATTAACTCGAAAAACATTTGGCTGGTTACCCAGTCCTGGAGAAATGGGAAAAAAATTGCAAAGACGAAAAAGTGGGACAAATAAACTGGCGGTAATTTTTTTCTTTCAAAAATGATGCGTGGTGGACTTCGCAGGTGCCGGTGGCTCCCAGGAAAGAGTAAAGAAGAAGGTGTTTAATGAGGAGAAGGACGAGAGGTCGGCCTGGAAAGCGGGTTTCTAGCCTGCTACTATTTACGGGGATAAGGGGAAATGGAAAGAAAGAGAAAAAGGTGGGCATGATGGGGGGTGATTGTGATATTGCACAATAATTCACCGCACGCAATGTCTCGAACGATGTAGGACACGCACAAAAGTCTCTATATTAGCAGACGATCTAAAGACGGGGATCTAAACCTGTCTTGCTTATAAATGCAAGCAGGCCCTTTAAGCTGCGTTGGGCTAGATACACACGTTTCCAAGCACCTAAAAGTTTCTCATTCAAAAAGGGTCGGCAGTTTAATGATTGATTGATCGATATGTGGGGTTTAACGTTCCAAAACCACCATATGATTATGAGAGACGTTGTTATAGTGGAGGGCTCCCGAAATTTCGACCACCTGGGGTTCTTTAATGTGCACGCAAATCTGAGCACAAGGGCCTACAACATTTCCGCCTCAATCGGAAATGCAGCTGCCGCAGCCGGGATTTGAACCCGCGACCTGCGGGTCAGCAGCCGAGTACCTAAGCCCCTAGACCACCGCGGCGGGGCGGGTCGGCAGTCTAGGTCGTCTGTGGGGCGCTTAAAAGAGTGTTTTTCGACTGCGTACAGAGAGCACATGCACAGGATGTGAATAATAGTCTCTGGCGTGTGACACAAAATGCAGTTATGGTTTCGCTCCGGTACAATCTTCCATAAGTATCGTCACGTATATGCAGCACCCAGACGCAATCTTTGTAGTAACGTTTCCTGGAAGAGTAAAAAAATGCCTTGATTGCCTTATTGGCTGACAGGAGGTGAGATAGATGTTCAAGCAACGACTAATCGTAGCATTGTCGCGATGCCTTCTAAACTACCAATTGCCTTTTCGAAGGAAATCGAGGACAGCTTCACAGTAAATAGTGATGAATGTTTAGGAAACAGTTTGAAACTTTGAAGTGCTTAAGACATACATTTTGGCTCTGCGTCATCATCATAAAAAAGTGGAAAGACTTGAAAAAGTTGCGGCCTAGTCACTTCTTACTCGGCCGTCATGGCCAGCAGCTCAACTGCAGAGAACTCGGCTGGAAATTGTGGCCTCCACATCAAAAGCCGTAACAGGCTGACAGGCTTATGTTTAAGAACAAGCCTGCAGTTAGAGAGAGAAAGCCGCCAATGCTGAGTCATTGGCATTTTGGGGCTGAACTTAGGTGTTTCAGGCACTGAGACACCACCAGGACACATCGCTTCAGCAGTCGCCGGCCATTTTTGAGCGGGGTATTATGTTGCCCATCTTTCTGATGCCGAAATCGGATTATAGCTCATGCTCGAACGTCATGTTCGTGCCGCCCACACAACTACGTGGAAGAGTTCTTTGAACAGGCTTTTCGAGTTGGTTGCGCACGTAAGCTCACAAGGTCTAATGGACAAGTCCTGTTTCGTAAGGGAAAGCTAATAAAAGACACTGAAACAAGGCTTTACTACATTTCGCGACCTCCTCCCCTTCACCCCCCTCCCTGCCACACGTTTGTGCCTGAAAGAAAACACCCGACCTGTAAACACGCATCTTTACGCACTTATGAAAGGGCAAAAAGCCACGCTAGACCAGTTCGATTGATAGAGTGATCAAAGTTGTCGTACACGAAACTCTTATGTGATTGAGTAAAATATTCGCGTGTACTCTAAATATTCCTGGCTTGATGGACGTGTGTGGCTCTCCACCACAACTCTCAGCCTTATTTTGACACTGTAGATAACAGGGCTTCTACGGCAGAAAGTACGGTAAAAAATACCGGTAGAAAATACGGTAGAAAATAAATACTACGGTAGAAAATAAATACGGTAGAAAATACGGTAGAAAATAGGGTAGAAAATAAATACTAAGCTATCCTACCATTTTTCTCTTCACACATGTTATCCAAGACCCCGCTCTAACGAAATCTGCAGTTCGTTTGCGACATTGCAGTAGCTCAAACTTTTTTTTTCCTCGCTTGGACTCAGTGCCATTTTCCTTCTTACTTACTTTATTTACTCACAGACATCAGTTTTTGTTTTTGTTTTATTTCTTTTATGTCACCTTATTAAAAAAAATTTAATGCAGTCTGGGCTTTGGGTGATCATTATGTACATGAAACTAGTCCTTACAATTCTTGAAAGAAAATATTAAATGCGAAGCATTTCTTGAACTTCAGCGACATTGGGCGTATCTATCTATCTATCTATCTATCTATCTATCTATCTATCTATCTATCTATCTATCTATCTATCTATCTATCTATCTATCTATCTATCTATCTATCTATCTATCTATCTATCTATCTATCTATCTATCTATCTATCTATCTATCTATCTATCTATCTATCTATCTATCTATCTATCTATCTATCTATCTATCTATCTATCTATCTATCTATCTATCTATCTATCTATCTATCTATCTATCTATCTATCTATCTATCTATCTATCTATCTAGCCGCTTACGTTTCGGTGCTCTCGTGGTCACCCCCTTAACTTGGCGTGAGCCAAAATTAGCATAGGAAGGTAAGATGGTTTGGCGAATATGACGCGCTGCTCAAGACTTCAATATTGTCACAATCCCGTCATGTACGTCGTCAAACACGTTCCGCCAGACAGTGGCACATACCCCGTTCTGTTCTGTTCTGTTTTAACTGATTTGCTGTGGAGAGGTTGAGGTGCCATTGCCTCGGCTACTCCATATCACAAAGTTCGGCAGCGAAAAATAAAATAATAATACAGAATGCTACTCAGAAATTAACAATACGAAAAAAAACATAATAGCACACTGAAACCAGTTCAAATATCATTCCAATACACAGTTTTCTTCACACAGTTCACACAGTCATAAACTGTTTACACGCACACCTTACTAATCTACTGTCAGTATATACATGACCACATTTTATATATACGCGTCTCTGGCTGTCTGTCATAGGCGCTTGTCCAGTCCGGTCTCCACTAAAAAGTCTGTGAGGAAGATTACTGCCTTTTTCTGAAGATGCATCTGAGGCCATGGTCCAAGTAGTTTCTTTATTGTGAGGGGCCATCTGTCCAAACTTGCTAATTTGTTCTTTAATTTTTCTCTTTCATTCGCGTATTTAACGCACTCCAAAAGAATATGGTGAACATTTTCTTCTGCATGACCACAATGGCATTCTGGTGAGTTGGATCGATGTATCTTGTACAGGAAGCTGTTTGTGTATGCTTCTTCCTATCGAAGACGGTGGATTATTGTCTCTAGGTGTCGTGGGAGGTCTGTAGCTATGGAAAATTTTCTGTGTGAATAAACTTCATAAAGTCGCGTTTCCTTTGATTTAGGGCTATCAAACCACTTCTCCATCGAACAATGGTTAGCTCCTTGCAATATCAAATGTCGAATATCCGCCCCAGACATAGGGATTTCGCAATTCCGTCCTTCCTTCGCGAGGCTATCAGCCTCTTCATTTCGCTTTATTCCAATGTGGCTGGGTATCCATCGGAATACGTTGTTGTGACCCTGCGATGAGGCATATTAAACAGTTTCTGCAATACATTGTGCTATTTCACCATTTTTGTAAGGTGATCTGACATTTCTGATTAGCTGAAGAGCAGGTTTGCTATGAGTGCATATCACCCATTTTCGTGGCTCAGGATTCTCGCAGATAACCTTAACTGCTTCGAAAATAGACACCGATTCGGCTGTCGTCGATGAAAACTTGTGCGATAATTTGTACATCTTCTTTTTCTGAATTTCAAGTATAAAGGCGCACAGGCTGACGCTTCTTCAGTGCATGATTCGTCTGTATATTCTTTGTTTTTTCATTATGCATTACATGAAGCTGATGAAGTACCAACTGTGCCGCTACTAGAGGTGCCATGTCTGGTTTCTTCTCTATGCCGTCTATTTCACGGATAACGTTGAGAAGTGGCAGCGCCCAAGGTGGTTTTGAAGGTTTCCATTGTTTGAATTCTGGTACTACTGCTTGAAATGATGATATAGTATCCTGTAGTCTCGTTGCCGTCCTTTGTG
Organism: Rhipicephalus microplus; assembly: GCF_013339725.1. NCBI lineage: Eukaryota > Metazoa > Arthropoda > Arachnida > Ixodida > Ixodidae > Rhipicephalus > Rhipicephalus microplus. Next base: position 300,983,395 of record NC_051165.1, read on the forward strand.
TTAGTGCACCAGATAAAAAAGGACTTTCCCGTGGCGTGAAAATTCTAAATAAATTTCGAGATGTTTCTTTAGTTCGGAGTACTGCCAAAGGTGGCTCTCGAGCCTCCGCATACACTAAAGCACTGGAAGTCGACCGTGGTAAACCCAGACATACCCTCAAGCTCCTTGCCAATAACAAGTGAAGTCTCCTTTCGGTGGAGGCTGGAAGTCCGTGCAGCAGGGGCAGTGAGTAAATTACGATGGGGCGTATCCAGGCAACATGTAGGGCTAATAACTACTCTGTAGTATGACCCCATTTCGCCCCACAGAGATGCCGGAGGATTCGAATGGCCTGATTCACTTTTTGTTCAAGGGACCGGACATGAGGCGACCATGTTACTCTCCGGTCTAAAAATACTCCCAAGAATTTATGAGTTTTAATCATTTGATTAGGTTGATCTTGCAGAATAATCTGGAAATTTCCAGGTCTTTTTAATGCAAACGGAAGTATGGCTGTTTTAGCCAGACCGAATGCCATACCTCTTTGTTTAGAAAACGGTCTACATAATCCAATCCTTCTTGTAGAGTTTGTTGTACATCCAAAAACTATGGACGAGACGTTCATATACTTATATCATCAGCATATACTGAACATCTGATGTTAGGTGGAAGATTATACGGGAGCTGCACCATGACTGCATTAAAGAAAGTAGGGCTTAGCACGCAGCACTGTGGCACTCCTTGGTTGACGATATGTTCTGACGTTGGGCCCTCCTGCGTAACTACAAAATTTTTGCGGTGATTCAGGAAGTCAGCGATCCAACGAAGTATCTTGCCCTTGAATCCCTGTAACGCCAGGCCTTCCAGAACGTGAACGTGACTCACTGTGTCGTATGCTCGGTGGACATCAAGGAATACAGCGACAGAGATGTTTCCTTGCATTCGTTGGTTTTCCACATCTGTGACCAAATCCAGAATGCAGTACATTGTGCATCTACCTCTTCTGAAGCCGGCTATGCTTTCTGGTAGTAGTTTTTTCTTGTCTTGCCACCATAAAATTTGTTCATTGATCATTTTTTCCATCACTTTTGTAAAACAACTTGTCAAACTAACCGGCCTAAACGAGTCCAACTGCATAGGGCTCTTCCCTGGCTTTAGCAACGGTACTACTTTTGATATCTTCCAACTTTCCGGAACTTTTTCTCCTTGCCAACTTTTATTATAGATGTCCAACAGGTCTAATTTTCCTTTCTTGCCCAAATTAGCAAGAGCAGCGTATGGAACTCCATCTGTTCCTGGTGAACTTGTTCGTTTTACTGAACACAGCACATATTGGAGCTCCTCTGGTGTGAAGCTGTCATCCAGATCTGATTAACTGATCGCAGAGAACGTCGTTACAACCACCGAAGCTGATTCTGCTGAGGATTTATATTCGCTAGTTTGGGCAGTCCCTTCATTTCTCAGTATAAGATCGCTAAATTCTTCGGCAATCACACGTTCGCTAACTCCTCGAGACAGCGCTAGAGCCTGTAGTGGTCTCGAGTGGACTACTGGCTGTCGGAGGGCTCGTACCATGTTCCACAGTTGAGGCGCTGAGGAAAATGGAGAAAGTGAGGCGCATAAATCTTGCCACCTTTTGGTTGAAAGCTTCTGCAGTTGCTTATGCATTGCAGAATGTACTTTCTATGCAACCTTGAAATTTTCTAAATTACCCGACCTGCGATATCTTCTTTCAGATCGGCGTCGTATTTCCCGAAGCCTCTCATACCCTCTGGCTCGTATGTGCCACTGGTATGCGGGTATATGCCACAGGTGATTGACACTAATATACCCAGTATCTACCCAGGAACGACGAGAACACACAGGGGCAATTTTCACGTACGAGCGTCAAGAAATAACCGAAATCGGTAGCGTCAACCAGACGAATGCAAACAATAAATGTGAGGGTCCCAGCTGGAATAGAACCCAAGCATCTAACTTTACTCTAACTTTAGGGGCAATCGATGTGCTTTAAACGACAAAACAATATTATAGAGCAGTAAGCTACGAACCCCACTGCGTCTGTTGAGCTGACCGAATCTCGTTTTTGAGGATGTCACGACGACGGCGTTGTGGTTGAGCCATGAAACTTGGTGGCACTGAGGAAAGCAAAGTGAGCTTTCTCTTATAACTACTCTTACTGCTGAAAAGCCAGCTTATGAGGAACAGGTGATAGGGTTTTTTGCTGACCTGCATAAGCCCGCTACTAAATTGTTCCAAACTTTCGGAGCGAACATTCAAGTACAATTTTTTATTTCATGTTCAACGCGGTGAAGGTCACGGCCAGTGTAAAACTTCAAAGTTTGATTTCTAAAATAGTTTTTAATGGATGAAATCTCTATCGTACAAATTGGTGTACTGCGAAAGTAAAATGTGTGGTAGCTGAAGTAGCTAATGGTTAGAGCGTAATCAGAGAAAGCGGTATGACAGCCAGAAAAGCGTTAAAAACAGCACTTGGGCTATAGTGGCCATCATGCAGCACGATAAATAGTGATTCAACAGCTCGTCTGGACTACGGGGAACGCAATGTGCGTCGTCTATCCTGTAGCTCGCTCGCGAAATATATCGGGGTGAGTGTAACGGGGAACGTGATGTTGCAGCCAGGTGAGGCAGACGCGTTACGCCGAGCTATTTTCGGTATGAATGGATGGTAGCAGCGAAGCTCATGCTTTCACTGAGGCCATGACCTTGCGCTGTGATATAGCGTTGAGAAAACTGCCTTCCCTCGTAAACGCGCCGAATAAAGCGTTGCACTAACGAATTGCACAAACTAATCTCGGATGTCACGGTCATGATACAGTACTTAATTCACCACTTCTAGAGGGAAACAACACCCCGCCAATTAAAATAACTGTGAGTGCAAAGTGTCGGTTATAAAAGGCGTATTTGTAAAACCTCAAATGTGTATGATTGTGGCGCAGTGAATAGCATGTCCAGCACCTGTTGCCGCAAACCAAATGGTCGTGGATTCGACACCCGTTGACAGAACTTTCTTTCTTTACCATCCGATCGATTGCATTTTTTTTTTTGGAATTAGGTAAATGAACTTTTCCGAAACCCCGGAACGAAACACTCTCGTGTTCAAAAAAATGCATTCAGCGCTTCTTCGGAAGGCTGCTAACAACATACTAATTGAGAGTTGATTTAAACTCCAACAAAAAAATCACAACATATCCACCGAGTAAATGATGATGAGTTTGGCGAAGCAGCCTTCAGCCTGCCCATCCATTCGTTCTTACATCCGTCCGTCCACGCGTCCATTCATCTGTCCGCCCGTCTGCTAGTCTGTCTGGCCGTCTGGCCGTCCGTCCGTGCGTCCGTCTGTGCATCCGTCTGTGCATCCGTCTGTACGTCCTGCTAGAGAACACTGCAAGTACCGCCATCTCGCATCTCTCATTCCCTGTTGAACATACCTACTCTAGCTGAAGGTATGTGCCAAGCGTGTCACGCCGATGGACAGGGGACCTTGCTAGACACTAAGGAGCTTCGCCTTTAAGAGTTTGTGAAGAAACCCGATGATTTGGAACCGACCTGGTTCCTTCCTCAGGGGAAACTGAGACTACGTAGCAGCGGCGTCTTCAAAGTAATTTTTGGGATAGAGTTTAAATCGCTTCCCAGTTTTCATATCCAACCATACAGACATCTGTCGAATGTTTACATTGAAGTCAATTAGCGAAAACTTCGGACACGATACAACGCAGTGCGTCAAGTGCTCCATACGCATTAAGGAAGTTATCTCTGTCTTCAAGACACATCTTGACTTGAACCACACCTGCAAGGAAAGGAAAGTTCTTCCTTGAAACCTACGCCTAAAACGACCTGTCTCGACTCTTGAAGGCTCGGATGTCGTCACAAGAGATGAACTGCGACTGATCGACGCCCGCCTTCATGAAATTAACGCCTCTATACGGAAAAAAGAATGTGACCTGTTCTTCGCCAAGCGTCACCTTGAGCCCCGAATCACTGAATTGATGTCTGCTGTCGACGCGTTCGCAAACTCCGTTGCGGCATCGATGGCGAAAAAGCACCGGACCACGCAGAATACGAAAATTTCCTCCCTGTTGGACCGGAGTTTCCCCCAAAGCATCCAAAATACCAGGTTTGTCATCAATCTTTTATCTCGTCCAATCACTGATCGGGAAAATTTTGTTCTGGCAAAGGTACACGGCTATAACATATCAACGACACACCGTCTACCAAAACTTGTCGCAGCTGTAGAAAAAGCTGTCCAATGCGTGAGGCCGAGCGCCCGAGAAGAAGTTAGGCTGAAATAAATTGGGTTTCTTTCGAAATTACTGTTACAAAGAAAGAGAACTTGACCGCAGAGGAAAACCAGGCCCATCGGATACTTCAACGGGATCAGAGCATTGTTACCTTGCCCGCCGACAAGGGCAATTCGACGGTGGTGTTGGAAAGCAGAGACTACGATTGGAAGATTTCAGCTCTTTTAAAAGAAGACGCATACACGAAGCTTGGAAAGGACCCAACGAAGCATTCTCAGGCACAGCTAAACAAGCGACTCACGGAAATTTTGAAGCATTACACAGATCTCAAAACACTTTACCTGCGACTAATCCGCTGTAACGGATCCGCACCAAGTTTCTATGGACTACCAAAAATTCACAAGCCTGGCATCTGCCTCCGACCGATTGTAGACTTCACTACTTCTTCATGCCGAGCTCTTTCGATTTTTGTACACCGAACTCTGCCCCCCCCCCCCCCCCTAACCCGGAAGACATCAACTCATGTCCGTGACTCCAGCCACTTCATGAAGCTAGCGTCAGAGATGAGCATTGACGATGACGAAAGCCTGGTCTCGTTCAGCGTCGTTTAATTGTTCACCAATGTACCAGTGCTTTTAGCTGTGTCGTCTACCCGTGCTGCGCTTGAGGGTGGCGCAAGCCTGAGTGAAAGGACTTCTTTGGCAGTTGACGAGCTCTGCTGTCTACTGGAATTCTGGATGTCTAGTACGTACCTCTCCTACAAAGGAACAATTTTCAGGCAGAACAGTGGAACCACGATGGGAGCGTCCATCTGCGTCACGATGGCAAACTTGACCATAGAGCACATAGAAGAGGAAACACTCAGCTTCTTCTCGCTGCTGTCCTAGCTTTTTCTTCGTTATATAGACGATCGCTTTTGCGCCATGAAGACATCTGAAATTGAAAACTTCAGACAGCATCCAAATTCCATGCGCCCAGCCATACAATTCATGTCCGAGTGTAAAAGTGACCGCTACCGGCACTTTCTTGGCGTCCAGGTGCCAAGAAAGTGCAACGGCCTAGAGTTCTCCCTTCACAGGAAGCCAACACACGCCGGCCGCTACCTTCAGTATGTCTCATCCCATCCCGCTTGCCACAAGGTCTCAGTTGTGACCACGCTACTCCAGAGAGCTAAGACCATATGCTCCAATGACACGGAGTGAAAGAAAGAAGAGACCTGCGAAATTTTGGACCTCATAGAAAATGGATACCCAAAAAACGTCAATCGAGCCGCCACCCACCATGCAGCGCAACAGAGAATACAGAAATTTCTGTCAGCATTAATTGGCAGCCCTCCGAAACGCGTACCGGTCCCATACGTCCAAATAATCAGCAAGATGTTGGCACGGATCTTCAAAAAACAAAGGGTTTGCATCGCGCACGTCCCTTCGTGTACGCGGGGCTGCCTCCTCTCCTGCCCTAAAAACCGCCCAACAATGAACAGGATCTCCCGTGTCGTTTACAAGATCCCGTGCGCCGAGTACCCTTCTTCGTATATTAGTGAGACAAAAAACCTGCCGAAACGAATCAATCAACACGCCTAAGGTGTGTGGAAGCTCAGCTAAGAGCGCAGCGCAGGCGCTGAGCATGCTAAGACGTTGTGCCACTGGATAGTTCGAAGCAACGACCATTCTTGAAAGCGAGATTAACTGGAGGAGAAGGTTACTACTCGAGACATGGCATATACAGTGAAGGTCACTCGCTCGCTGGATTCCGTGCCGACAGGTTGTGCCCTCGCGATCTCGGACGACAGTGCAGCTCTGGCTGACTGGGCTGGTCCTACGCCAACTCCTGACGCCGGTTCCCTACGACGACGACAGCGTAGCTCTGGCCGACTGGATTAGCCTTACGCCATCACCTGTCGCCGACAAGAGCTCTCGCTAGTAGTGCCCCGTCCTCAGACTCCTGCAGTCGTCTCTATCTTTCCGGTCTTCTCCTTATTTCCGTCGTTCACTGTCCCCGTGCCTCGCTCTCTCCTTCCTCTCTCTCTCTCTTTTTACCTTTTAATCCTCTTCTTTTAATTCATTCTCTAGCCCCATCCCTCGAGAGCTACTTGCTGAGGTGTCTTCCCCCCTAGAGACAGTTATGGGGCTCACTTTTCTCTTTTAATTTAAAAATACTTCCCCCTCATATACAGTGAACAGCCCAAAACATTAACCGCTCTCCACGGCGAAGAGAGAGAGAGAGATAGAGAGAGAGGGTCATTAACTGCTCCGCGAGTGCTTTGAAGACGCTGCTGCTACGTAGACCCAGTTTTCCATGAAGGAGGAACTAAGTCGGTTCTAAAACGTCGGGTTTCTTCACAAACGTTTTGGTTGGAGTTTAAATCATTTCCCAGTTATGCTACCCAAGCAGAGAGACACCTGTCGAATGTTTACATTCAACGTACAAATTGTTTTGATATGAGATACAATTTGTAGAAAACGAATACTTTAGGTACTCCTTATCAAGTAAAGCTTCCCTAGACGCTGCGCTGTGCTCACTAAAAAGCTGCAGAAATGAGCCTCTTTTGTGCCGCAGAACAATTCTCCATTAATAGTGTTCTTTGCCTCTTCCTTGTATTCTCTTTCTGTTTCTCGTCTTCCACCCACTGTGGCCTTCTAGAGAGCTTTCATTAGAGCATGAACAAACTCGTCGTGACACAGGCTATACAAAAAAAAAGGATAGTTTGTTCTGATGTATCTCACCTGCACTTCGTGCTAATGCATATGAGTTTATGCGCTGCCATATTTTGCCCCGTGCCCGGCGCACAAGCCACGCCACTCCACTTGCAAATGCGGCGCTAAGTGGCTCTGAGGCAGGTGACCCGCGCTATTCAGGTTCAGACTAGCACCACGAGTTTGCCGTCCCACATCCTTTACGGACCCATGCGTTCGTCGACACTGCCGAGGAAGCACGAAATACCATCCTGTTTTGTCACCGAGGACGCTCTACTTCATTAGGATTACTAGCTCTGTTTACATACACTTGACATTGCCTTGACTCTGGTTTTGATTATGTGCATACGCAGATGATAAAATAATCAAAAGCGTGTGCAGAATTTGCATGGGAAGCACGGGCCAGTGAGGAGCCGACACTTATACTTCGTTTCAGAAGTTCCCTTCAGTATTGTGGAGGCTACAGCGCCCCTCAACCATTGGGAAGGGTGATTAGCCCTTTCAGATGTATTTATTTGCGCCGCGTATCTGCTCATTGTTATAACGGCACCTACACGCTTAATTGTTTGTGCATGCTCATTGCAGTAATATGGCTGGTTTATTAACTTCAAAATAGAGTAAAACTGTGAAACAAGTGACTACACCGGGTCACCACTGCAGCACTGGCTTTTTCAAAAAATATCATAACTTGGAGATATAGCGTTGCGGAGACTCACTCGATACTACTTATGTGGTATACACACGTGTCATAATGGTAAGTGAGTGGTAAATAATAAGCACTAGTGCAATTGTTCAAATTTAGAATAAACTACACTTTAATGGAAACTAAATACATAGGGAACACGGATGGTGACTGTTTCTCTCCGACGCTGTTTTTCTTCCTCGTATCACTGCTCCTTCCTCGACGCGTTCCTTCGCGTCTCCCGCTGCAATGCTCCCTTTCTTTCTTTTAGGGGCGAAGCTCTTTATAACGGCAGCCGTTCATTCCTCGTAACCGTCGTAGTATGTAACAAGTATAAAATTTTGACCTCCAAGGTGGTGCCGGTAAGAGATTTCTTCTGTGCGTTGTTGAACAATGAAAAATAGTGCTCAATGCACATGCCAATGGCTGCTAATAGGAGATGAGAGACAGGAGCATTCGGCATTTAGTTAACGCGCACGCTGCGATCCCCATTAGCAGCCACTGGCATGTACATTGAGCACTATCTGACAAGAAAGGGTTGCTACGTTATACTAGCTGGGTGTAAGCTCCTTAGTTTTAGAAAGGCTTAGCGAGCGTTGAGCCGCAGGGCCATTAGTACAATGAACTAGTATATACCTTGAATGAACTCGAGGAGGTTAAAGGTGGAAAGTAGATACGAATCGCAAGCCGTAAGAAAGCAAAAGCCGAATTCTCCTGTCTCTCATTTCCCATTAGCAGCCTTTGGCATGTACATTGAGCACTATCTGACAGGAAAAGGTTGCGACGTTATACTCGCTGGGCGTAACCTCTTTGGTTTTAGAAAGGTTTAGCGAGCGTTGGGTCGCAGTGCCATGAATACAGTGAACTAGTATATACCATGAACTCGAGGTGGTTGAAGGTGGGAAGACCCGAAGCGCAAGCCGTAAGAAAGTGTGTGTGTGCCACCTCTCGTTTAGTCCTTGGAATGTCCGCTGGATGGCGGCGCTTCTATATGGGGAATATATGATGAAAAGATGCGAGATGGTGGTACTTGGAGCGTTGAATAGATGGACGAACGGACACACAGACAGATGCATAGATGGACGCAAGAACGGACGCAGGGGCGGATGCAAGGACGAACGCAAGGACGGACGCACGAACAGACACATGCACGGATGGGCGGATGGACGCATGGATGGTCACACAGACGGACGCATGGACGGACAGAAGCAAAAACGAATGGACGGACAAATGCTTCGCCCCACTCTCCATCATTCACTCCGTGGATATGCTGCCATTTTTTTTTCTACTGAAATAAAATATGACGCATGCTGAACCCTGTGAAAGGCTGCATGTCCGAAAGTTCGAGATGCTGCATTTTTGGTCTGGCAATGCTGCCCGAGCTCTGCCTCGGCGCGTTAGGACTAGCAGGTACGGCTAAGCAAGCAGCATATCTCGCTAACAACGACAAAACGTACCTGATGCTTTATCCTCCAAGTAAGATGAAACAAGTCGGTTGGCTGATTTCACCTTTTATTTGCCGCTTTAAGCTCAGAGGGCGTGTAGCAGGAGCAGGTTCGGATCGAAGCGGGTAGTGACTTCTGCATGGGTGCAGCCATCCGGCATGTAATCAGAGTTGATTGATTGACTGATATGTGGGGTTTAACGTCCCAAAACCACCTTATGATTTTGAGAGACGCCGTAGTGGAGAGCTCTGGAAATTTTGAACACCTGGGGTTTTTTATCATCATAATCATCATCATCATCATCCTGACTACGTCCACTGCAGGACAAAGGCCTCTCCCACGTTCCACCAGTTAGCCCGGTCCTGTGCTTGCTGCTGCCAATTTATACCCGCAAACTTCTTAATCTCATCTGCCCATCTAACATTCTGTCTCCCCGTAGCCCACTTGCCTTCTCTGGGAATCCAGCTAGTTACCCTTAATGACCAGCGGTTATCCTGTCTACGTGCTTCATGTCCATCTCCTCTTCTTGATTTTAACTATGATATCCTTCACCCCCGTTTGTTCCCTAATACACTCTGCTCTATTCTTGTCTGTTAAGGTTACACCTACCATTTTTCTTTCCATCGCTCGCTGCGTCGTCCTCAATTTAAGCTGAACCCTCTTTGTAAGTCTCCAGGTTTCTGCTCCGTAGCTACGTACTGGCAAGATACAGCTGTTATATACCTTTCTCTTGAGGGATAGTAGCAATTTATTTGTCATAATTCGAGAGTGCTAACCAAATGTGCTCCACCCCATTCTTATTTTTCTAGTTACTTCAATCTCGTGATTCGTCTCCACGTTTATTACCTGCCCTATGTAGCCATAGTCGTTTACAACTAGAAGTGCACTATTACCTATCTCGAAGCGCTGTTTTTTTCCGAGGTTTGAACATTACTTTAGTTTTCTGCAAATTAATTTTAAGACCCACCTTTCTGCTCTTCTTGTCTAACTCCGTAATCATGAGTTGCAAATCGTTCCCTGAGTTACTCAGAAATGCCATGTCATTGGCGAAGCGCAAGTTACTAAGGTACTTTCCATTAACTTTTACCCGTTGCTGTTCCCATTCCAGGCTTCTGAAAACCTCCTGTAAGCACGTGGTAAATAGTATTGGGGAGATTGTGTCCCCCTGCCTTACACCCTTCTTAATTGGTAATCTGTTGCTTTCTTTATGGAGCACTAAGGTACCAGTTGATCCCCTGCAGATTTCTTCCCGACTGCTTATATATACTTCATCTACGCCCTGATTCCGCAGTGTCTGCATGACGGCTGATATTTCTACTGAATCAAACGCCTTCTCGATTTATATGAAGGCTATGTATAGTGGTTGGTGATATTCTGAGCATTTCTCTATTACCTGATTGATAGTATGAATGTGGTAAATTGTTGAATAGCCTGTTCGAAATCCTGCTTGTTGCTTTGTTTGATTGAATTCTACTGTTTTCTTAACTCTGTTAGCAATTACCTTTGTAAATAGATTGTATACTACAGAGAGCAAGCTGATTGGCCTGTAATTCTTCAAGTCCTTGTCATCTCCTTTCTTATGTATTCGTTCTTCCAAGACTTTGGACTTGCGTTCCAAGACTAGCGTTCTTCCAAGACTTTGGTACTCTTACCATCCGGAGACACCTCGTAAACAGAGTGGCTAGTTTTTCTAACACAATCTGTCCTCTATCTTTCAGCAGATGTGATGTTACCTGATCCTCACCAGCAACTTTGCCTCTTTCCATGCTCTCCAAAGCTTTTCTGACTTCTATCATTACTGGTGGGGTGTCATCTGGGTTACTGCTAGTTCTTATAGTATTAAAGTCATGGGTGCTCCGGCTACTGTACAGATCTCTGTAAAACTCCTCTGCTATTTTAACTATGCTATCTATATTGGTAGTTATTTTGCCTTCTTTGTCCCTTAGTGCATACATCCGATTTTTGCCTATCCCAAGTTTCCTCTTCACTGTTTTGACGATTCCTCGGTTTTTCAGAGCGCTTTCAATTCTCTCCATGTTATACCTTCTTACATCGCATACCTTACGCCTATTATTCAACTTTGAAAGCTCTGCCAGTTCACTTTTGTCTGTTGTACTTGAGACTTTCATGTTTTGGCGCTTCTTAATGAGATTCTTGGTTTCCTGGGAAAGCTTGCCAGTGTCCTGTCTAACTACCTTGCCTCCAACTTCCACTGCACACTCCATAATGATACTCGTCAGATTATCGTTCATTGTATCTACGGTAAGTTTGGTTTCTCCCTAAGAGCCGAGTACCTGTTCTGAAGCGAGACTGAGAATTCCTGTACTTTCCCGATCAGTGCTAGCTCATCGATTGGCTTCAGGCGTATTAGCTTCTGTCGTTCCTTCTTCAAGTCCAGGCAAATTCGAGACCGTACCATTCTATGGTCACTGCATTGTACCTTGCCAACCACTTCCACATCCTCCACGATGCCTGGGTGTGCACTTATTATAAAGTCTATTTCGTTCTTATTTTCGCCATTAGGGCTCCTCCATGTCCACATGCGGTTTCCTTGTTTTCGGTAGAAGGTATTCAAAATACGTAAATTATTGCGTTCTGCGAATTCTACTAGTAGCTCTCCTCTGGTGTTTCTGGTACCGATGCCATAATCTCCTACTGCCTGGTCTCCAGCCTGCTTCTTCCCTACCTTTGCAATAAAGTGTCCCATCGGTATAGTATACTGTGTTTTTACCTTACCCATTGCCGATTCCACGTCTTCATAGAAGCTTTCAACTGAAGCGTCATCATGGCTGGATGTAGGCGCGTGAGCCTGCACAGCTGTCATCTTTTGTCTTTTATTCAGTTGAATTGCGATACCTACCCCCCTTTTATTAATGCTATCGTATTCCTCTAAGTTACCAGCTATGTTTCTGTCAATTAGGAACCCCACTCCCAGTTCTCTTCTGTCAGCCAAGCCACGACAGCAAAGGACGTCTCCATTCTGTAGCACCGTATGGTCTTCATCTGTCCTGCTAACCTCACTGAGCCCTATTATATCCTATTTACCACCCTGTAGCTCCTCGAATAGTACAGGGGGACTTCCCTCACTAGATAAGGTTCTAGCGTTACACGTTGCCAAGTTCAGGTTCCAAAGGTGGCCTGTCCGGATCCAGAGATTCTTAGTACCCTCTGCTGCGTTGCAGATCTGACCGCCGCCGTGGTCAGTTGCTTCACAGCTGCTGGGGACTGAGGGCCGTGAGTTATTTGACGTATGCATGTGGGAGGTAGTGGCCAGATACTGCACCAGGGTGGCCAATCCTTCTCTGGTGAGGGAGTGCGTTCCCGGCGGTGGTTACTGGTGAGGCCGCACCCCAGGCCTCGTAATGCAGTTCCATCACCATGCGGATTTTTTTTATCCGGTTGGAAACTGCGCGGCAGCGGGATTTGAACCACGGACCTCTTACATGCGAGGCGGATGCTCTAACCACTACGCCATCGCTGCACTTTTTTTAACGTGCACCCAAGTCTGAGCACACGAGCCTACATCATTTCTGCCTCCATCAGAAATGCAGCGATCGCAACCGGGATTTGATCCTGCGACCTGCGGGTCAGCAGCCGAGTGCCTTAGCCACTAGGTCACCGCGGCAGGGCTATGTAACGGCAGTTATCGGTGGTAACCGACACAGATAACTATAAGCGTACAAAATAAATGAGAAGAAAAGTAAACATATCACAGAAAAATGTGGTGTAACATATACCGAACGAATACCAATTTAGCCAACCCTGTCAATTTTAAGGCATTTACCAATCGGAGACTACGCTTTCATGCGCAAGTGTGTAGCCTTTTTACATCCCATAGCTTTGGTAGTGCTGAACCAAGTGGTGCAACATTGTATAGTAAGGGTTTACGAAACTGTTTAAATCAGCGTTTATAGATTCAACCTTAAACTCCACTGTGGCCTTACTAGGGAGAGTTAATGACTTTGCACAGTCGTTCAGTCTTAGAAGAGATGAGGAAATAGGTACCAGTGAACTTGCTTTTTCACTCATCCATCCCACCCTTGATACCCCAGTCCCGCTTATCATGGGAATGTTGGTCAGCTGTGCTCAAGATAACTAACCTCCGCTTTCGTCGCTTCGCCTATTCGGGTGGCGAACAAGAAAACCCGAGCTTCGCACATTAGTTTCAGTCATGATGCGCCAGTCCATGAACGTTGGACTGGGGTTGTGATCTACAATTTTCTGTCGGGACATCTTTCTTTTGCCATATTTTCACACAGGTGCAGTTGAAGGGAGCATCCCTTGTGAGGCATCTTTCAATTTTGACCGAATACTTTCCCTTGGTGGACCTCAATGGCTGCTTCTTTCCACTCAATTCACTTTCAAGACTGTGAGATAACCTCATAGAGACTTTTGCAGTTTCTTAAAGCCTTTTATTTCAAGTATTATGCTTTCTAATATTGTTTCTCCTGGTATGCTTAGAAACCATTTGCTAAATTTGTATCTTGAAATGCATCAGCACTGAAGCGTGGAATCAAAACATGTACATATAATAAGAAGTTCAAATTATATACAGCGCTTGCATAACCATCAAAAATACAGCATAAGGATCGCGCTTTGCTGTTTTCGTCACAATAATAATGTAGTGATGCGTGACCATGTCTGCTGATGGGGTATTTTTCAGGGAATACTACCTGTTTTTATTACCACTTCTTTCATTTCTTTTTACACTTCAACTTACTGTGCATGACACTATGCATACTTCCTCACGACTTCTTTTTTTAAAAAACTCTAATTGCCGTTTTAAGCTGCAGAAGCTCGTTCCTGAAGTTTTTTGCACTGACGATCACACTGACGATCTGAAGAGCACATGGGTATTTGCCAGTTTTTCTTCATAGCGCATAAATAAATAACTTTGCAGGTTTTTATTTAAACGAGATAATAAAAATGCGTAATAGCCTTTTTCCTGATCTCTAAAAACGACTTCAACAAAACCATTTCTCTAAAAATTTATTTGCAGTACGAAACTGAAAACGTTAAAGTGGCATCGAAGTTGCGGTGTGTTGCTTTCGTGCGCGTAAAACTATCGAAGCATGAGACACTACTCCAGAACTTAAGTTTCTAGTGAGCACTGATGGGGAGGACAATGATGTCTTCCGGTAAAATGGGTCACTAGTGATTAAAGTCTCATCTTTTTTCCGGTGATTGCTTTGTAACGATGGCCAGGCTCATTTTGGAAAGCACGTCATCTGTGTTAAACGCCACTTGTTCCTAGGAGAGCCTGTAGAAATGCATTTTCCTTCTGTTTGTTTTTTTCAGCTGTGAATGCTTGCCTGCGCCATTTAAGTAACTGCACAATGCTTTCTCTCGTGTTTCACGTGAACGTGCTCTCTCCCCGCGGTTCAAGCTATGGAAAAAATTATATAGATTGCAAGCCCACAACCTAAGTCCAGCTGTCTCATTTGCGAAGCCGTATAACGATGCTGTGAAATAGCATCATTTGCGTTTCGAATAAGACAAATGAATGCTGTTGAGAGCCTCTTGAGGTAGCCGTTTTTAGTAATCTGGCAGCATTCGTCATGAGCAGTCACAGAGCCCCAATTAGTCCGCCTAACAATCATAAATAAAATGTTGCCAGATGTAAGTTCAGAAAAAGGTATTTTTGTACTGGAAATAATGGGTAGTGGAGATCTGGAATAAAAGGAGGGAGCGATGATGGTTTTGTCATAAAGGCTTCCTCTCGGTGTTGTTCATGTGTCACCCCATATTCTCGGCCCCTTGATATTTGGTGAAGGTTCTGGGTCTTTCCAGACTTGCAACAGCGAAACCGGGCGATTTCAGCTCATGCCATCTATGCCCGACGATGCCTGACAAAGCAGTATTCCCTATGGGCGTCACCTGCAGTCGTCTGGATGTCAACTAAATCCTCACATCTTCAGTGGTACTTATGATCAAGATGTGGGCTATTGGTTATGGCGGTGCTACGAAGTCAGCGTCACTAATAAATAGAATGAAACGAACTAGCTCAACTTCATCAGCTTCTACCTGCCCTTCTCTTGACACTTCTCTTTTGTAAACCCTACGTTGGATACCGTGCATATCGTCGTCTCTATTCGAGTTATTGTATAAAAGGAATACCTCGTGTTATCGTCTTCGGAATCATCGCTTATCTGATAGTTACAGCTCAGTAAGCATAAAGTCATCTCCTAATTATTAAAGCTTCTTCTCCAGCGTGATCTTGTTTCATTTTATGCCTGGAAAGTTCTTAATAACATCGCTCCAACGAATCCTTCGTCGTTGTCGACCACTCATCCCATCACTTGGTATCCATGACTTCACTATGACTGAACATCTGGTATCTGTTTTCCTCATGACGTGATGTGTCCAGGTTCATTATTGTTCCCTTTGATGTAAGTATATTGGACGCACCCGCCTGTTCTCTGATCCTCTCTGATGTCCTATTGTTTGTTACACCTATAAATTTCCCTTCCAGCCCTCATTGTTCCCAATTTCTTGAGCTTCTTTGTTACTCCCTAAGTCTCGGTTTCGTATGCAAGAACTGGCAAAACTGAAATAGTTAGTACACTCTACCATGTACGATGTGAAGTACGGCCCCATATAAACAAATATACACTTCTTGACAAAGACAGATATTTTAATGAAGATAGACGCTCTGAGAGCACATGCTCTCCATTAGGCAGCGCATTTCACACCAAGGAACCTGAAGTCAGCTACCACTGGGCGAAGCTTTCACGTTTTGAGCAGACGTCGCTAAAGGTGCGAATGTTGACGCATCACTACGAATTGAACGTAGAGCGAGCGAGATTCAAATTTATAAATAACTTGTGGGACGACGCTGCGAGTTTCTTGACGCTGCTATTTTTGCTGTGGTATTTAAGATGTCGCGTCTACGCTACTCAGAAGATGCATGAAGAAAAGGAGAGGAGAAAAAAGAAAATTCGTTTGCTTCAGATAAAAATACCATTGCAACGATCACGCACACTCAACTACCAATGTCTGAAGATTCGGAAATAACATATATACATGTCTTCCAATCTTCCATCATGGACAGATCTACCCTCAGTTGAGCAAGATCACCACTCGGCTGCCTTGAACTGTTTATGTATTGCACTTAAGTGACCAGGGGAACTGGTGTTAATGCTGTGTCACTTCCTTTTTTCTCCCTTCATATTTACAGGCATCGAGCGTTGTATCTCCGCTGTCTGCCCCAGCTGATCGATCACGTAATGTGAAAGCTAACAAGAAGGGAATGAAGAGAAAAGGAAATAGTCACTCTGAAGACAAAAATAAACGATAGGAATGATCAATGGCAGAGGCAAAAAAAATCTCCAAGCCGAGAGCCAAGAAGTAAGAGAAATGATAGCAACACGATGCCAGAGGGCGCAGTGCTAGCCGCTGGCTCGCTCATCCGTTTACCCGCTTAGCCTTTTTCTTTATGTCTTTCTTGCTGCTCTACCTTCTTTCTCTCCCTCCATTAGCTTCCCCGCTTCGCTACTTCTCTGCGAGACTCGGCACGCATTGCCTAAAGGCTGACGCGTAATCCATAGCTCGAAGGTCAGGCACGTGTGCATCTGCAGATGTCTGTTTATACTGACACCTAGCACGTGTGCAGAATCGAAGGAGAATTCATAATAAATAATCGATATATAAATACGGCAGTGGCCTGTCGAGGGTGCGACAACCATGTGAGACAAGCTAACGCATGAGTCGGTAATCATGGATTGGTATACATCGGACCTTGTTGCGTGAATTGAAAGCGCTTGGGATTGTTTCGAAAGAATTACTACACAATCATGAGAGAAAGAATCCTGCTTGTTTTATTGGTCCTTTTAAGGAGTGGCCTATATATTGAAATACCACGGGTTCGGCTGACGCTTTATTCAAGCAACAGCGAAATGGCGCCGATGATGAAGAGGAACGGGCGAAGACTGATGATGGTTATTGACAGATGAGGATGACGTCCAATGAATTCTTACACTAATTTCCTCCGTCGACGGAAGCGGCCAGCCTGGCCGCGAATTACGCTGGGGAACGCATACGATAGGGCTTCAGACGCGAAACGTGAACAATCTCTGTCCCGCGGCAGCGTTGGTCACTGGGGACATGAACAGGTGTGACAAGGTAGTTCACCGGTGAGGTCTGTTCGATAACTTTGTAGGGGCCAAGATAGCGTGACTCAAGCTTCTCGCATAAGCCAGGCGTTCGCGCAGGAGTCCACAGAAGTACATCGTCGCCAGGGTGGTAGAGAACGACGCGGTGAGTGGCATCGTAACGATGTTTGCGATCTTCTTGGCTAGCTTCGGTGTTTACACGGGCAAGACGACGGCATCGAGCAACACGGGAGAGAAACTGGTCGCAAACGAATGGTGAAAAGTTGACGGGGCCAGAAAAGAATGAAACGTCGAGTGGTGATGTCAGTTGGCGTCCGTATACTAGGAAGAATGGAGAATAGCCTGTGATTCGTTGAACTGACGTATTATATGCATACGTGACAAATGGAAGTATGGCATCCCTATTGCGATGGTCCGGTCGGATATGCATGGACAGCATGTCACACAGCGTGCGATGAAATCTTTCCGTTAAGCCATTGGTTTGCGGGTAATAGCTAGATGTTTTTTTATGAACTGTTTTTGATGCTTGAAGAACTTCACTGAGCGTGCTTGAAAGAAATGCCTTGCCCCGGTCGCTCAAGAGAACACGAGGGGCTCCGTGACGTAGGTAAATAGAATGCAAGAAGAAAGTTGCTACTTCCAAAGCAGTTCCTGAAGTGATCGAGGCCGTCTCAGCGTACCGGGTCAAGTGATCAACCACGGTGACGATCCATCTCTTGCCGTCTGATGTAGTTGGGAGGGGCCCGAAGAGGTCAATTCCGACGACAGAGAACGGCTCTGATGGACAAAGAAGTGGTTGTAGGGTCCCGACTGGAGCAGTAGTGGGCCGCTTGCGGTGTTGGCAAAGTGCGCACGAGGCAATATATTTAGCTACCGTCGTGGAAAGACCTGGCCAGAAGAATCGACTGCGGATGCGCTCGTATGTTTTGTAGTAACCCAAGTGTCCTGACGTCGGGTCGTCGTGGGAAGCGCGCAGAACTTCATTGCGTAGTGCGCGTGGTACGACGGGAACCCATCGGTGGCCTTCCGGGTGGAAAATGTATCGATGTAGCACATCGTCCTCCAACTTGAATAGTCGAAGTTGTTTCCGGAGTCTGGCATTTGGGGACGATGAAGCGCCGGTAAGCCGACCGATGATGTCAGTGCAATAAGAATCGGCTCGCTGGTGAGTGATAAGTACTGACGAACGGGTGGATGAAGGTAGAGAAGAAATCAATGATATCGACGAGGCGTTCTCTGTATAGCCGATTTGACAAGGGGGTGTGACGTGTGCCGAAGACTGCGGCAAAGGGCATCGTGACAAAGCGTCGGCATCTTGGTGTTGTCTTCCAGTCTTGTAGATGACGTCGAAGTCATACGATTGTAACCGGAGAATCCAGCGGCCAAGTCGTCCCGACAAGTTTTTGATTGTGGACAACCAGCAAAGAGCATGGTGGTCTGTCACAACAGTAAAATGTCGACCATGTAGATACGGACGAATTTTTTGGATGGACCAGACAACAGCCAAGCACTCTTGTTCGGTTATCGAGTACCTCTTCTCTGCAGAGGTCAGAGTGCGGCTTGCATACGCGACAACTTTCTCGCGAAAGGCATGGTCGCGCTGGAGGAGTACGGCGCCGATTCCTTGTCCACTAGCGTCAGTGTGTAATATTGTAGGTACCTTGTCATCGAAATAACAAAGCACCGGTGGGGATGTGAGTGCCTGCTTGAGCTCTTGAAACGAGGCTTCACATTGATCGTTCCAATCGAAGGAACCGGTACTAGCAAGGAGCTTGTGGAGAGGAGCGGCAATAGTGGCAAAGTTGCGAATGAAGCGGCGAAAGTACGATGCGAGTCCAAGGAAACTGCGTAGTTCTTTGGAACGAAAGGGTCGCGGAAAGTTGAGGACTGCGGAAATTTTGTCCGGATCGGGCTGGATGCCATCTTTACTAATGAGATGTCCTAGAACTCTTATAGCTGTGTTGCCGAAATGCCACTTCTTTGTGTTTAATTGAAGTCCAGCATTAGAGAGACATGTGAGCACTTAATCTAGGCGTTGCAGATGATCAGCAAAAGTGTAAGAAAACACGACAATATGATCGAGGTAGCATAGACAAGTTTTCCACTTGAGGCCACGAAGAACAGTGTCGATCATCCTTTCAAATGTGGGGGGAGCATTACATAGGCCGAATGGCATTACGTTAAACTCGTAAAGACCGTCCGGCGTAGAAAAGGCGGTCTTTTCTTTGTCTGCTTCGTTCATTGGTATTTGCCAATACCCGGACCGAAGGTCAAGGGACGAGAAGTATTGGGCGCCGTGCAACGAGTCAAGTGCGTCATTTATACGGGGCATCGGATATACCTCCTTTCGGGTAATCTTGTTGAGCGCGCGGTAATCAACACAAAAACGTACCAATCCATCCTTCTTTTGTACCAAGACAACGGGTGATGACCAAGAACTGGTTGAGGGTCGTATGATGTTTCTTTTTAGCATATCGGTCACGTTTTAGTCGATGATTTTGCGCTCGGCCAAGGAGACTCGGTAGGGACGACGGCGTACAACAGTCTGACCTCCAGTGTCGATGCGATGATGCGCAACTGTGGTCTTTCCTAGTGCCGAAGCCTTGGCGTCAAAGGAGGCCTGGTGTTTTGTTAGCAAATTTAGCAACGCCTCACGTTCAGAAGCCGAAAGGTCAGGATTTATACCGGGAGCAAAGGAGGAGGAAGTAACAGACCGGGCCTGTTGTGGCTGAGCTGTCAAGGCGTCAAGAGAGACCAAAGATAGTGGTTTGGTATCCACATAAGACGACAATGCAGAACCTTGAAGTAGGAGGACAGGCTTCGGGGCAGGGTTCAGGCCAAGGTTTATCACAGCACTGTCTTCGAACCGCACCAGGCTGGAGAGGACTACAACGCCGCGAGCTAGACAGTGGCTGGAAGGGGTGATAAGGACGTCACCATTGGCAATATTCGGAGAAGTGATGGCGATGAGTTGCTCCTGACCCGGAAGCAGTATGGTATCGGAAGCTGTGAAAAAACGCAATGGTTTCTCGTCGACACGTTCGCTGCAGTGATCGGTCTCGGTCATCTCGACTACACGTTGACGGCAAGAAATTAATGCAGATGCTGATGAGAGGAAGTCCCAACCTAAAATTAGTTCATGAGCACATGAAATTAAGACAGCGAAGGTGATGTGGTGACAAATACCATCAATGAAGACATGCGCTGTACATTGGACCGATGGTCTAATTATTGCTCCATTGGCCCCAATCTAAGATAATCCAAGGTAGGGTGTCTTCACTTTCCGCAAACGAGAACACAAGTCGGCACGCATAACTGAAATAGTTGCTCCCGTGTCCACCAAAGCCAACACCCGTACACCTGGCACAGTTACCAATAACATGTTTGATGGTCGTTCAGGAGGACTTGTGACATTTCGCCGCGATGCAGTTTTCCCTCCAAAAACTGCACTGTTTAGTTTTCCAATCGCTGGGCAGCCAGTTGAGAGACAGGTCGAAGGGGTGAAACAGAGCGTCGGCGTGGCGAAGGGGAGCGTGGTCGGGAGGCACGTGTATTGTTGGTCGTGTTGGAAATGCGCATAGGATACGGGGATCGGTGGTTGGCAGGACTGTCGCCATAACGGCAGTAACCTCGTGCACATGTGTCGTCTCGTTCAAACGTGGCATAACCACGACGTTCATCTTGCTGCCGACGTTGACAGACCCGGGAAATGTGTCCTCGAATTCCGCAGTAGTAGCAAATAGGCCGTGGGGCCCGCCAGAAAGAATGGTAGCTAGGGTTCGGTGGACGGGCGACTAGAGGTGCGAGATGTTCGTGATCAGGCACAGGTGGTGCTACTTGAGACGGCGAGGGTTGCATTGAAGCGATCTGTGCATACGAAGCGGGTTGGGTGCATGGTGGAGCACAGTGGGTGCTTTGAAACGCTGACATTTATTTCCTAATAATGCCACGCAGATCGCTAGAAGCGGGTTGAGCGGGAACGTTGTGAGAAGGAGGTAAACTGTAGGCTTGCAGTTCCTCACGAATTATGGTTCGAATGATGGATCGGAGCTCCATACTGTTTGCCAGGGGGTTCTCAGAGAAGTCGGGTCGCAGGAGGATTGACTGCAAGGTATCAAGCCGCTGGCATACAGAGACGACGTCGGAAACCGTCGAAGGGTTTTGCGCGACGAGGGCGTTGAGAGCGGTAGGTCCGATACCCTTCAAAAGGTGCCGGACACGATCACCTTCTGGCATGGTGTCGTCGACACGGCGGCAAAGTGCAAGCACATCCTCAATATAGGAAGTGTAGGACTCACCGTAATGTTGAACACGTTCTGCCAATTTCTTCCGAGCGACTTCTGAACTGACGGTCAGTGTGCCGAAAATGCGTCGGAGCTGGTCTTTGAAGGAAGACCAATCGTGGAAGTCGCTCTCATGATTTAGGAACCACGTCTTGGCAACCTGAGAGACCTAAAACTGGACGCGTGCTAATTTCGATGCCTCGTTCCAGTTGTTGTAGACACCTACGCGGTCATAGTTGTCGAGCCAGTCTTCGACATCTTCGCCAGGCAGACCGGAGAAGATTCGAGGCTCCCGAGGGGGGTTGTTGACCGGGCTAGGGTTGGCGGTGGGTGGTTGAGCCGGCGGGTGGTTCGGTTGGGCTTGCTCTTGCTCCATGGTGCTCTGCTGGCGTAAGCGACGTCCCGAACGGAGCTCCAGGAGGTGGCTTTGTATGGAGAGAGGTTGAAGAGATCGGGAAGCACCTTCCACCACTTGAAATACCACGGGTTCTGCTGACGCTTTATTCAAGCAACAGCGAAATGGCGCCGATGATGAAGAAGAACGGGCGAAGACTGATGATCGTTATTGACAGATGAGGATGACGTCCAATGAATTCTTACAATATGTTGAAGCAGTTCTATGTTACTGTAGGTGACGATTTTATATCTTATTTTTCTCCGCGGCTGTGCTGCTGGATATTTTCGGAGCAAGCCTCCAGGTGTAGTGGCCTCCATTGTGAATATATTGAAAGAAACGTGTTTTTCAACTTCCTATAAAGTATGACTTAAAACTACACTTTTGTCTTCTTTATTTTTTGTCCATAATACTAGGTTTATTATTATTATTATTATTATTATTATTATTATTATTATTATTATTATTGCATCTCACAATTTTATGGTTCTTTGAGAGAGTATGTTTCGTTAGTAGGTCTTATGAAAATAGAAAAAGCCCTGCCAAGTTACAGGTACGGTGAGAAGATGGCCTAGTAAACAGACTATTTTGTCTCTGGTGTCCGCATACATATGTGCAGCAAAAAAGCACTCGACAGAGAAGAAAAAATGGCTGGAAGCCGAGCGAAATTGTGTTAACTACAACTATAAAAAAATCGCGTAGAAAGTTGATCTGCTTCTGGGATCGAATTCTATGAACTGAGTTACACATTGGTGCTTGCGATGAGAAAATAGCGATATTCTACGCAGGAGTACTAAGGCAACATCACTTATCGTATGAACTTATGTATCCTTCTTGTTGCATCTTTTCCCCCCTCCCTCTTCTGTCTCTCCGCACAGAAAGAATAAAAAAAAAAACAGCGTAGGCTTGTGAGGCATGGTTTCTTTACTTCTGGGGTTCATTATGTTATTGCAATAGTCATATTCAAATAACCGGTACATTGGTAAATTTTTCCACGATTTCGTTATATATATATATATTATATATATATATATATATATATATATATATATATGCGTGTGTATGTGTGTGGGTGTGGGTGTGTGATGAACATATCAATGGTACGTATAACACTTCCTCTCTTCGACCGTCCTGTCTGTTTATTTTCGCTCCAACGCGTGTTTTATATCTGTAGATTCACACCTCAACATTAATACACAAGTGGTAAGTGAATCGCAAAAACGGACACGGACGAAGTTTACACAGGTTTGGAAGCGAGTGTTGGAGATCATTTATAGACGTGGATTAGGGCGCGGTGTTGGTGACGGCGCGGGAGCTCAGCAGAAAAAACGGGTGGTATTTTTTCCTGCGATGGTAGTCCTCATATAAACCTCGCGGTTTTGTCACGACAAAAGCGCATGCTTAACATACAACACGCCGTCGCTGGCTCAAAATTCAGGAAGGCTTCTCGTTTGCCCTACACTTTTATTTCTTTGTATGCTGTATCATAGATTATGACACGTTTCTGTGTTGCGTAGTTCCGTTCTTACCAATTGGAATGGGTAAAGGAGCGTCAACTAGAGAAGATGCTTGTTCAAAAAGCTTACTTTTGTACAGCGTATAGCTCACAACCAAAGGCACTGTTGATGTTATACTTCATTGTCTTTATTCTGAAACTCTTAGAGACAAAGAACCAAAAGAGTTTCCGAAATTCAGTTTTAGGAAGAAAAGCGTGCATTGCTACGCGAAGGGAACCACCAATTGGTGCTGTGGCTGCTCCCGGACAGAATTCTTGACTTATACCAAACCCAAATGTTTTGTGTATTCCGTGAGACTTGAGACGGACAATCAGTGAAGAGCAAAAGAGTGGGTGAGGCATGTGGTACGTGCGGTGAATTCAAAAGTTAAGCTCATAGAGGAAGTGTGAAGCCGGAGGACGGAAACACGGTGAGAAATCAGGCATGTATGATGAACTTGCAACAAACAGCACGTAAAGAATACACCCACACATTCGCGCACGCACACGCACACACACACACACGCACGCACACAAGCGCATGCACGTGTGAGCGCGCGCATATGTGTGGCGTGTGTGTGTTTTAAAGTGTGCTCAATCAAATTCGATTTTTGAACAACAATTCAATTATCGTAGTTGCTGTCGAAGAGAGGAAAAGTTCGCAAGCACAAAGATTGACAGATTGTAAAATAGGGCGTTATTGCAGCTTTTTTTGCGCAGCTTTTTCTATTTCTAATATTATACTCATTTCTATACAAGCTGATACATTGAATGAGGCGTCACAACCTCCACCGTAATCTCTTAAAAATGTTTCACTTTCGGCCACGTCAGGTGCATTGTTAATGAGAGGCAAAATATAAAAATGCAGGTATACCTACACAAATGTGCATGTTTAACGTTTTCTGGTGTTTAACGGTATTTTTCAGTCACAAACTGGGGCGTGCCTCGTATTTATTTCGTAGAAACGACCAGTTTGATCTTGGAATTTTAATTTTTTTACAGAACTAAGCTATATTTTCAACGCTTGAGTGTATAACTTTTGACCGTTAGTTGTAGTCCGCACTGAAAAGTCATATGAGTCGTTAATTATTTACCAACAACGCGCACATTTTCATTTCATGAATGGGTATTGTTCCTCCGTCTTTTTTTGCAATAGTATAAAAGCTAACAAAGTGTACAACAAGCGAACTTCCAGCCGCAGCACATTAAATTTCACTAAATCATCAAAATTACAAAGGAGAGGTACCAAAGTGGAAAAAATGAAAAAAAGAAATTGGGAAGCAATACAAAATGTCACACTCGCATTTTAGCTTCAAGAACTTTTACTTGTGACTCGTGGCTAAAAAATAAAATAATTGATATACTTTCGTGCTGTTTGAACTGCATTGCCATGAAAAACAATTTTTTTCAACATTTGTGTAACCTGGTAACAGTATTCGTTTTGATATATCATTTTCGTTCCCTTTTCTATACACAACCAGATATCACGCCAAGCAACACTCCTCTCATCACATATCCTCCAACATAAATGTACACCGTTGCTTACCTTCTTTTACTACTAAAGCAAACAAGCACACAAAACTGCCTCCACATCAGCGCACCTTGCTACTTTATCGCGACCGTAACTCACGACAAACATTTCTTGTTTGTTTTAGCTTTAGTTACCAAAAGAGCTTAACGGCTGTCTCTCTGAAGTTGAGCTTACTGTGTCCCCGTTCTTGGTTAGAGCTGCTGTCTTGCTCTGTGTTTTACTTGTCGCCACTCAGGCTATCTGGGAGTGCCCGATCACGCTTAGTGGAAGAGTATGAAAAAAAAGGGAGTTACATGTCCCTAATGCACTTCCCACTCTCATGCCAATCATCCATTTGTCTTACTGGCACTAAGCTCTTATTTCTGTGGACGCTGTCACCTGCCATTTGATTAAAAGAAAAGGAATGCCAAGAAGACGACGTTG
Organism: Rhipicephalus microplus; assembly: GCF_013339725.1. Lineage (NCBI taxonomy): Eukaryota > Metazoa > Arthropoda > Arachnida > Ixodida > Ixodidae > Rhipicephalus > Rhipicephalus microplus. The sequence goes on from NC_051165.1 coordinate 301,008,696, forward strand.
AACCCAGAGCGCGCGTCTTTCTGTGGTGTCTATTCCTCTAAGCCCGTTTGGCCATTTATTACGCGTCTAGCTTTTCCGAGGGAAACACTTTTACGTCAGCGGAAAGCTGTGCAAGTGTGAACAGATTAATGGCACATGGGCAGCTTATTCACTCTCGTGGGAAGTGCATGTCCTCGACGGTTAGTTAGCGAATACCGTAAGAAAGAACTGCGCATTGTGGTTCTTTACAATGGTGGTGCAGAGTGACGAGAAATAGGTAACAAAGCGTGGAACTTGACAACCTCAATTGCATGATATCAATATAAGGTCAATCAGTGTCTTCGACTCTTTATTTCAAAGCGAATGGTATTCTTAGCCTCATTTCCCTGCTTCAAGCCTTCGGTGCAATTCACTGTGGTGCGAGGTGTTTATTGAAAGCACGGCTTTTATTCACTGGGGATTCCCACATGCGACAGCAGCGCCGAAACCAACGCACTAATGAGCGGAAGCTACGAAACGAGGACACAGCTGGACGAGTGTTTCTTGCCCACGTACGTCTGAGGTTTTTTTTTCGTGCTCCTGAATGTTCATGTAGGCCCCTATAGGCTGCCGACTACGCAAGTCAGAATAGCATTACAATGGCGGACATTTTACAGAGCATCATTGTGTGAAAGGCACTGCTTTTTTATGGCATATACAGACGGTACCTTCTCGCATTCATTACCAGTAATACCATTCGCTCTAAAGACACTACTACTTATATCATGATTCGCTTGGGTTGCCGAATAAGCTTGGAGGTTAATGTTAACTGAGAGTCAGGTTGGTAATAAGAAGAAAAATAGAGCAATAGCGAGCCTAAGCGAAAGAGGGTACGTTGTCAGGCCTGAAAAAAATAGAGAATACTTCAGTAAACCTCGAAAGTTTGCGCCTGTCCCTGTCCCATGTTTTTGTTTTCCTTGTCTTTATTTTCGCACACCAATGTAATAAAGAGAAGACTTCTTTGACAACTTCTGCAATGTTTTTGAAATAAACAATACCATCAATTTTCTAAACTCGACAGGCTCTATTTCATTTGGTGTACATACACTGTAGCGATCAAGCTATGCCTTGACCCAGCGGGTCATTCGCCACGCCGGATTAGTGCCAAAAGGACAGTCTCGCCACGGCTGGACGGAGGAAGCAACAGAGGCCGACCCCACGAGACAGCGCCCACTGATTGACAGCGGCGCCAACTGGGTGGAATGTCGCCAAAGAAGGTTTTGGAGCCGCCGCTCTATCTCCCGCCGGGGCCAGCCACGCATCGTTAGCGCGTTAACCGGCAGACGACGACGGAGCTGGTCAAAGGGCTCTCCCCAGAGAATTCCACGAACCTGGCACCTCTCAAAAGGCCGCGCTAAGATCTCCTCGTGGGAACGCAGCCCGTGGCCGGCATCAAAGGGGTCGAGGCGCCCGTGCGTCTTCCGCTCTCCCCCTCCCTGTTCTACGGCAGCGCTGCGACTAGTGGCAAGAGTGTGTGTGTATGTGCAAGCCTGTGTTGTGCCTCTATGAACAGACAAGATGGGCGGTACTTCATTGAGAGGAACTGCCACATCACAATTGGTCCGCATTGTTTTATATAGTGATCCCTAACCTAGGAACCTAGGGAACGGGGGTCAACAAAAAGGGCGTGGAGTGCCTCGCCCAACGTTCTTCTCTTCTCTTCTGTCATCTCGACAACTCACTGTAAAGTTGTAAATAAACCCGTTGAGTTTGCTCAAAGCTCTCCCCTAGTCCTTGGCTCGACGGAGCGACGGCGATCGGCCCCGCTACCCGCAGACTGCGGTCGCCGCGACGCGCAACAACTGGTTGACAGCGGTGGGATGCCATCAGCGACCTTCCTTCTGATCCGTAACAACTGGATGGCAAGCGGTTGGATGTGAGCCTGGAGGACGGAGAATGAACAACACGCCGAGATCATGAAGACTGGCAGCTGTGGACTGGTGAGTGCTGGTTTTGGTTTTTTGGTTGCCAGGCTGATAAGATAGAAGTGCAATCTTTTCGCTGGTAGAGGCTATCACAGAAGCAGTTGTCTACGGAACTTCTGGGTAGAGAGTGAGCTGCACCACACTAGTTCTCTGTCATGGATTGGAAGCGTTTGTTGAAGAATCAGCTACTGATTCTGGGGGAGGAGCTGGGAGCAGAAGTAGATGCGGGGATGAAGAAACACGCAATTATTGGCGCTATCGAGGGCTTGAATCTGACCAGTGAAGATATTAAAGAAACGTGGAACGAGATTCAAAAGCAACAGGAACAGGAGCGCCAGGAAAGGCGTGAGGAACAAGAGCGTCGGGAAAGGCGAGAGCAAGAGAGAGAGCAGTGGAAGGAAAGCCTTAAAGTAAAACAGGAACAGGAGCGCGAGAAAAAGCGTGAGGAACAGGAGCGTCAGGAAAGGCGACAAGAACAGGAATGCCAAGAAAGGCGTGAGGAACAGGAGCGTCAGGAAAGGCGAGAGCAAGAGAGAGAGAGAGCAGTGGAAGGAAACCCTAAAGGGAAAACTGGAAGAGACAAGAAGATCAATACAGTGCCTTAGATTGTCTCAAGTAAATTCGAGGATCCATGCATTCGAAGAGGGCGAGGATATAGAGAGGTACCTAACCTCTTACGAGAATGTTTGCACAGACCTAGGGCTCGACGAAGACTATTGGTCTATCGCCTTATTGAGTGTCCTTCCGTGCGACTTAATGGGTAGAATAGGGTACCTTTCCGAGGAGGAGTTCAACAGTTACAATGTAGCTAAGGCAGCCTTACTGCGGTGCTTCGGCATCAGAATTGACAGAAAGCAAATTGAGTGCAAGCTCATGAACGCTCCGTTGAAGAACGCGCGGCGGTGTGCTGGTATTAAAACCAAGCCTGAGAGGGGTCCGCGTGTCTCTCATAGCACCAAGGTGAATAGTGAGAGCCAATGGGAGATAGAAAAACGGGAGCGAGGTGAAGAGTTCGAGCGAGCACTCAGCCTAGAGATTGAACTGTCGGAACAAAAAGTAGAGGCAACGCGGTGGAAGATTCAGTCATCCGCAAGTGTAGCGCACGAGAAGTGCGAGGTGCAGCCCAGAGCTTTAGAGAAGGCTAGCACGTTTAAGGATAGCAGCAGGTCCGATGAAGAACCAAGTTTGAGTGCTGCTAAAGATGCTGCAGTGAGTAGAGAGGCCGACGAAGGCCAGAGCGAGTGCGACGAGGTACTGTGCCAGTTAAATGCTAGCGAAACAGCTAGAATAGCTGTAGACAATCTGGCACAGACCTCAACTGTGTTTGTCGCGACAGTGGATCTTGCAAATGAGGTCGAAGTAGGCAAGAACACCGGAGAAAGCTCAGAAGCAGCGAGCGTAGAGAATAGTATCAGTGCAGTTGCAGACAGCTCTCAGGAATGCGAGCAAGATTTTTCGAAGGGAAACAGCTGCATTGTTCCTAAGTGTGTTAACCAGTCCGCCGGTCTAGAGGGTGAGAATAAAGATGACCAGGTCGAAAATAATTTAGACCGCGTGACTGAGACAGCTGACAAAAGCTGTGAGAGGGTTCACGAGTGTGAGATGCGATCGGGAGGCTCGGAAACGAAACGCAAAAAGCGGCGCAGACAAAAGAGACGTCGCAAATCCGCGAGAAAGACGAACAGTACTACGCGTGTAAAAGAAGACGCAAAACCTGTCAGCGTAGCAAATAAGAGCTTTGCAGCAGCGTCAAAATTACATTGCATGCGTCCGAGCAACCGGACAAAAAGTAAGAGGAAAGCGGGTTCGCGAATGGAATTGCGTGGAGAGCGCCGGTCTTTCCGTTCTATCCACAAAACGTTTCAGGGCGCACCTGAGTACAGCGTTAGCACAGGTGAATCGGCCAGACAAGGCGACAGAGCCAAGAAATCAAAGTGCCGAAACACTGTGGCAGGTGGTGCAGAAGCACCCTTGAGCTGTAAAACTACCGATGACGCAACCCGAGGCCAGTTTCCTAACGGCGCAGAAAAAGTCGGTCGTAGACGTCGCCGTAGAGGAGTGAAAGGTACGCGCGCGACAAAGCGAAGGCAAGAAGGAAGAGGCAAGCATCGGGGAGAAAGAAAAGAGGGTAGCTCGTCGGCCAGTTCAGCGAAGAGGCCCTTGTGGCGGGAAGTAAGGCGCCAGCGGCAAAAGGGTAGGCCCCAGCGCGCAACCCCGCGACGGAATGTACGCAGGAGATTTAAAGCTTTGCGGGAACGGGATTGTAGAAGGGGTCCTAGAGGAAAGAGAAAAGCCACAATAGCTAAACACCACACGCGACCTAGCCCAAAGAAGGCATGGCCACTCTGTCCCACGCATCGCTCCGGTCCCCTACGCCGAACTGACAGAAGCCCGCCAAAATCGCGAATGAGGCGTAACGCTGCAGTTCGGCTTGTTGCTCGTGCACGTTGTTGTCTCGCGCGTTTTCAGAGTCGAAGACCACGACCGCCGCGTGTACGGCTGAAGGGGGAGCGACAGCTATAGGCCGGAGAGTCGGACACAGGAGTTTTTTTTGGAAACATACTTGTTTGGTTATATTTGGTTTTAAAGTGGTGCACCTGTGTCATCTCCACAGCTAGTTTGCTTGGATACTTTTTCTTCCCTCTAGATTTTGTTTGCGTATAAGCTTTGTCAAAATTTCGAGTTGAATTGTTAAGCGTTATGCGGAAGCAGTGACCCGCGTTGGTCAACCGACTGCTTCGAAATTAGTTTTTCTTTGAGAAAACAAAAATCGTAAATGAAGTGTGGTTCACCCGCTAAATTGGAAAGCGTGGTAACGTTGGTCGAGCGGAGCAGGAGTTTCTATGCTTCGAGCCAGTTTTTGTGTAGCGCGAGATTGTCGACCGTCTTAAAAAAGTAAATGAGCATTCTTAAAGAAGGTCTTAGAATAAAAGGAAATGCGATTTTCAAGGTGCTCGTGTTTTATAATCGTTCGGTACCGGATATTTAGCATAAAAATTATGCAGGTTTTGTTACGCGCTCCTGACGTGTACATCAAGTGTTATTGTTCCTTGTGTTTGTTCGTTGAGAAAATTCACGTTCAGATGAGGGTTTAAGGTGAGAGAGATATCGCCTATGGTTAGGTGCGTGTGGGTATGCTAGCGCTCTTTGGATGAGAGTAAGATGTCGTGCTAGAGCGCACAGCAAAGTCTTGTGCATTCTTTAAAAACATGGGCTGACATGAAACTACATTCAGCAAATAAGCGTGTTAGTATACGAAATTGCATTACCCTTTGTTATTTTAGTATGTGCTCAGGGATCAGTTGAATTCTTTAGCTGAGCGTCATGTTATACGGAACGTTGAGGGACGTTTTTTCGTAATGATTTTAAGTGGTATTTTGAGTAATCGAAATTTTTAGGTATGAGCAAGAGTATTAGTGTGGTTGTCACTTAAAAAAAAGCATAGGTGCATTGTGGCACATTTGAAAGACCGGCCTGGTTGCCGAAAACTCATTGCCGGCGCTTGCTGGTTCTAGCGGTTGGTCTTTGTGGTTTAAATGGTGTTGGGAGACTGCGGTTACGGTGATCTTTCCCGTCGAGCAGCTGATCCTACCCGACGTCCGAGATCTTCCCGTCGGCGGAGGAGCTGTAGCGATCAAGCTATGCCTTGGCCCAGCGGGTCATTCGCCACGCCGGATTAGTGCCAAAAGGACAGTCTCGCCACGGCTGGACGGAGGAAGCAACAGAGGCCGACCCCACGAGACGGCGCCCACTGATTGACAGCGGCGCCAACTGGGTGGAATGTCGCCAAAGAGGGTTTTGGAGCCGCCGCTCTATCTCCCGCCTGGGCCAGCCACGCATCGTTAGCGCGTTAACCGGCAGACGACGACGGCGCTGGTCAAAGGGCTCTCCCCAGAGAGTTCCACGAACCTGGCACCTCTCAAAAGGCCGCGTTAAGATCTCCTCGTGGGAACGAAGCCCGCGGCTGGCATCAAGGGGGTCGAGGCGCCCGTGCGTCTTCCGCTCTCCCCCTCCCTGTTCTACGGCAGCGCTGCGACTAGTGGCAAGAGTGTGTGTGTATGTGCAAGCCTGTGTTGTGCCTCTATGAACAGACATGATGGGCGGTACTTCATTGAGAGGAACTGCCACATCACCATTGGTCCGCATTGTTTTATATAGTGATCCCCAACCTAGGGACCTAGGGAACCGGGGTCAACAAAAAGGGCGTGGAGTGCCTCGCCCAACGTTCTTCTCTTCTGTCATCTCGACAACTCACTGTAAAGATGTAAATAAACCCGTTAAGTTTGCTCAAAGCTCTCCCCTAGTCCTTGGCTCGACGGAGCGACGGCGATCGGCCCCGCTACCCGCAGACTGCAGTCGCCGCGACGCGCAACAACTGGTTGACAGCGGTGGGATGCCATCAGCGACCTTCCTTCCGATCCGTAACAACACATATGAACAAAGACACAGAGAGAAGAAGGAGAGAACAAGCTGGCTACTGCCCCCTTGAGGCGCACAAAGCCTGCCTACTCTTTCAAAAGGAGGACAGAGACCGCGGAGAGAAAGAGAAAAGAAGAGAGGGAAGAAAAAGAAAACTACAATAAACTTAGACAAACATCAGTAAACATGAAATAAAGAACGTCTACAAACAGGTCAGGCCCGCTTGGTTCATAAAAGCTCGATTTATTGCTTGTTCGCGTCGAGAAACACAACCTCTAGGAAAGAAGTAATCATCTATCGTTGTGCCCCGCCACGGTGGTCTAGTGGTTAAGGTACTCGGCTGCTGACCCGCAGGTCCCGGGATCGAATCCCGGCTGCGGCGGCTGCATTTCCGATGGAGGCGGAAATGTTGTGGGCCCGTGTGCTGAGATTTGGGTGCACGTTGAAGGACCCCAGGTGGTCGAAATCTCCGGAGCCCTCCACTACGGCGCTCTCAAAATCATGTGGGGGTTTTGGGACATTAAACCCCACACATCAATCAGTAAATCAATCAAATCAATCTATGACCGCACACTTAAGTCTCAGCTAGGAATGATACAAAGCAAAACAACCAAGAAAACAACCTTTAAGAGGGTTCAGCCACAAAATTAGTTAAATCGTGGAAGTGCCTCTCTTGAGCTCCTTCGCTAAAATCTTCAATGTCTATATATAGGCTCAAAGAAGCCTGTTGTAAGCCCGCGTGCTTGAGCATCCGCAATATTTTTTTTTCTTCATCTAGACGGTGCTGCGGTTTTTCATGGTGACACATTGATTCCTCGCGAGAGACAGGTTTATTAAAAATCAGCTGTTGCCTTGGGGATTTAATCATATCGAGTGTATGACACTCTCACCTTTTCCTATCGATGCGTGCTCTGTCGTGTAAACTTGTTGGTACGTTCCCGCGCCATCCGGTGTATATAGAGAGAGGCTAACCAGAAAATAAATATCCTGCCCTCTCCTGCAATGGGGATGGTGTAAAGGGAGACAGAAAAGTAAGAATCATTGTGGAAGGGATATGGGCAGAAACCAAGGAGGTTTAAAAGAAACTGGCAGAAACACACGGGAGTATCACAATCGTTCAGCAATCTCGGTTGCTCATAGAAACTTCAGCAGAGAAATCGTAAATATCCGAGCAACCCGTGCTAAGACGACGTATAAGTACTGGATGAACCTTTAGTGCACCCAATAACACACACAGCTTAGCATCTGAGGGCACAGCCCAAAGCAATATATCTCGATATGTACACGCTTGCACATTGCGCCATGTATTGATACATCTGTTTCGTTTGCTTGCTGTAGCAGAAACACTTTTAGAGTGCGTTGACACGTCGTTGAAGAGAAAACAGTCGCAATCTTGTAGAGAAAATTGCAGGAAACGTATGGACATTTATGGCATTCACCTTGAATATTGTTCATGTTGAAAGCTCGTGAGCACCCTGAAGGCATAACCAGGATGCGCAAAATAAACCCAGCAATGCATATGAATAACCGCTTCGTGGACAACAGAAAAAAAAATATAGGCGCTTTTTTATAATAAGCATCACGACTTTTTCTCAAAGTGGCAGCGTATTTTGAAACTTTGTTTCCTTTTTTGTTTCATATCAAGTGGACGTTCCGTGCTTTGGGGACATTTCAAAGATTCTCGAGGTGTGGAGGAAACATTAAATATGAAGGGTCACGATAGCATTCAAAATGCAACGACGAACGAATGGATTTTTGTTAGTTTGAGAAACGCTGCACTCCGTGAAGGATAGCGGTGCTAGCGAAACAAGCACGAGATGCCGGATTCTGAATTATGAAAGAGGCTTTGCGAGTAGAAGCGAATTCCTGCAATAGAAAAAGGCAAGCCAATAAAATGACTCGAAAGAATGGAGACTCGAGTAGTGTGAAGAGAAGGATGCAAAGGCGTCACCCATTACTTCTTCATACTTACTGATTCTGAAAAAGTTGCATAGCAACATAGGCGAAGACATGCTCATTACTCTTTTCACGGGAATGGCATCTTGAGGTTGCACGTCCCTGACATTGACACTTGAAAGGCGTCAACAGGTTCGCGTCAGTATGCTTCCAGCTATGAGCTAACGATCAATGACCGACCATTTATAGCGGCTGAGTATCGGTTAGAAGTCCCGCTGTCTTCACGTCTTCTATCGTATTTCCTTCCAAAGCTTTAAAAAAAACTCACGTGTTGTTTTTTTTTCAATGCCGCTGTGCTACGGAAAAAAAAGGAGCAAGTAAAAACGTGATTTGTTGCTGCTTCGATTCAGACGTCACAGCATTTTCAGTTGAGAGAGATGTTTTACGCTTGCAATAAGAGTAACCATAAAAATCTTTGTATGATTTTTCGAGATCGTCTAAAGCGCACACTCTACACTGGAGGGGCCTTAAGTGCCTGTCCACGTTGACAGCGTATGTAGGCTCCAGCTTCGACTCAATCTCTGCGATTTAATACAGGCGTACTTCTTCCGAGGGCCTTCGGAAAGGTCCCACTGTGTGTCTCTAAGAAAATTCTGCTTAACAGTATCCGCTTCCCGCATGAGTTATATTATCACTACAATGATATTTTGGAAAGTGAGAAATATGTATAGAGTAAAATCATACCCATTCGTGTAGAAAACATAAAACCAAACCGCGTAACATGGTCTAGCCGATGGCATACCCCTCAGGTAAATTTTTTTGGTATTTTCTTTACTGCCGTTTGTTAAAATTATTTGTATAGCCATCGCCGTTACGAACGAATTTACATATTGTCTGTTTGTCCAGTATATATTATCTGCTGAGTAGGCAGTTGTCTTATGTTCGGTACTTGCATAGAATGGGTAGAACTTGACAAATAGCCTGAGGTGCAGACTACGTACAAAGAAGGAAACAAATATCTACGTACACGACGCGAGTACACATTGCCTTACGATCCACTTCACGGTTCCTCGACTCCACTGGAGTACGAGACCGCAGATTATACTATTTGCGAGGTGCTTTCTCGGTGCCGTTTTTGTGGAGAGTGCGCGAGAAATGAATGATGTGCTTATATCTTGGATTTGCACCGTGTCATCATTGTCTGCCATTGTCGTTGATGATAGCGCAGTGGACTTCACATGATGTATGAATTGTTTCGAGCTAATATACACGTCGTAAGGTGCGTAAACGTAACATTCATGTCACAATGTCTCCAAGGAGTGTCATGAATAGAACATCGCCCGCGCTGTATACTTGGAAAATTTGGGAGTAGGAAAGCCTGCATTATGAACCAGATTACGACGAAACTCAAGTGTTATCTGATAAGGAATATTCATCTGTTGCTCTGAGTACATACGTTTCTAAATCGCAGTGATCATAGCCTCACTGTAATGCTCATCCACTTATTCCGGATCAATATTAGCTGTGGTTGCAAACAAGATAGATTCTGCAAAACACCGGAACTTTAAAAAAATGTCAAGAAAGTGATGCTTTAGCGTGAAACAAGTTGTATGTGTGTGTGTGCATGTCTATTTTAGAGGTTTGTAGATTTACAAAATCAATAGTTATGTCTTGCTTTGAAAATTAGATCTACAAGCATGGATATTTTCGTTTTAAGTTGAAAGCGTAGCGCACTTGAAAAAAATGAAAAGAAACTGCGGAAACCAGATCAACTTATCGCTGGCTTGATTCATAGTGTTATATGGTTCTGCACGTTTTTACGTATCTGGTATTGTTGAAAGTGCCGCTGAAAATCTTCATATGTGAAAATACTGTTATGCCATGAATTAAATTTTCCTTTCTTCTCTCAATCCTTCGTGTGGATGTGTGTGATCACGAGCTTGTACATGTGGATATATATGTATGTTTACATACTAATAGGCATGTCTGTGTTATTCCAATAAAATCAATAACATTTGAGGTTTGCTTCACTGACTTGTACTTTCTCTTTGATCTTAGGCGATGCAGTGGCGAAGAAGTTTTAAAAACGAGAATCGGCGGCAACAAGAATAATCAGTAAAGTAAAGAAAAACTAAATATAATCCCTTGCCAACGATTGCATAAAGTTATATACAGTATAAAATGCCGCTGAAGTTGCAACCGAGGGTGACCGGTTAGTATTGTGGCTTTGAAGTTAGTAGCGAAACTGCATATGGGTGACCAAGAACAAACGAACGCAGCCGCTGGCGAACAAATCAACACAATGGTTGGCTAGCTTTCCAATATCAGCTGAAGAAACGGCTAAGAAACTTTCCATCTCGCAGTTACAGTGCCAACGTCTTGTTGTATTTTTGTTTTATATGGCCGCTTACCCTCATTTCGTATCATCCATCAACATCGTCAATCGGGGAGGCCGGGTATAGATTCGTGCAAACACATCTCGGCCAGACGATGCGCAAAAGGGAGTTTGAGCTGAAGACGCGCACAGTACGTGATAACGGAGTGCCTCCGGTTTCTCGGCGCTCAACGTTGCAATCTCGATTGAAACTTTCCCGATGTTTGACGCAGTCTCGAAACTCCTTGCGCTCGCTGACCTTTTTTTTTCTAGCGTCGTTGTTTGTCGAGTACCTTGTTCTCGCTATTTTTATCTGTGTGGACGTATACATACCCCCGATATTAGTCGAAGAACCCACCCTGCAAAGAAAAGGCAGGAGATGGATTTCCCAGGCACTCCCTGCTTCCCGATTCTCCCTGCTCCCGATTCTCCCTGCTTTTCGGGTCGCTTGAAATGGAAACTGCAAATATATTTTTCCAAGCATTGTACAAAGCATTTACAGCTTATTCTAGAGCCATTAAGCAGTTTTCTTAATTTTCAAACTAATTTTATTGCTTGCAGGGTACCTTATCTTTAGTTTTTTTTTTATTTGAAGAAATGTAGCGTATGGGCAGAGTTTATTGTTTTTTAGGAGTTTGTAGTCCATTTTTACGTTTTAGATATAGCGTATTGACGGTGGTGAGATCTTTCGTTTATCTATTAGCAAAGTCGACCCCGAACACCAATCTCCTCTATTCCTGCCCATCCTCTCCTCCCACACCCTACTTTGTTTTTGTTCATGGCACAGTCGCTGTGATGAGGGGCTTTGTGTTCTCGAACTGGCGAATGTTTTGTGACAAGTATACGAGTAGCCCGACCAAAGGAGTAGCCAGTAGCCGAGAGTAGCCGGGTGGCAAACGTCCTTCATGTGTGTTGAAACGTGTGTTTGTGTTTTTACGAGTATATAAACGCATGAAAAACTATGAAATTTTGGAGAAACCGGGTTCGAACATACCATCCTCACTCTCCCTTCGCTACACCACTGAACCGGGTAGTACTGTGCAACGAGCGAGAATAAAAAAATATCCATCCTATAACTTTTTTATTAGCACCTCTTGCTTACATGCCTTTAGTTCATCGATTCACATGTTGCAGATGAGATATCTTTTTTTGCTCTCAAAATGCCGTTGAAAGCCATGACAGTACATTATGAATTTTAAACTGATGTGATTTTTAAAGTCTTCTTGGTATCTCTTAACTGATCACATTGTCAATTGCCATGTATTAAGATATTAAAAAACCAAGTCCAACACATCTTACCCTAACAGTAACTTCTTAAACAACGTTTTTTAATTACTTAGCAACAACAGCATATTTCATATTACGGGCTCACTTACGTATCATTGGAGTACTATGTTTCATAAGTTGATGAATATATTCTTGATAAGAATTAATTGATTACAGATATCTTACTAAAAATAAAGCCGAGTTTAGGAATTTAGGAATGGTCTTAACTTTATTTTGCGAATACTTACTGCGGCAAAATGACCTCGGCATTCATAACTATCAAAATTTTATCGTTTCTTTCCTGAACTCAAACACGCGATTAGGCAAGTTTACTTCGAGAACTAAATTTGTTTCTTTTAACATATCATCCGTTACATCATTTATGATTTTTAGTTTTGACAAGACATCATTTGGGCTATAATTGGTTTTTTTGTTGTTGTTGATGTTACAGTAATACTTTGCCACTGCGTCCTAATATGTGTGCCTGATTATTAGATACTCGTTATGTTTCAAGCATTTCCTTGTTTTTCGTTCACTTGCTTGTTGTCTTGTTTTCTTTGTGCTTTTCGATAAATAGTATTAAACGAGGATCCCGCTACAATCTTAACCTAGTTGACCTTTGATGTTATATTTCTGGTTTATCATTTCAAGGTACACCAGAATAATGCACTGACTTTGATAAACACCCTTTAAATCGAACACTTATACCATCCTGTTTTTGCCTGCACTTCCTACCGTCAGCATGAAACGCCTTAACAGACAGTCTGTGTCAAGGTCTCTGGAAACGCTCGTGCCAAATGAGATCACGGACATAAGAGTGAACGCCAGAAAGAATATACTGGCTGTTGACGTTTTGCACGCAAGTTCGTTGGGCGTTCTGCGCAGTGTAACTCACTTGGGCGGCAACCAGGTGCGCTCTCATGTTTCCTTGGGATGTGATGTAGTAACCGGCGTGATCTACGACATAGATGTGGCTATTTCCAATAATGACATACAATTTCTTGTCAAGTCAACAACTGATACTCTAATTGTTGATGTCACCCGGCTAGGCAAGTCTCGCTGTGTGAAGATTGCGTTTAAGAGCACATCACTCCCCTCTCATGTGAAGGTGGGGTACTTCAGACATGCTGCGCGGCCTTTCATTCCAAAGCTTCTCTAGTGCCGTAAATGCATGAAACTTGGACATGTGAGCAGCGTCTGCGAGAATTCGGTGGTATGCCACCGCTGCGCCGAGCCCCATGAAGCGGATAAGTGCGTCGCAACTGTTAAGAAAGGCTCTAATTGCAATGGATCCCATGAAGCCACATCGAAGGACTGCCCGCCGATTCAGAAGGAAATTGCCATCCTGAAGGAGATGGTGCGCGATCACTCATCTCATCGAGAAGCCGCAGCTAAAGTCAGAAGGCGTCGTTCACGTCGACGTCGGTCTTCAAGGACGCCCGCTACCTCCTCGAGATGTTTGCCAGATCCCTCATCAGTACCACCCCCTTTGCCTCCCATACCACATGCCGTGGGAAAGGCTGTAAAGGACAAAGCCTGTGAGCATACCCTAACTGCGACAGAGTGGCCTGCACTTCAAAAGCAAGCAGCATCAAGCGAACCGAAGAAGTTTCATGACGGCCAGTCCGCGATCCCGGTTCGAGATCTTTCTAACCAAAACAGGCAAGTTACTGCAATCGTGCAATCATTAATTGCCACGATTCGCACGCTACTGAGCAGCATACAATCTCCGTCTGCTAAGAGTACACTGCAAATACTGGATGCACTGAATCCAGTTCTTGCTAACGTCGTATAAGCACAATGGCTCAACGAAATCTCATCTTCCACACTGAAGTTGAAAGTGCGTCGATTTTTCAGTGCAATGCCAGAGGCATGAAGTCCCGTATCTCGGACTTTCACCAATTTGTTCGGACCAATCAATTCCCTATACTTGTCATATGTGAACCAAACGTATCAACGCCTTATAGATTGTCCGGTTATGAAGCTTTTTTTTTCAGCCGCTTGCGAAGAACAAAGCAAAGTAATTGTTTACGTTCGCACAGACTTGACTTATCTTTCGCACCCAATAAGTTCAAATGACGACAATCAGTACGTGTGTCTTCGTGTAAAGAAGAATGCAGTTTCGTTCACGCTTATTGGTGGATATATATCTCCGTCATCGCGATTTGACTGCGGCAGATTAAAAGGCATCCTAATGAGGACCGATGGGCCTTGGGTCATCACCGGTGACTTCAACGCCCATCACATGCTTTGGGGGAGCACTAGGATGAATGCCAGGGGCCGAAACATTGTTACATTCGCTTCCAATTATGACCTTTCCATCATGAACGATGGTACCCCAACATATCTGCGGGGTCTCACGTATGGCAGTTGCCTTGACCTGACATTGGTGTCACGGTGCTTCTCTCACAAAGTTAATTGGTTTTGTGATATTTAGACTCATGGGAGTGATTACATACCCACCTACGTGATGATCGATGGTATCATAAAAAATTTCTATTCCGGTGTTGTAATTGGCACTGATTTGTCGATGTGTACATCGCGTGTTGAGGACGCTTGCCAAGAAGGCCTCGCCTGCAGCCTGGAAAATACCATAGCAGAAGCTATGCAAGCGTCCAAATGTAAATTACCATTTTCGTCTAAAATAACACAGTTTCACATCGAACTGGAAAGAATACGAGCTATACGAAGGCGTGCTGAACGACGATACAGACGCACAAGATCAATTTACGATCTGAGGGAAGCAAGACGGCTCCAGAAAAAAATTCAACGACGCATTTACAAGCTGGAGAGCGAACGCTGGAAAGCATTCTGCGAATCTCTAGACCCTCATAAACCGCTGTCATATATATGCAGAACTGTTCGTCGTATTCGCTTTTCTCCGCAACAACGGCACCCTTTTAAAGCTTTCGCACTCCATCATGGAAAAACGGAACTCGAGGTGGCTGAAGAATTTTGCACGAGAGTTGCCGGGAATATTATGCACAAGAGCATCGACGCCATGATCGTTTCTGAGACGCGATTACCAGAAATGGACATTTCATTCACCATGGAAGAACTGGAATGTACGTTAGTCGCTTCTAAACGCATGTCATCGCCAGGTCCTGATGGTATTACTTATAGTGCGTTGGGACACCTTGGACAAAAAGCCAGAAAAGAACTTTTAACATGCTTCAACAACTCCTGGCTCAGCAGCAGTGTTCCCCGAGAATAGAAAATAAGTAGATTAATACCAGTTTTGAAATTGGGAAAATCACCAATGGACTTGACAGCGTATCGCCCTATTGCCCTCGCAAGCTGCCTCGGAAAAGTGATGGAAAGAATGGTTCTATTTCGTCTCGAGTGGTACTTGGAACGATACACCAAGTACCCTTCTTGCATGGCATGCTTTCGTCGGGGCCGCTCCTCCATCGACTGTGCCCTTGACTTATCGACATTTGTTCAGCAAGAAAAAGTCGCAAGCGCATATCAGTGGCACTCTTTCTTGAGGTGAAGGGTGCATATGATAATGTAGCTCACGATGTCATCCTCACTTCTGTCGCAGCAATGAGCATAGGTGGACGAATGTTTCAATGGATAAAATATTATATAACTGACAGAGGTTTCTTTGTGCAAACATATGAGGGTACAACTGCTGAACATTACACCTACTGCGGAGTACCTCAGGGAGGTGTTTTGAGCCCCACATTGTTCAATGTTGCCCTCATTGGTCTGGTGAAGGTTCTGCCAAAGTCGGTGTGCCTATCCATATACGCCGATGATATTTGCCTCTGGAGTGCTGCAGTTACTCGCCCTCAGGTGCGTGCACGAATACAGCGGGCAGCAACCCTCACAACAGCCTACCTTCAGAAGCAAGGCCTAACTATATCAACTGTGAAGTGCGCGTTGATGGCGTTTACACGCAAACCAATGACGCCATACCCTGTTTACATCAATGGGCAGAGTGTCAAATATGCACGGACGCATCGTTTCCTGGGCATAATAATTGACAGAAGTCTTTCGTGGAGCCCACATTGTGCGTACTTGAAGAAGAGACTGCTATCTATTGTGCATATAATGAAATTCATGTGCGGGAAAGCATTGGGAACTTCTGTGGCCTCCATGCTACAGCTGTACAGGGCCCTATATATGGGTCTATTGCGCTACAGCTTGCCGGTACTGACTAACACTTGCAAATCCAATACTCATTCATTGGAGAGTTTGCAGGGTCAGGCACTGCGTATCTGCCTAGGACTGCCCCGATGCGCTTCTACTTATGCCACAATCATGCTTGCCAAAGAAGATCCGGTCAGGACATATAGTGTTGTGGATTGCCTCAGAGCGCACATTCGACATGCTAGCCGTGTCCCCGACAACCACTTGGCCCTTCTACCCTCCGGAAGACCACGTGCTACGTTTTCAGACGTCATAGCCAAGCACCTAAACAGCATTCCATCAGGATATACGCCAGCTGCGAGAATGACATGTCCTTTGTGGTGCCTCGACCAGCCGCAAGTACGTCTAGAAATTCTGGGAATCAAAAAGAAAAGCAATCACTCCAGAGTAGCATTGAAGCAAGCAACACTGCTATTATTATATGAGTTGTACTTAGACTGAACGCAGATATACACTGATGGGTCCGTTTCGTCCCGCAGCTCATCAAGTGCCGCTGTAATTCCGGCTGCAGCATTGACAATCAAGTTTAAGTTGTCGCATATGACTACATCTACGGCATCAGAGCTTGCTGCTGTAAGGGCTGCTTTACAATATCTCGTCCAAGAACGTCCAGGAAAATGGGTAATATTCTGTGATTCGAAGGCAGCGCTTCAGAGTTTGCAGTCTGCCATGCGTAGGAGGAGTCATGAACAATTGGTACGAGAAATAAGACATTGCCATCATGAAGCTCTAGCACGAGGGCATGATATTATGTATCAATGGCTGCCTGGACATATCGGTATTACCGGAAATCAATTAGCCGATGATGCAGCCCGCTTAGCCCATGAAGGAACCCGTGAAGTCCTGATTCCTCTATCAAGAAATGACGCAGCAAGACAACTTTACCTGCTGGCTCGAGATCTCACACGCACGTTCTGGTCGTCTACCAGCTTCCAAAGGTGTCAATTTTATGAACTGGATCCTTCGCTCAAGCTAAAGCTACCATCACAACTTTCCCACTCCGATGCGGCACTGTTAAGCCGCCTTTGGTTGGGTGTTGCATATACAAAGGTGTAATCCTTTCGCATTGGTATGGCAGACACTCCTGCATGCGACTACTGCGGAGCTCAAGAGACCATCGAACACGTCCTGTGCAGCTGCGCTTGCTACGACACACAGCGATGCCAGCTCCGGATGGTTTTGAATCAACTTGACCCCGGACCATTTTGTGTGCAGAAGATACTAGGACCTTGCGCATCTGCCTCAGTTGCGCAGAAAGCGACTAAAGCACTGCTACTTTACTTAAAGTCAACAAATTTGAGTGACCGCCTGTAGACTGTGTGTGCTCCCTGAGTGTGCTCGTGATTGTGTGTACCTTCTCATCTCTCTGCAACCTTTTTTCTCCCCTTCATCCCTTCCCCAGTGCAGGGTAGCAAACCGGATGTGCGTCTGGTTAACCTCCCTGCCTTTCTTTGCATCTTTATCTCTCTCTCTCTCTCTCTCTCTCTTTAAATGGCTGACTGCAAAGGTAATGATCAATAACGCTGTTTCAAAAACACATCACTCGCCATTCAGACTCATAGAAGGGAAGTAATAGGCGCACTGTGTAGGCACGTTGTTGCCGCCTTTCTCCTGCGAACTTTGAAGATAAATTAGTGACAACTTGAAGCTGGCCTGAGGGGAAAATGCTGTGTTATAATTAGCTTCATTCAACCCTCTCCTCTTTATTTTCCGACAGTAGTTTTTTTTCTCCCGACAAAGTTTGTTACTTTTTCTTTGTTTTCTCTAAATCTTCATTGTGATTGAAGTTTTATCAAGCATATTCTTGGTTTTAATAAAGCTTTATTTCATTTTGAATGCCTTTTTGGGGCAAATCCCATTCCTCGAGGGCCTGATGTTTTTTTTTTATATTTCTCAGGACAAGTGCCATGCAGAGTGGAGCCAAATCGGATTATGCACTTAGCTGTATCTTTCCCTCTCATTCACAACTGCTCTCGCTGTTAACATTTCGAATGGCACAGGCCATTTTCCTCTTATTTTTGTACAATCCCCCAACCTGCTACTATTCGCATTTAGCTTTCCACTTTAGGTGTGTACGTTTGTCGCGAGATAAATCCCCCTGCTTTGGATTTGTATACTTTTTCGCAGTGTGGCGAGTGCAAAACGGAGCGAATTCGAAAAGAAAGAAACATTCGAGGCGAGTTCTCGAGAAGCGCGATGTGCTAGTGCGCGAACCATTTATTGGAGTGGCTGAGAAGTACAGCGGTACACATATAGTATTGAGCGGCATTGTTATGAAAGAGAATAGCTAGAGAGAGAACGAGCGATGAAGAGGAAGGCCGGGAGTCTAACCATATTTACAGCATCCGGTTTGCCACCTAGCAGTTGAAGGAGAAAATAGGGCTGACAAATAGGGTAGAGAGAGAGAGAAAAAAAACGCACGCGCACACACAAACACACACAGACACACACACACAAACAGTTACCACGCACGCAGGGGAAGGGCGTTCTGATGACAGTCTTTCACCATGGGCACGGGATCACAAGCAGCCTATTACCGCTTGCAGGGCCATCTTTTGTAACGTTGAATCTTGTGGACGGTGTGAAATTCCTTTCTTCGACAAAAGCTGGTCGTCCAACTTGTGAAGGTGTACTCGCGGTGCACTCTAATGAGGTAAGTCGTGAAAAATATACGTCCAATTGTTTTTTTTTTTTCAGTGCCACAGTGGTCACAGGCTACGGTATCGGCCATCCCAATGCGGAACGCATAGGCGCTGATAAACGCAACGCCCTTCTATAGCCGGCACAAAAGTGTTGTGCTTACTTGGTGAAGTTTTGATGAAACTAGAAGTTTGGTCAAATTAAATTATTGAGTATACTTGAAAAGCCACTCATTTCATTGAGACGTGGAGCGTTGGCGCGCCACCAATCGGAGGTTCTCTGTGGGCTGAGTGGGGTGCTTCATTGACCCGTTCATTGCAGATGATTCCGAAGTCATTAGGTAACCACTGTGAAGTGATTTGATGTGCTTTCTCAATTCGTTGACTCTGCAGTCTCGACTACCAGCTGTTCGTGTGATCCGCGACGTAAGGCGGCTGACAGAATGGACTGCCATGCTGCCTTAGAGTCACAGAAAATAGTCTGCACGAGAGTGGATTCATCGATGACAATTTGTAATGTGGTACGAATGGCTGCCAACTCTTCTGTTGTCGATATTGCATAAGTTACATTGAATTCAATATTTGTAACCAACTTTGGTATCACGACTGCTCCGACTGAGCAGTTGCAAGCCAGTGTAGATATGTACGAAGTCTTGGCACTTGTGGTACAAGAAAAGTTGACTGATCGGTGGTGGGGATGGTGAATGCATTCTTTTTATGTGTCAAGTATTTTGAGGTTGTTGTCTGGTTCACCGAGGTAACCTGGAAGTGCCACAGGCTTTTGGCAGAAGTGAAGGAACTTGGTATTCATTCACCATTTGCGGTCACTGTGTTTGGCAGTAAGATGTGCGTGGTTAGTACGCTGGGTAAGAGGATATATGTGATGGTGGGGATTTCGAGCGAGCTATTTTATGCGTGTCCCCAGCAGTTGAACCTCCTCAACGTGGTTCTTGATAAGGTGGTCGTTTTCGATGGCTGTAGTTGCCGCGGTTTACGCACTTTCAGGCAATCCTTGACAAATCCAAACTTCGTGGACCTGAACACTTTTTATCACACGTACGATTGTTTGACTTGAAACATTTAATGAAAGCAGGCTGTATACCGCAAAAATAAAAAATAACCCTGTATAGTGGCAACACAATTGGGGATATTTGCTCTGTCTTTCGAGCGAAGAACTTGAACAAATGACAGATGCTTGTCCACCACTATTTCGTGTACGATGGATAAGGGCTCCCTGAGACGTCTCTCTGAAAAATAACACCTAAGAACTTGTGCGAAAGAATGTCAAAATATCATTGGACTATTTTGCATTACACTGTAGTTCTATAGTGTTTCTTGCATGAATCTTATAATAATATTAATAATATTATTAATAATACTATTTGGGGTCTAATGTGCCACAACCACGATATGATTTTGAGAGGTGCCGTAGTGGAGGGCTCCAGAAATATTGGCCACCTGGGGCTCTTCAACGTGCGTATTAATCTAAGTACAAGGCCCTCAGACATTTCCGCTTCCATCGAAAATGCAGCCGCCGCAGCCGGCATTCGATCCCGCGAAGTTCGTGTTAGCTTTCGAGTGCCATAACTTTTATACCACCAGGGCGGGCCTTGCGGATAAATTTCACAAGGGTGTATTGCTCACACAATATTTGGAGGCCCCTATTACGGAGCTAAAGAGCAGCTTTAATTTCAACTCTCTATACTTACCTTCGGAGCTGTTGACGTGCTCGCCACACATCCAAATCCAGATTGTTCATGTCATATTGCCAGTGTCGGATTGTCAATGTACGCTGATGACAGAAGTGAACAGCTAAAATTAACCAGCACTAGCTAACATTAAAGAACATTTTCAGACATATAGCAAACATTGTCCAAGTGTGTACCGGCGTCAATCGGTGCTCGTAATATTACAACAATTATGGCACGCATCATGTAATCTGTACACATGTGAATTTTTTAATTAATCGCTGTCGTTGTGCATATTTTCCCTTTTATACAGTTTTATATAATGTGTCGTATGTCCTACTTTGCATCTTATTTCCCGGTTTCAGCGGGAAAGCTATTAGCCTGTATAGCTAACCAATAAACTGCTTTTGAATACCCTGTTGAATTTTCGCAGAGTGTTCGTAAGCAGAGATAACCTAAACATTTTTCGATATACATCTAGTGGTTAGGCAAATATCCGTTTTAATTGAGCAATTTTCATGCGGTGTGCATATGCAAACGCTGACTCCATTTTTTTTTTCACGCAGAAAACAGTTAGGCGCGTAGGCAACATACACGCTGTTGGTTAGGACTTTCAGTCGCAATTTCGGCTATGAATAAAACAGAGAACGACCGGCCCACAACTTGTGTCCTGCGAGGTCATTAAGTATGCATGCGCGTGCACGCACATTATGGCTGCAAGACCCGTGAGACTTGTCTTCGGGAATTAAGAGAATCGATGCGGCAATTCCTCAACGCGTATGAATCGTACAAGAGACGCGTGTCTCCCAGGCGTATAGGTACTTGGTTAGCAGTTGTTTCTTATGCAACAGACACAGCGAGGCACAGTTGCTGTGCTAATTGAACGGAACGTGCACGTACCATGCAAAAGAAGCACCTCGTACGTGCGAGCTGGGATGATAACTCACTGTAAACACACTAGCTGTAAATGACTAACGCACTGCAAGCAAATCGCTTTAACTATTTCATTCGCCATGAAGTCCGCTGACCGCCACCCGCCTCCAAACATTTCAGTACAAATCTCGCATAAAAACAGAGTTCTGCATGTCTGCAAGTTGCGTAACGCACTGCTTTCAACTGTTTTTCTTCCGCGTATTAGCCTCATCGCGTTATTATCAGTGATGACCTGATTTCACCTTCGCCGTAACCTTCACGTCGATTGTTGGTAATATTCCGGGCTTGCGCTCATAGGCGTATCAGCCGCGGGGGCAGGGACAGCGCAAGCCACCCCCCCCCCCCCTTTTGACTGTGGTCACTGTCGGCTGTACGCAGGGGAAAACAGCAACAAAGGCAAAATTTTCCTTCACCACTGTAACCACTCAATTATATTGTTACGAGAAAAAGAAAATATTAAAAGGCAGGGATACAATGTATAGTGATAATTTTACAACATTTGACCAGTGACGATTTTCCTTGAAGGCTCTTTTTGACGCTTTCCGCCCTGGGCTGAAGCACTGCAGAGCGGGCTAGTGCTGAACAGGGGCTCTATGCTTTGTCAATTACTTGCCGTTATGTAAAGTTTACGAGATCCATGATCTTGTTTTTTATATCATGTTAAACTGTTCTACTCACGCTAAACGTGCTGTCATGTGAGGCCTTCGTTCCCTCGGCTGTGATGGCAGAATCTCACGAGAATTTAGTTCTCCCACCGCCTTTCACAAATTTTACAGTTCAATATCTCTTCCTGAACGTGAGTATTCATCTGTCATCTGGAATGCCATTGCTAAACCCAGCAGTAGCATCAATTGAGCTTGTCCAGAAAAAAAATTAGGCATCTACAACCATCGTTCCGCTAGAAATGGCCCTGAATCTTGTTCGAGCACTGCTACATTATAATCGGGACCATCACTTTACTGCCGCCGAAATGGCGCTGACCTGCTATTTCTTTACACGCTAGTCCCTGGTACACTATCCTTCCCTTTATTACGTCTCAGTTTCGAAGCCAGCTAAGTTAACCAGACAGAATCGATTGTTTTATGTAGGCTACCTGGCACCTTCTCCCAACACCATACTGTTGACAGAATACAGTCCATATAATTTTAACTTTCTTAATCTTGATGCGTTTTATTGCCCACCGTCGTCATTTTTATCTGACGTTTGCACTGTCTTCCAGTACTTTTGTACACAGTACCAGTTCCTACCTTTTCCGTCTTTCACGAAACCTTCCCTATAGTGCTTGCTGTATAGTCCACATTATTTTTCTCTCTCATTCAAGGATTCTCGTCCTGTATTTTTATTCTTCCCATTTTCCTTTCATTTCTTCTTGTCTAAGTGTTATCGCTTTTTTATTTGGTTTCTTTTTCGTAGTAGGGTGTATTGTGTTGCTTATAACTATTGTTTTATTTTTGCGTGCGCCGTCAAAGCACCTTATGGTTGTTCTTGAGCATGTTAAATTTACTATGATAATAATAATAATAATAATAATAATAATAATAATAATAATAATAATAATAATAATTGATTAGATAAATCAGTGTCGCAGCACACCGGCCGGCCGATACAGAATGAAGGGACAAATATTGTGGAGTATCGACGAATGGAGAATTCTTTTTTACTGGGAAAAATGGAAGGAATCGCGTTTTATTAGAAGCAAGAAAAAAAGCCAAGCACTTTCAACAATTGGGAAGATCGCAGGAATATAGCATGAGATAATTTTACGATGTTCCCTAGACATGATCAGAGGAGATGAAGAAAGAGTAATAATGTGAATGATGAAGGGCATGATGCCGAAAACTGATACGTTGGAGCGTTACATAAAGCATGGTGTCTTTCAACGGCTTTCATGTCAACGCAAAACCCAATTTCTCGCTCTAGGGGCCACTATGACAGGAAGTCGTTCATCGTGAAAATTCCAATTTGTGCCGAACTTCAAACTTGTTTCTTTCGCGTGTCTTTGTGATGGATGGCATAGGCGATTAGAACAGCAGCGTTCAGGAGATATAGTGTCTCAAGAGACTTCCTTGTTTTCCGTTTCTTTTATTGGAACCTGTCCGAATCGGAGAAACGCTCAAAAAGTTGAAAAAGCTGTACAACAAATAAAAACAAGGACTGACTTCAGTATGGTTAAACTCTTCACCTTGACAACAGTGTTTTATTCATTTGATTCATATGATTCAGAAATTTTATTCCGTCGTTTTTCTAGCACGTAGCAATACACTAACGAAAATGTCGCATCATATTCACATCACCACTTCATAAAGTTAACACTGTTTATTCAATCCTGACGTTTTTTTTTTTCCGTTTCTGAAACGCGAGCACTGGTGTTACGTCTGACCGCAAAATACCCCTTAAACAGCAAATGTCGCAATTGCTGGTGATTTATCTCCGCCAGAGGAAATGATCCTGAGTGCTAGAAAGTGAGGTTTGGGGCTATGTGTGGTCTCGTGCAACTCAAAGCTGCACCGTATTTCGATCACGTGTGGTGCCATAGCAACAGAAGCTGTGCTGTACACGAGGAGCGAAATAACGGTCGTGCGTGAACTGATACTGCACAAAATGCCAAAGAACCCGAATGGTGCAGTAAAGCTCATTTCGGCATTTGGAAACACCTTCAGAGCCAGTTTGACTGCTATGTAAAATTTAGTGTGTCGGTGTTCCGAGTAAGACCACAATGAGCCCAGAACCATACATTTACAGAAACGTGTCTATCCTCTTCGAAAGGATCAGCTCAATGCCAAAAAAAAAAAACAACCGCAATGGCGCAGTTGTTATAACGTTGAATGCGTTGTTTCAACACTGAAAAAATGCAGCCTATATCACTTCTCGCCGAAGGCTTTACATGAAACCGGTAACCATAAGACGTCGGGTCTCCCGCATTCTGAAACCTAGAAAACAAAGCACAGGTGCTTTGATTTCAAAAGGGCAAAAGCACTCATCAAGTTATACAAACCGTATCTCGTGGAGTATATGAACGGATCAGCAAGAACCATCGAATGTACATGAAAGCTTTAAGCAGTTTGTTCCAATTCTTCCCTGAAGTTCTTACCCGAGGAATACATTGCTCAGACTTGTGCCAAGAGCACCGAAAAATAGCAAGTGTAGAATCAATGTTACTGTTAGTATTCAATGTCTCGCTGTCCCAAGTATTATTATTATCCCTACGTGTTGTGAATTTTCGTTCGTCAGTAGTTGACCTCATGTTCGTTAGCAGTTCACTCGAGCACAGTGCTATCAGATACGAAGACGGAATTTTTGATTAAAAGATAGTTATAGCGCGAGAACAGAACGACGACAAAGAGACAAAAAAGGACACGAGCCCTTTGTCATTGTTCTGTTCTCGCGCTATAACTATCGTCATGTCATACCAACTAACCGAAACTGCCACACTTCTATGTTTTGATCAGAATATTATTAGTCCTTCATGTTCTATACCTGTATATATCCAACAACAGAAACATTGAACTACTTTTTCAGGAGACTATGCACATGCACATGACGATGCCGTTTCAACTACAAATGAAACCACAAAACGCCGAAATCGGAAAAAGTATTGGAGCGGCAGAAACATAATAAGAGCAGAAACATAGCCACGTCTCTGCTCTCTGTCTTTGTTTCTGCGGCTCTGCTTTTTTTTTTTTGGTTCAGACGTTTGGTGGCTGCATTTGTAGTTTACCAAATATGTACCAACTTGCTCAACAAGCAACTATCCTGATGCATTTCAGGCTGTTAAAAGTTATCCTTGAGTGAATTAAAAACATCAACAACGTTAACAAAATGTTGTCATGTTTTAAAAATCTCGGGAGCTATTGTCAAACCTATTACGTTCCTTTGAAATAGAAGAAAATTGATTGAGAGTAACCATGTGTGACGACATGGTACATTCAAAAAAATTTAATGACAACGCAAGCATGCATATCTAGCAAAATACACAGTTTTATCACCACATTAAACAACAAAATTTCTATGGCTAATGTTGCTTCTGTTCGGAAACACTATATATATAGTGTTTCGGAAACACTATATATATCGTCTTTCATGCACAAGTATTTTGGTGCAATTTGTCAATTCAGCATCGCGATATCTCCCAGCTTAAATCGATCATGCAATAAAATTGTCACTCAGTATGACGAAACAGCCAATAAAATGAATGTTTTATTTTTTCCCTTTATTACACGACGTGGCTTCTCTGGAGAAACTTTGTCTTCATATTCTTTGATGGACTCAATACCAGAATAATGCTTACGAAGGAAACCAACGTCAGAACGTCTGCAGGCCCAGGTCATATTTGAAGCACTTTTTTGCAAGAAATATTTTAACTGGGTGAGTCAATATCTGTACAATATCTCCATATCTACTCACAATTACAGATGATTGGCACACGGCTGAGGTTATCCGCATACACAAATCCAGCTATAAAATTGAAGGTAGCGATTACCGCGTCTGGTCTCTTCATCAAGTATGAGCTGAAAAATATTAGAACATACAATTTTTAAAGCCATGCATGAGACAGTTCAAGCTTCAAACTTTGTTCTTATCAAAATCAATTAATCCTCGGAACTAATCGAGGACGTACTAGATTCGCAAGTGCACTATCACCATCTTCGCCCTTCATCAGTGTCCTCGCGCATCGCACAAACAGTAACTACATCAAAGAGAATACCTAGTGGTCTCAGGACTTCAATTTGTTGCGGCAAATATCACCTGCTGCAGTAGTCAACTTTTACTTCCATTTTGACTTCAGCACGATACAAAAACCGATGTTGTATCGCACAAAAGCCAAATATTCATCTTGCTAAATAAAAATAACCCCGTTCAGAATAATAGAATATTTGATCAAAGCGTTCCTGCTGGGCGAGGAATATCGTCTAAGCCTCTAAGGGCACCGCGTTCACATATGTTACGAAAGACAGCGACAATGAATGCACTGGTGCTAATGTATGTTCATACAAACAGATATATCCTCGGTTTTGTTTAAACTTATGACAACAGTGACTCCCCCAGCCCCTTTCTCTTTCTTGTATCGAAAAAAAAAAGTCTTGCTGTTTCATAATTCATTCCTAAGACTCAAAGTGTAGGAAAACGAAAAGGCAAGGGCTTTTATACCGACACTATGAGTTTACTGATCCGCAGTTGCCACGAAAGCCTGTGGTTACTTGCGTAACAAAATAGGGATGAGTAAAATTTTTTCTCCGTGCATTTCTCGCTAGGAATATTAACAGCTGTCGCCAGTTCATCAGAAGCTGCTAACGCGAAGGTCGTTCCTTGACTAGTCATGAAGCACTGATTTTTACTAAAAAAACAAGTGACACAGGTGCAGGCAGCCTAAGAATGACGAAAATAATTTGAAATCAATAAGATCACGTATAATTTCTGCGTGTTGCGTAACAGGCCGGGGCCTGCTTTAACAATCTTGAGTCGGGAGTGGTAAATAAAATGAGACATTTGTTGATTACCAGAAACGGTATGTATTTAGTTTTATGGTAAATAAAACAACCATTATAGGTGTTAATTAAATGATATAACAAGCGAAAAAGTGCATATGCCGCCTTTAAAATTGTAATTTAGTAAAAGTTTTTTAGCTTTCATGTAAGAAACTGGGGTGCCTTGCAACATACGCATCTGCCTCAGGTGAATTCAGGTGGTAAGAAAGAAAAAGTGAGGGAAGGCACAATGTTAACAGCGTGTACGTTTCAGAGATATCTGCCAACAGTGTTTAATTCTGGCACCACCCGCACCTCCCCCTTCCCCTCCATCTTACTTCTGTGAAGCCTTATCATGACACCCTGGTATTCTCGTGTAAATTATCAGACGTGCAATCCTCAGCGTGTGAAGGAATTATCCCGGTTATTTCAACAAGGTGTGTACTTGTTGTCATGAGACGGATTAGTTCATCTGTAAACGACATTTCACGAGACTCGTGCGAGTCCCCGAAAAACACGAGTAAAAATGTAAAAGTGTCGAGACGCTCGCGAGTATTAGAGATCCATGGGCGTAACATTTCGGGCCAATCACCGCAGTGTTCAGAATCTTATCACGTATATTTAACACCAATCAGGAATGCAAAAAATATCGTGCAGCCACAAACAAATGAAACGCAAGCAAGAAATTACGAAGCAAAAGAGCTTTGGCGAGCGATTTCACGACAGTACTGTCTAGTGCTGCAATTACGTGGTTACAAAAGATGATTTCAGATAATGACGCGAATATTATGCGTGCTAAAGAAGATAACAGAAGTGAAACGGTACTTTGTTATTAATCATTAGCTTGCCCCTGTTTCAATGACCCCTGAATGTAGTACAACAAGAGTGCCCTGTGTTTTGAGGTTAACGCGCTTCGCCGAGCCCCACTGAATGCGTGCATGTTTTAGAGTCTCTTAAAATAGAAAGAGAGAACACGAAGATTCAATCTAGCGTTGAAGTTGAGATTTCAGCCACCGGTTCAACTGGAAAGTTCTGGGGATAAAGCAAGCCGCCGTCCTTTTTGTCGCTTTGTATGTTTTTTATAATAAAAACTGATCAACGGAACGGGACTGATTCGATTTCACACCCGTGCTCCGAGGCAACGTATTCGCTTTGTGTGTTCACGTACTGTAATTTTCGCGCGTTTTTCTCATCAGGTGGTGCTGCAAGGAGAGAATTTATACCGGAATGAGCCTTTGTTGCCTGTGACTAATTTGCATCTTGGCCTCATTATATTTACTTTCACCTTACCCACTTCCACACGCCTACTTTGATTCAATAAAGTCTGGCCCAGAAGAGCTTCGTGCCGAGCGAAATTCACCAAGTCTTTATCTTAATTTCTATCTTCATCTGCGTCTTGCGTTCTCGTTCATGCCTTCATGATTGCTAAAGTCTTGTCTAAAGTTGTTTGGTAAAGCAAATGGAATAGCTGAATGGTTTCTTTTCCAATTTATGTCATTATGCGTCCTTCCGGTGAGACCTTCTAAGACAAAAATCGTACTAGTTTTCATCGTTCTGGTACACTTTGATATCTTGGTCTCTAATCTACGTATACAACCGGTGTATACGTAGATTTTCTATGTGTGTTTGCCTTACAACTGCACTAAGTTCTAAAAAGAGAGAGGACAAGTGCATGTCCACATACACATGCACACAAAACAATTTTTAGAACTTTGTTTCATCATGTGGCGCTGACAAACAGAAAGGTCGCCACTGCACGCAATAGCTGAACATTTGGCCGACTATACAAAACTTGTTGGCACTTCGAAAACACCTTTTTCTGAGATAACGGAATAAAATATTAGCGAAGAGCAGCGCGCTTGTACTACGCTATCTTTCCCATGAAATAATAATATGTTCCAACTGTACTAGTTCAAAAGCATTGTAAATAAAAACTTGGGTAATGTAATAAACAAAGAGAAACATAAAACAAAGAACAAATATTGGTAGATAATATACAGACAATACTTCGGCAACATGTTCACTGTAAAAGCGAAAAGCTGGGTGAGCACTTGAATGTCCTTCAAGTGATGAAGTCGGGTACTATGGACCTCTGACGAGAAATGACGGGCCGCTACGGTAAGTTACCTTGGAGGTCTCAGTCGAATGCGTTGTTCTCCGCCCCTTCCTGAAGTTTTCTGAAGCTCACCTACAAGTTTTATTTATTTATTTATTTATTTATTTATTTATTTATTTATTTGCAGTACTTTCAAGGCTCGAAGGCACTCCAGAAAGAAGTAGTGCAGTGAAGTTCAAGATGAAAAAAAAGAGAAAAGAAACAGAAAACAGGAAAAAATTGCAGGTTATCATGTACGGCGAGCTTGAAGTCTTTTTGGTCCGTCATATAGGCGATGGAGGCGGGAAGGTGGTTCCACGCGGCGCTTATCTTTGCACAAATGAATCGGTACCCAGTCTGGTGCGACAGGATGGTCGGCTCACCTTAAAGCGATTATCGGTCCTTGGTGATATGAATAGAGGTGGATGAAAGAGGGCGTCCTTGAAAGGGCTGTTATAATAATATACTTTGTGAAAACTGCTTAAAGCGAGACAATTGGAGGCACAATTAAGTATCAGGCCAGTTTATGGTGCTCTTTATGGATCTCACACTGGAATTACGTGAATAATTCGATAAGATGAAACGTGCTGCGTGATTCTGAGTCGCTTGGAGAGATCGCATGATAATGGCTTGAGTTGGGTTTCATATGGCGCATGCTTACTCTAATTTTGATCTGACCAATGTTTTATAGAGTGTTAACTTGAGTGACGATGAAGCAGAGGAAAAGTTACGGCGCAGTTAACCAAGCATGCGGTTAGCGTTGTTAATCACATATTTGATGTGTTTATTACACAAAAGATGAGAAGATATGCTAACACAAAGGTCAACACAATTGTCAACAAGTGGTAATGGAATGTGTTTGAGGGAATTAGTACGCGGGCAGTAGGTGGTAGTGCGGCGTGAAACTTGCATGCTCTTGCATTTCGAAGCAGTAAGCGTCATAATCGAACCATGCCTTACACCATGCGAATGTGCTATCTAGGTTCCGTTGAAGGTTAAATGGTCCATATTACTGATTACTTTTTGTTAGAGGACGCAGTCGTTCAAAGAGTCGGACAGTAGAGTAAGAAACACAGGAAGGGATATCATTAATCTAAACTATGAAAATCAGTGGCCCTAGAATGGACCTTTGCGGTACTCCAGATGTTACTGCGGAGTTAGGTGAATAAAAATGATAAGCTCTAACGTACTGATTATACGGTTAGAGAGGAATTGCTTAATCCATGTAAATACATTGGGGTCGATGTTGAGCTGAGTAAGTTCGAAAATGAGTAATTCGTGAGAAAGAGAGTTAAATGCTTTAGCGAAATCAAAGCATATGCAGTGAATATCAAATTCAAGATCTGGGTTAATGAACAAGTCGTTAGCAAAATACAGCAACGGTGCTTCGCATCAAACTGTTTTACGGAGGCCGTGCTGATGAATGCTAAAGGAGAAATTAGATTGAAGGAATTCAATTAAGTGCGAGTATATGACATGCTCTAAGATTTTACTGGAATGGATATAAAGGATACAAAATGGTAGTTACTGAGGAAATATACATCAACAGATTTATGCACAGGAACCACTTTCCCAGCCTTCCAGTCAGAAGATAAATCAAGGATAGAGGCACGGATGCTAAGTTAGGCTCAGTTGGCTACC